>JAVTVJ010000132.1:4177469-4715670 GCA_034509425.1 Eopsaltria australis | reverse complement strand
AGCACAAACAAATTGAAGTCTCAGCTTTAAAACTAGAAAAAAACCACAGTGAGGATATGACCAATACCCAAATGCCCTACCAGCTTTCTGGGGTTTATTGTTTTGGGTTTTTTGTAGTAAGACCTGTTTCAAAGATATTTGTTTCTGCAGTTACTTGAAGATGTATAGCTTAAAAGAACGACCAGTGGCTATCCTGTTAAATACTGATTCTATCTAAAGTATTCGCAAACTGTCTGAGTGAGCAGACGTTTGCTGGTTTTTCATTTTGTTTTGGTTTGGGTTTTTTTAAGTAATTAAAAATAGCCTTCTTTAAGTAATAGCAATCTTTGGTAGTACTTGCAACCCCATTAGATTTCAAGAAAAACCTTCTGCCTCTTGTGATTTTGACAGGAAACCCTTAGCTCTAGCAGAACCCTTGTGACCCTAACCCCGAATCTTTAAGTTGAAGCTGTAATGAGGCTGTGAAAGGCCAGAGGAAGTAAAGAGTCTGTTTCTTCTCTCAATTAACACCACTTGTATTCCATATAACTGTTAAATTTAGTGGAATTGTTCCCAGCTTGAAACTGTGTAAACAGAAGTACAATCAGACTCCTAATAGCTGGGCTTTGCAGAAGTATAATACATATGTTTTATCTCTCCTCTACTAACTCATCTGTGTTAGTTAGGCAATATATTTTCAGGGCCATGCCAGTCTCACTGATGATACTGGTGCATAAACAAAGTAGATGTTTGGGCAGAAAACCTTAAAAACTGGCAAAAGAAAATTTTTAGTCCTATCCAACTGAAAACATCTGTGGTCTTAGAGGTTATGTAAGGCCCTGGCTACAGATGCTGGCTGTTCAACAAGTCAAAATATTCAGACACAGGTTGGCCTCCAGTGTAAGGTCAAATAAAAGTGTCTCTGTGTGTGGTGGAGAAAGTTTAGTAAATGTGAAGGAAAGCAATATCAGAAAACTTCTATTTGTATCCTGGTGATCCAGATAAAATGAGAGACCCTTTGTACTGGCCCCTGTAAAGCAGAGTATGAGCATGTATTGGATCAGTGTACAGTTAAGATATATAATGTTATACCCAAAAAATTTAAAATTTATTTATTCTCACAGGATTCTCATTAGATATAGGAACCCAAAAGAAGTGTCCAAAGTCCAAACACATCACATCCACCTTGAGGCATTTGTCTCAGGTGAAGAAGACAAGAATCTTTGCACCCAATAGATAATCAGTGGTTCAGCCCATCTGAATAGCCCTGACTCAGTGGAAGTGTTTGGGTTTTTTCTCCATTGACAATCTAATCTTCCATTAGTGCCTAAATTTATTGTGAGGAATCCAGACATTAGCGATTTGTCCATGACTTCATCAGCTACAAGAGAGACTAGAGCTGAGCAAGAATGATTGTCAAATCTCCTAGGTCTCAGGCTGTAATTAGTGAAATGCTCTGCTATTCACCTTCCCCCTAGACACAGTGGGTGGGGAGAGTCAAATAAGAATGGAATTGTTGTGTGACCATCCTAAGATGATCTACAACCTATCTGTCACAAATTCATATTCTGCTGGTTTTCTTGTTTTCCAGAGTTCTTCCACACATGAAGAACTCTCATATTTTGTTCAATGTTGGAAGATTATTTGTTCTTTTTACTTCTTGCTGACCAGTTAAGGCTACATAGTTTGTTGGGGGCCATAGGATCTCTGTGAGGGAGTTTCGGGAATATTCTTTCACATACAGTAATTTCTGTCCAGAGTTTTCTTCAGGTTCTGTCTGTTTTTTTGAAGCAGGAACACAAATGTGAAAAATATTCCCATGACTCTCTCTCTAGGACGAGAGCTCGTTTAGATGTCTGTAATAAAATAGTTTTGTTAGGATTTATAAGAGCATAAGTGTTTCCTATAAGAGTAGAGCAAAGAAATGCATTTTAAGTGTATGAAACACAGAAAAGGGTTTGATATAAACACATATTCTCTACGGTCCAAGCTCCCATGCTGGGGACCACCGAGTCATAGCAGAGCACAAATTGCAAAGAGAGCATTTATTCTTTCATCCCAAGCTGCTGTGGTCTTTGTTGTAGATATAGCTTACATGATTTCCTTACATATTTCCAGATTAATGGTATTTATTACATTCTTCTTTAGCTTCTAAAACACTTATGTCTAAATAAGGCACTCTATGTTCTGTACTCACTGTCCAGGAATGGACATTTGTGAGTGGTGATGCATCATTGCCTTTTCTTTAAATCTATGTTGGTACATTGCCTGCAGATGTCTGTATCTTTTTAGGTCTATATAGGTCTATATCTTGCCACACAAGGCAGAGTGTAATCCACCCCAGAACATCAGAATCTGGACCTCTAACATCTGTCCAAGACAGAGGAGACATATGAAAACAGAAGCAGACACCACAGGTCACTGTTATTTCTGTAATCAACTAAGTTGAACTGTCTTCTCAAGCCACACTGACAACTCAGAGACTATCTCAAGTATCTTGCTGAAGAAAAACTGGACAGGAACAATGGCAGCACAGGACTTATCAGAGTATACTGATGTATTTTGATATTTCAAATGTGCTGAGATGCTTTTCCTTGGAAAAATAGAATTAAAGCATTGAATCTCATGGCTCAAGATGGAGGAGCCAGAAAATAAAAGAAGGTTTCCAGTCCTTTTACCAGATTCTTGAATGCTGACTTGAACAAAATGAAGATCTGTGTTGACTCCTCATACATTTTTAATATGCACATTTCTTTGAAAAGAAAACATGCTGGGCAACTGCTTGTTTTGTAAGACACACATCACAACTGAAGATTTGTTTGTCCTAAAAGCTGGATCTGGATCAGCTGAGAACAGAAAGGTGTTAAAACAGCCAATAGTTTTCTATTTAACATATTTATGGGATTACTGGAGCCCAGAAAACCTACAGGGAATTTGAATAGTACAGATTTGATCAGATTTGAATGGTAGAGATTTTTCATTTTTGAAATAAAGTTTCCTTTTATGCATGACTGAAGTTATTTACAAAAACTTTTACAAGACATTCCTCTATTTCTTCTCCAGCTTCCCAGCCTCATAATATTTGTAAATATTTTCACATCTACTTGTTCTTTTGATATTGTGCTTCTGATTAGACAGGACAGAATTCTTAAGTATGCTATACAGCCAATGAAGGCTCAATAACTTCTTCTAGCACTACTTTTTCTAAAACTATTTATTACAGATAGAAATGTTACAAATATAGTTATGATAATAATGTATTAAATACTATATTTTTCATATTACTGTTATCAACTTCATACAAATGATCAATATTGTAGAAAGCATCTTAAACCAGAAAACTTGTAACCACTACTCTCAGTGTATGGCAGACTGCAAACTTATATTCAGCCATACAGTCAAAACGATAGAGCTCTTCATTTAATATTCAGTTGAAGAAATACAGATAGACCGAACAGTTGGGTCATAAGATGGGAACACACTTCTCTAGAAATCTAACTTGTGCAAAAATATGAGGTACTTCACACAAAACTCAGAAAAAAAAGTTGTTTATGCCTAAATGTGGTTCTTTAAGGAGCCCAAATTTTCTCCTGAAGCAATCATTATGCAGATTGATTTTCTGAAAAGGATTCCAGTTCTGTACTACAATTCTGATGCTACAAAGCACAGCAAACTGCTTTCATATAAACACAAAAAGGAGTGGAAATTCAGACTTCTGAATTAACAGATGTTTTAACATCATAACTAACATCATGGTTATTAATTTCAAAGGGAATAAAATATCTTTCTTTTTTAAGTTAAAAGTTCCTGTAATGTTCTTATGGAAATGATATAGCATCTGCACTACCCAGATGCTACAAGTCTAAGGTGATTTCTTCTGCTAGAATGCAACTTTGAAAGTCATTGAAGGAAATTGATCTTTTTCCAAGATGGAGAAAGAGAGATACTGGATTGTCACCTCTTCTCTCAGAGACCTCTTATACATTTTCTATTTAACAGTCTCTAGTAAGACACATCAACAGCTTTAGGAACTGGGATAGAGGCCAGAATTCTTGCACCACTTCATTAGAGAGAGAGAGCCTTAAACTCTGATATGGGAGAAGTGTCACCTCAATTTTATAATCTTTTCTGTATAAGGGTCAGATTTGATAAGAATTATGGCAACAGAGCCAGGTACTGATAAAAAGACAGAATGATTCTGTCTCTTCCTGGTTTTTCACTCCTCATTCCCTGCATCTGGAAGAACAGAGAACACTTGTGCTCCTGATCTCTTGGCCAGTCATCCCAAGGCCCTGAGATTTCTCTTGACTGCCCTTCTTGTGCAACCGTCTCTGCTCACCTGAAAAATTCCTAATGGATAATAATCCAAGACCTGTACGAGGGTAGGAGGCTTTCTCTTCATATCTTTATGAATCCCTCTGTCACACTCCCCAGTGATTCTCAGTCAAGTCCCCTCCTCTCAGAGCTGCTCACCCCAGCATAGGAATGACAGAGAAAAACTGTCAAACTTGCTCCAACATATTTAATATGTAATTATGAATCCGTAGTACAGATCAAACTGAGTTAGTTTAGCTACTTCTAATTCTAGTCCATGACTTCAAACCAGTTTCTGTTCATATTTTTATACAAGCTAACCAGTGTATTACTGGTGGAGGTTTAGTGAAATTATTATATTCCCTGCTACCATCCTTCCCCAAAGAGCATGGACAGGTGTTTGGGTGAGAAAATTAAGAACAAGCAGAGAAGCAAATCTCCAGAGGATTTGTTGAGATAAAATGCACCTTGATACTACATTTTGCTTTTGACTTTGATTGTGAATCATGAGGCATCTCTACCTGTAAGAACTTGTTTTCCTGGCCACATCAGTAGAACGTAAGGAAATGGTATTCAGATACTCTCCAAAACCATGATCCTTGTCAGTGTCAAAAGGCCTAAAATTAATCCCTGGCACAGTCCTTCCATTCAAAACATCTCATTACTGATGGAACAACAGGGGAAGAATAAGAAGAAGCTTGTAAACCTTGTCTTCCATTCCTTTCCAGAAGTACCTCATATCCACCCATGTGTATGAACAGAATTTTTATTTCATCCTTAATAGACAGTTCAGAACAATGTACCTCTCCTGCACACAAACATGTTGTTAGGCACTCATGGTTAGAAGGTTTGGTTGTCTGTCCATGTCATTTGCAGCAGCTACATTAATATAATACATGCAGAATTCAATATTATATATATATATATGTATATACAAGCTCTTACACCAGGTATTGCTAATTAATACCTGATGGGTAATAAAAAAACCTGGAAAAATACATTTTTGGCTGGATATTGATTAAGTTTGCAGAAAAGGAAAATATAAGAATTTTATTTCTGTGTGCACAGGTGTACTCAGATGTACAAGAAAATTGAAGTTTAAAGGCAATATTGGAAACTATTTGAGCAGGTTTAAGATGCTTGTGAGGATAAAATAATTCACAAAATTACTTGGGAGTCTGTTTTTCATTTTACAGTCCAGTTTCTACGACCAAAGTCCACCAGTACGCATTAAAGGGGAAAGCAGAATTTAAAGACAATGTTTGTATCATTTTTAACCCTAACACACGTAAAGTTCTTTTTTTCAACAAGGCCATTCAAACAAAAACACCATAGTTTAAAGAAGAAAAAGTAAGAAAAAGAATCTGCTTAATAAATATAGCATTTAGAAAGCATAAGCTTGATCTGCATTGACTGTAACTACATCAGCTTTAATGGAGTTACAGAGCACCAGTGTATTTTTTCCATTGTGTTCTAGTTCTTCCACTGCTAAATTTGCAAAGATCTGATTTTCAGTAAGAACAGAAAGGACATCTTATATCATCTGTTATATTTTTATAGAAGTACCTCTGTACCTTTAAATGTAAGTTCTCACTAGTTTGAGGAGAGTAATCATGCGTCATAAAACTAACAGAATACCTAAAAATGCATATGACCATAGAGAATGATGTATTTAAGTGAAATCCACTAAATATATTTTATGGCTGATGAATAAACATAATACAAAACGTATGATACTGTCTCATTAGTGTTAACTTTATGCAAATGAAAACCATTTGGAATGGTTTTTAGATATATTTTTATTTGGACAGAGTTGCAGATTTTCTGAATACAACCATCATAATTCTAATTCTAATCATATCATTCTTATTCTAATCATATTTGTGCACTGTAAAAAAAGACCCAGTAAAGCCCATATCTGCTTACATGAAGCCAAAGATCTGTTACTACTTGTTGTTTTTAGAAATAGAGTGAATTACCTTTCCTTTCCACATAGCGAGAGGAAAAAAGCGACTACTCATAATTGCAAAACTAATTTGGATTAACACACTCAAACCAACAAGAGCAGATCACTAATATGTCAAAAGGACAGGAATAATTTATTTATCCATATGTATAATTTTATTCTGAAGAATTCTTCATCTATCCTTGCTGTTACTTGTTATTAGAAATCTTTTGGTGGTGATCATTTAGTGACACTACTAAGAGCTGGTTGGAAATGAGGACGGTTAAAAATGCTTATAAAAATACAAATAGTTGTTTCCTTTTTATGTCTTTGTTTCATTTAACTCTATAGGTGATCTGCCTTAGCAAAACATGATTCTTTATACATTCATAAAAATAATTCATCTGAGTCTAGGCAGACCTTGAGCTCTTTCTCCTCATTGAGGTATAAAAATTGAAATTCTAGGAGTTAGGATAAATCAACACTTGAAGAGTCAGCTTCCAAGCTGAAACTTGTTGAGTTAAAGCAGACTATGCCCCACTTCTAACACTACAACTTTCATCATCTTTCATCATTGCCTTTCTTCTCAGAGTTCTGGAAAGCAGCTAAACTGGTATCCAGCCAGGAAGGAGAGAGCCTTTGCAGGAAATCATCACATACTCCAAAGATAATCTCTTGGAGGGAAAGAATAGTGTTATTCTTCAGGGACTATGTATTAGGCTATTCAGCAAGATCTGTTTAATTTAACTTGTCTTTAATGTATTATTCATTAGACAAAATTCCCATGACATAGCAATAAGAAGGTCAGTATGATAGCCTGGGCCAAAATAAAGGTATTTTTTTTTTGCTGAGTTATATAGCAAAAAGATGAATAATCAGTGTGACACAAAAGAAATAGCAGTATGAGGATGAAGGACAGGGAACCAATTATTGTTAACTAGTAAGGACAGAAATTATAATCATCACTTAAGGATGGTTCTGGTATTCCAGTATACAGTCTTATGATACAGTCTAATGATTTAATGGACAATAACAAGCAAAATATCTGCTAGACAATACTTCACATATGTCTTATTCCTTTTAAAATTGATGTTTGCTCATGGGGCAAATGATTATGGAGATTTTTACAGAATCGCAGAGTGGGTCAGGTTGGAAGGGACCACAGAGGGTCTTCTGGTCCAGCCTCCCTGCTCAAGCAGGATCATCCCAGAGCACATGGCTCAGGATTGTGTTCAGATGGTTCTTGAACATCTCCAGTGAGGGAGGCTCTACAACCTCTCTGGGCAACCTGCTCCAGTGCTGGGTTACCCACACAGTAAAGTTCTTCCTCATGTTCAGGTGGAACTTCCTGTGGATCAGTTTCTGCCCATTGCCTCTTGTCCTACTGCTTGGCACCACCAAGCAGAGCCTGGTCCATCCTCTGATACTCCACTTTAGCTATTTGTGTATGTTGTCATCTTCCCTCTCATTCATCTCTTGGGGAGGCTGAACACACTCAGCTTCCTCAGCCTTTCCTCATAAGAGAGATGCTCCAGTCCCTTAATCACCTTTGTAGCCCTCTGCTAGAACCACCCCAAGAGCTTCATTGTACTCCATGTCTCTCTTGTCCTGAGGAGCCCAGAACTGGACACAGCACTCCAGATGTGGCTCCATCAGGGCTGAATAGAGTGGCAGCTTGTTTCAGAGACAGCTTCATTTCCCTAATATTCATGTACAGTTCAGTTTTTATTATTAATAATATGAAAGTTTTCTACCTTGCAAGTTTTGACATTTCAGAGGGAAAGAAGGGTGTTACTGACATTAACAGTATGGTCATAGGAATTAATTTCTGGTTATATCAGTAGAGTAGTAGGTCTGTAATCTCATCTTCAAAACATCACGTTGTCTTACTATTGTACAGCATTTTTCTATTGGTACGTGTGTTTGAGAGAGTGTAGGTCAGTTCTGTCTGAATTTGCTTAAGAATTCTATTTTAAATAAATCAGGAGTTGTATTTCTCAAAAAATGGAAACTCATCAAAGATGAAGAGATAAATATTTAGATCAAGAGAACAGGATATGCTTATTGTGCTAAAAAGTGTATTTGCCTTCCATTTAATTTTAAACATTTTTCCAGCTTACTTCAGAGGAAATTATTAGATATTTACACTTTTCTCTTGTTCCTTTTAAAATAGCAGAATACATTTCCATACATTATAAAAAGTTGTCTTAATTTGATTTCATTTGTTATCAAAATAAAACTTAGCTATTCCATAGGATTAATTTTTCTATTAATAAAATGATAGAATTTCTTATCATTGATTATGATCCAGTTACAGAACCTTTGATTATGTGCAATTTTTTTCTTGCCTCCAGTTAAACAGAAAGGCTTCCATAGTCTATAAAGACTCTTTGGTAAAGTCTCTATAGGAGAGTAAAGTCTCTATCTAAATAAGGATTCTTTTTACACATTATTTATTGGCAGGAAGGATGGATTTCTACTGAACCCCGGGGTGGATGCTTACCTTCAAATAAAAACAATCTACCTAAAGAAGACTCTCAAAACATGACTCAAAAAGAAGCTCAGGTGTGTTCCTACACTTGCATCTTTAAAAAACACACATGAGAAGAAATGCTGCATTTTTTCTGTGAGGACAATATTGGGGAAATTCAGCAAAAAATTTAAACACACGCTTGGCCAATCTGTACGGGTTATTGAACAGGACACACAGAGTTTGTCCTTGAAATTGAAACAAATTGGAAACATTTCCTGATTAAGGTCAGCAGCATCCAAATCCTTGTTTTCCAGTTCAGCTTCACTTTGTGTGGTACCTGGGTACACAGAGAAAACAAGAAAAATAAAACTTGCTTGTCTCAGGGTTCAGGAGGAAAATGCGTAATTGGAAACGAAATCAAAGGTCTCTGGTCTAAACAAAAATACAGCCTTCTTTCTCAGCAAAACTGAGTTTCTAAGAAAGTCTACATGAGCTTGGAACAGGGGAACAAGAAGACAGCAGAGTTTCTGATTTGTATTTCTGCTCAATTTACTTGAACAGGATCAGACACACTACTGGCAGACCAAACTGTGAACACTTTTAGTGCTCACCTAAATCCTGTTTGCAAGACTTAAGTGAGGCATAGGCCTTTACTGGCTGTCAAAACAAAGATGAATTTCATCATTTATGAGTAAATCAGGAAGAAATGCAGTAAAAGGCATAAATATTTTATCTAAGGTCTAGTTTTAAATGCAGGATCGTTTGTACTGAAGCAGAAACTATTGAGGGAGACAAGAAGTTCAACTGAGCAAACATTTCTTAAAAATTAAAACAGCTTTAAGATTTCTGATCCTTCTGTGTGAATATTGGTCTCCTATTGTTTCTGCAGAATTTTGAAAACTGATTTGAGTGGCTTAGAAATACAAAATATCTGTAACATGGAAATGCAAAAGTGTTTCTCTTTTCTTGGAATTACCTTTCAGACTACTTGAAATAAGGTTGAACAGTAACAGCAGTATCAATACTGATTATGTTAGCATAGGATTTCAATCTTATAACATTTCATAGGCATCCACAGATCTGTTGGTCATTTCATAGAATCAAGTGGCAATGCATCCCCTGCCCTAAGAAATAATAAACTGGCGCCCCAATTTTTTAGAAGTAATAAGCAATCTGTACAAACAGCAGACATGTCTGTTTTGCATCCAAACGCTTGCTTTAACATTTTGGCATTAGCAGCCTTGTGCCTGGTGTGTAGCTTGTGAGCTTACACTGCCACTTGTATTTTGTTCTCTTGTAGCTCTTTGTGTGAAAACAAAGGACAAGAGTTGTTATGGGTAGGATAGGAAATATTAATTTCTGTATAATGTTCTGTGTTTATGCAAGCACATAGAAAACAAAGTAAGTGCATTTTTATAGAAGAGCCCTATAACCGCTACATGTGTAGTAAAAAAAAAAAGAAAACAAAAAAAAAACCAAAAATGTCACAAAAAATATATATAAAAGAGTTTTCTTCTCTTACCTTGACAACTGAAGGCAATCAAAGCTCAGCACCACCCACATCCATGCATCCTCCTCAGATTACAGAATGGGATTTGGCACAATCTTGCAGATGATGTCTGGTTATACAACAGAGGTTTAGGGTAAACCAAATCCCTGTACCTGCCATGCCTTTTAGTAAAGCCTACAATGTCCTACAATTTAATGGAAATTGAATCATGATACTTCTAGAGCATAACTTCATGAAGCTATTAGCTCAGTGGACTACAGCTGTCAAGGGCCACTAAAGAGAGAGCAGAGCAGATCTAAGAGCTTTTGTTTCTCCTCAGGGTCAAACGTGCACACAGAGACTGTGAAGCAGCATTACCAAAGCTGAGCACACACCTTGGAGGGAACTGATCCTGGCCAACCTCCAAACACTACCACAGACATTCACTCGTGCCCTTCTTACACTGGCTGGGGTAAATACAGGAATAAGGTTGAAAGGCTTGTAGATCTTGATGACAATTTGATAATGGAAGCATAACTGTGCACACAAGCAAAGCACTAAGAGGAATTTGCTCACTACTTCCTATTAGGCCCTTTCTGGAAAGCATGGTCTCAGTACACAATAATGACTGCTTTGGAACACAAATGCAAGAAGCACAGACTTTCCTCCTTTCTTCTCCTTTCCCACATCTTATCATACAGATTATCCCTTTGGGTCAGTACAGATCACCTGCCCTGCCCCCTCCCAACTTTTTGCCCACCCCCTCGCTAAGAGGAAAAAGGGAGGAGGTGCCAGTGGGGGAATGAGAGGAATCCTTGATTGTGTCCAAGTAATATTTATCAACTACCAAAACATCGATGAGATAACAGCACTCTTTAGACACAAGTCCAAAGCAGAACAACCTATGGGCTGCTATGAAGAAAATTAACTCCCTCCTAGTCATATGCTCTCCCTCCCTCCTGGCATATGCTCTCTGGAACCAGAGGGTAGTAAGTTCACCTCTGTACCCTAAGACAGAAGAAAACCAGAGTCATCTTGTATAACCATGTTGCCATGCATGAAACAGTCGAAAGGCATGGAGCAAGGGTAAAGAACTCCCAGAGGCCTCCTGCTTCATTGAATGGTTTGAAATTGTTACTTAAAATTGTGCCTGAAACTATGTGCAAATGTAGTGCTAAGCTCAATGTCTGCTAATTTAGAAAATCGTACAGTCCTCTGTCCAAGAAACCTATTGGCAGCTGTTACTACATTTGTGATAGATCATGAGGCTGTTAAACATAACACTGTAAGGCATTTTTCTTCCAAAAGTATGTCAGGTGTGAGGATCTGGTCTTAAATTAAAGTTAAGATACAGGAAAAAATATTTTGTTTTTTTTTTAAAGAAGTCTTCTTAACCCACTATCAGCCAGTGGTGTGTGCATGTATTCCTCTCTAGTGCAATATCAAAAAGAGATAAAACAAAAAAAATTACACAGGCATAGAAGCAAGGAAAAATTACTATTAAGGAAAAAATTAAAAGAAAATATATTTAATTGGTTTTTATTTGAGTTGCTCAAAAATGTTCTAGCTCACACTTAAAGCAAACAAGGTGCCTGGAAAAAGGACAAAAATGCCTGAAATACCAAGTAGACATTCATGTGCGATAAACATTTCAGTAGTTTCACTTATAATTAACTCTACAGTGGATACCATCTTTAAATCAAGCCCTTCACATTTTATGCTTCCAATTCTGTGTATTTATGTCCTTATATTTAAATATGAAAGTGCACTGATTAACCTCTGATCTGTCCATCATCAAGGTGTCAATGCTTTAATGTCAAGATTTTCTGAAATTCTAGCAATTGCTGTGAATTGAATCTACCTTCTGAAAGTTCTTAAAAGTAGAAACTATAGACATGTTTAAACTAGATTGTCCTCCTCTTTCTCTATTTATTTTGATTAGAAATGCTGCCTGTGTGAATCCTGTTTTGAAATTCGAGCTTTTTATATTTTAGCCTTCACATCTATTGCTAATGTCAATGACAGGTTCATTCTAGGACTTAGAAGTTATATGTTTGTACAGCTAGAATGTGCACATGCTGCAGGTTTCTAAAAGTTATTTAGTTTTAATGTAAATAATTGCTTAAGTTGTGCACTACTTATAGAATCACCAATCTTTTCTGTGGAGTAGGAATTTTTACAAAAAGAAAGATTATGTCTTATAAATGTAAAGACAGGTAACCATATTAAGATCACCATTTTAATCATCACAAATTTTTCATGTGTCATAAAAAATAAAAGATCACACTGTGGAGATAGTCTGATCTAATAGCTACAGGATTTTCCAAAATTTAGTAGTGTTTGAACTAAGGTTTATCTTTTAAAGGTACACCTATTTATAGCATAAGAATTTATTATGAATAAGATGAAGAATCCAAGTGCAGAAGCCCTGGTAAATTGCTCCAGAGGGAATTGCTCTCTGACAATCAGAAAGTCAGAACAACTCTTTTCTAGTGCAAATTTATCTAATTTCTTCTAAGAGGTAGGTGTTAATATATATTTCCCACCTAAATTAAAAGAGGGCCTCTTAAAATAATTCTCTTTTAAATTTCTACTGAGTGTGTCTGGGTCCTACTTCAGACATTAATTTCTAGTTAAAACACTGAATTTTGAACTATTTTTCAAAAACCCCTCAGTAGTGGCTAATATTTTCATTCAAAAAAACATCTTTTCAAGACCCAAATACAAAGCCCTCAGAAACCTGGTCTGATACCACAGTTCACTCTTGACTTGAGCAGAAGGTTAGAGACCTTCAATATTGAATTATCTAATGAATTTCTAACCTCGTGAACTTTGCCAGTTTCCACAGTGTTGACAGCATACTTTCTCTGGTTTATCTTGTTAAATGAGAGAATGACAAGATTATATCTATATATATATATATAGATATATAATTGACAGCTATTAATTGTCAGTATATATATATATGACAAATCATTTGAATGAGTAGAGAAGAATTAAAAGCTTGACATCCCTGAAATTCATTTCATTAATTAGCACTGGTCTGTTTACTTCAGTGGTAATTTTTTAGACAATACACTTTTCAAAATGCATACCCAAAATAATGAAGCTTGTAACTCTTCCCTGTTTGAAGAAAGGTTAAGCATAAAGTATGCTAGGTCCCAATTAGGTTCTCCTGGGATATAATAAATGGTATCTAAATTGTAAACAGAGATCTATGCTCTTCTTGCACAGGAAAATTTTTATCCATAAATGGTTTTTCACTGACATTGCTCATACAGAAAAGGTCTCTGAACTTAAAATGAAGATAATAATGAAGAAAGAGTATTAGATAATTTAACCTTATGAATACACTGAAAAGCAAGTCCATATATATATTATCCCTGTCACAAGAAAGCTGTAATCTTTTGGTTTTCTGTTTTAACATTAAGAGTGCTAGTTGAAAAAAAAACAAATTTAGAGAATGAAAACTGAAACCAGAAAGCTAAACATGATAATAATGGTACATGCCTATCTGTAGTACTAAAAAAGAGTTTAAATCATAAACAAAACTAGTAGAATGATCTGCCTGGGTAAAACTATGTGAGCTGCCTGGGCTTTCAAATGGACTATGACTCTCTGTTCAAAATATAGAATAGAATTCAACCATCTTCATCTCTGTGCTCAAATGTTCCCTGTAAGGTTGGTTAAGATGTAACGGATGATGAAAGCAAATTAATTGAATTTCCACATATCAGCTGCTCCATCAGTAATGAGGAAATCACAAACATAAGAAATTAAATGAGCAGTGTGATTAAAATGCTATCCATGTGCTTGAAAAAACCCTAGCAAATTTAGGAATGTTAGAAGTTTCAAGATTGTCTCTATCCTCAGACTAAGGCAGCAAATCACAATATCTGTAAAAGCCGAATGAGCATCCTCAGACTGCTCAGTGTATAACACCACCGCTAGCAATTTTATAGCACTTTTCAGTGAAAGTGCTCCAAGCATTTTAAACAGGACACCCTGTTCCATTAACCTTATTTTGCAGTTTATGGAACCAACACAGTGAGAAAGTGGCAAAAAAAATATGATGGGAACAAGACCATTACTTAGTTCTTCCAAATTCAGCTCTTTATTATACCTTTCTTAGGCTGCCTTTTAGCTCTCCTGAAGCTGTATTGTCCAGAAAGGACATAAAAATTTATGCCTTTCTCTTATGGCTTAAGGAGGATATGTATGCAGTAGTTTCATTACATATGTGTGCATGGATATGAGAATCCACAACAAAATTTCTGCAGTGATGAGAAGATTCAGTATCAGCTGATCTTCACACCTACTTCCCACTCTGGCCCAGTCCCACACTGAGTGCAGTCACACTCTGTAGACAGCCAGCATACTGCATCTGGCTTTGGGATCCCAGCGTGATAAGGAAATCAGTAAACAGTGGGGAGTTCAGTGGAGGTCCAAGATAGTCAGGGATGAGAGCACTTAAACTGTGAGGAGAGGCTGAGGTACTTGAGCCGGTTCAGCTGTCATACTGTAATGGGAAATAGTCTGGTTTTAATCAGGAAAATATTACCCTATGTACAGGCTTTGTGGAATGTGAAGATCTTGTTAACATCATGATACCACTAATAAAGAAAAATATGCATTCCTTTACCTACCCTGCTCATAATATATAAATTATTATGTCAGCAGTTTTAGCTACCAATGACTGGGGATGTATAAAGAGATTTAATGACACTTAGAAAATCAGAACCTGAAGCCTGGAATAAGTTTTCTGTTAGCCTGGAAGCAAAGATTTTCATTATAGGGAAAAAAAAACCAACCCATGAGGTTTTTCCCATATAAGTATATTGCTTATACTCCAAATAATAAAAGAACAATACAGTACAGGAATTAAAGTGCAGAATGAATAAATTAGTGTTTGTTCCATGTTCAACACTGCAAATATTTCAGTGCTATTGAAACTACAAATTTTAAAGCAAAACAAAACAAAAAAATCTACTCCTAGACACCTCATTATTACAAATGCATGCATGATAAATATAACACACAGTAAATAATTGACAGATTGTATTTAAAATTACATGCTCTACAGCAAAGTGTTTGGAAAGGCATCTATGCAAATCATGTCTAGACCTTAACCTTGAAAATACCTAAGCACATGTATACCTGTACCTGTGAAAAATTGCTCAAATGAATCAAGCTATTAAGCTTACAACAATGAACTAAAAAAAAATGCCGAGAGAAACATTTATATTTAGCAGGAATCAGAAGATAAAACAATGATGTTTTGAGACTAAACTGATTTAGGTACCTTACTCCATTAATTTTCATGAAATTCTGCAGAAGTAGAATACCTGTGTATCGCTTTAGTGTCATGCCTGAAGTCTACACAATTAACAAGTAATAAAAATTTGATATATCACATACTTCTGGAGAAAAATACATTTTCTAAGAGGAAATGGGAACTTAAAATGACCCTTGAGTATGTAGGGGGCTGTGAAAGTCCAGTATCAGATATGTTGGATTAACTGTGCACAGTGCAACTGTTCTGAGTATATGTAGCATTGCTGAAGAATTGAACTTCAGTGCCTGTGTGCAGACACTCCATACTGCACCTGTGCCATTTCATTTTTCTGTATCTACTCACATTGGCACCCCAGCCTGTGAGTGATTCCCTCAAGATAGTTCTGCTTGTGAAACTGTCAGTCTTGACTCCTGAGTAACTCAGTGACTTCATTTCTTCAGAGAAATAAATAATACTGCAGTTTAGACCTTAGCCATAATCCAATTGGCATACAATGCTAATGCAAAAAAAAAAAAAAAATTAAACACACATATGCAGTTTTTTACATCATAAAATGGGGTATTGAATGCAAATATTTCTTGCTACTGTTTGGATTATACAGGCTGTTAAAATTTATGGTTAGTCATATTACCTTAACAATAGTAAACCATTAGGTAGATAATGGAGACCAATACATACACCATATAGTTATTACTGCACAGAGAATGCATGAATTGCAGTGGCAGGAGCTGTATTTGCATCAGTTGCAAATGAAAAGATCCTTTAACCCAAGACTGGATCAGGCTTCTGCAGCAATCATTTGGGTATTTATGGTATCGGTTGCCTAGATTTTTCATAAGCTGCATTAAAAAATCTTTTATTGGCTGCTATAATCTCATTTATCTAGAATATAGGATCCTACTTGAACTCCTTATTGGACACTATAACAGGAAACAACCTAACTTCAGTTCCTCATAGAGTAACAGAAGAAGCAATTGGAAGAGAAACATAAAAACCCATAAAACCACCAAGAAGGATTTATAATAAACAAGCAAGAATAGTTTATTAAGACCAAACCAAAACAAAAAACAAGCTGCCTAAGATTATGAAGACTAGATGAGCCAGTCCTTTTTTTTAAAATTGTTAGAAAGCTATAGGGTGGAGAAAAATATTTGATAGATGCATTTGGACAACTTGTGTTGGAAATCTCTTTAGATAAGCTGTCCAGTTTACCTTGGAAAATGACTTAGATTATTCAAATTTAATTGTGCACATATTGAAATCAATGAACAAAAACCATTCAAAAAACTGGTAGCATTTCAGACAAACAAGACTCCTTCTGAATATTGTGATGTCCTTGGTGAAATAATAATCTTATAAAAGTTTTGCTATCCAACCTGACATGCATGCACACATAAAGCATATTTACTTGCAGAAACAAGGCTGTACTACTTCTGTTGGCTTCATTGCTGTTTGCTGAGGGGTTTGAGACTTTTTTTGAAAGAGTTGGGTTTACAGAGTCTCTTAGTCAAAGTCTTCCCTGTTTTTCTGACTATCTGTGCTTACCGAACTATCTTTGCAGGCATATGTGTGTGTATTCAGTTGTGATAAACTAATAGGATCCTCCCCTCAAGTGACAAGTATTTCAGCATCTGGAATGATAAACAAAGATGACACACAATGGTAAATTTGCAAGGCAATTTGGAATAGGCAGAATCTCACTATTTGCCAGTTGAGCATGTACTCCCTGTTATTTTGTGTTTAAAGCCTTGTTGCAAGTCACCCACATATGGTACACTGTCAGAAATTTTGTTATGAAAATGTGATTTTCCAATGGTTTTGCATGTTGTTCTCTGACATATGACACAGTGAAGAGAATTTTTTGGAAAAAATACTTTGTAAAACAGTCTCACTTGGAGTCAGTGGATTGCAAATTATCTGCAAAAACAGAATTATCCTATTACATACCTGATACCAACATATAACCAAAAGGATTTCAAACCCTGTCAGGCATTCAGAAATGTGTGATTGATTTTATTCCCAGTACAAAACATGAGTTTATTATAGCTTGAATCTTGTATTTTGTATGAAGAGAATCAGAGAATCATTAAGTTGGAAAAGACCTCTAAAATCAAGTCCAACCTTTGACTGAACCACCATGCCAAATAAACCATAGCACAAAGTGCCATGTCCAGTTGTTTCTTAAACATTTCCAGGCAGGATGACTCCATCACCTTCCTGGGCAGCCCGTTCCAATGTTTAACCACCCTTTCAGTGAAGAAATTCTTTCTGACGTCCAACATGAACCTGCCCTGGTGCAACTTGAGGCCATTTCCTCTTGTCCTGTTGCAGGTTACCTGGGAGAAGAGACCAACCCCTACCTGGTTGCAGCCTCCTTTCAGGCAGTTGTAGAGAGCAATGTCTCCTCTGAGCCTCCTTTTCTCCAGGCTAAACAACCCCAACTCTCTCAGCTGCTCCTCAGAGGACTTAACTCTCCAGACCCTTCACCGTCTCTATTGCTCTTATCCGGACTCGCTCCAGCCCCCCAATGTCTTTCTCGTAGTGAGAAGCAAAAAGCTGGACACAGGACTCAGGGTGTGACCTCACCAGTGCCGAGTACAGGGGACAATCACTGCCCTGGTCCTGTTGGCCACACTATTGCTGATACAGGCCAGGATGCCATTGGCCTTCTTGGACACCTGGGCACAGCTGGTTGGTGTTCAGCTGCTGTCAACAAACACACTGGGCAGCTTTCCAGCCACTCTTCCCCCAACCTGTAGCACTGCATGGGATTTTTGTGACCCAGCTACAACTTTTAAATGTGATACTGCTGAAGCAGAACTGATTTTGCTGAAAGCTGATTTTCTTTGTAGTTGCTAGTATGGGACTATGCTTTGGGAAAACACGCTTGATAATTCAGGAATATTTTTGTGTTTGCTGAGGAATTCTCACACTGAGCCAAGGCCTTTTCTGCTCAGCACCCTACCAGTGAGGAGGCTGGGGGTACACAAGATGCAGGGAGGAGATACAGCCAGGAGAGCTGCTCCCAGCTGACCCAAGAGATGTCCCAGACCTCACGGTGCCATATGCAGTGTATAAAACTGGGGCAACAAGAAGGAAGAGGAGCATTTGTGAAGATGGTGTTTGTCTTCCCAAGTCACCATTACATGTGATGGGGCTCTGCTTTCCTGAGGATGGCTAAAATCCTGCCTGCCAACAAGAAGTGGTGAATTAATTCCTCAATTGGCTTTGCTTGCTAACATGGCTTCACTTCACCTATTAAACTGTCTTTATTTCAACTCACAGGTTTTCTTCTATTGTCTCCCCCATGCCACCAGGGAAAGTGGGCTAGAGGTTGTGTAGGGCTTAGTTGCTGGCTGGGGTTAAATCACAAAATTGTCCCAAAAGTCTGTCAAAACACAGTATGTCAGATTCAGCTACCTTTCACAAACATATCACAATCTGTTTTGATAAGAAAGGGATATAGTTTAATTATTTGTTTTTAATACCTGACATATGGCACCTCATTAAGTTCTTTTCACTTGTTCAGCTAAAAACAACTATCCATAAAGGAGGCATGCAATTTCTGGGACAAAATATAGGCTCAGAAAACATTGTGTCATCTTACAAGGTAAGTCAATCTGTGCTGAACATCTGAATTTTGGTTTTGAGGATAACTGCCACAGCCACTGTAACAACCTGTTAACAAATAAACTTTTCGTTTATACTTCGGAACTTTTCCCCTGTCACAGACTTCAATGATCTGTCAAAATCAAATAATAAACTCATACTCCATGTTGCCTTTTCCCACAGCCTGGAAAAGAAACTCGAGATCATTTTAGCAAGGAGGTAATATAAAAGGGGATCTTTATTTTGAAGGTCTTAGGAGCAGTTATGGAAAGGTGTCCATAGAAGCCCACCCCTTCCAGGGGTGAGTACATATTTAAAGCTTTTAGGAAATTAGTATAATTGATTAAAAACACCAATAAGGAGAACAAGTGGTGATTCAATTCCCTCCCAGGTCCAGTCCCTCTTCTGGAGCCCCCCTCTCAGCACTGGCTCTACTTTGTTTATGAAGATGTACCTCAGGGTTGTTCTCGGCCTTGGTTCCCAGGAAGAACCGAGATAGGACAGGGCCTTGCACCCCCCTGGGGCTTGGAGCTCTGGAATTTGTTTTGTCTTTCTGCTTAGGGAAAGGTCATGGAAAAGTACTGGAAAAACTAGCTATTAATATAGTAGGCTACAGAGCTACAAATATATGTGTAAAGAGTACAGAGAATATATAAAAGAAAAAAGGCAGAAACCAAACGGCATCATCCATTACAAAAATGCAGGTAAATATTGAAAAATCTGAAATCAAATGAGAAAGGAAAGGACATGGAAGTTGTTTTCTCACTTAGACAGTACCTTATTATCATTCAGCCAGACTTTTGAAAGTTAGAAATACATTCTACAGCAGGTAGAAACTCAATGCACATACAGGAGCTGGGATTATTGGAAATGGAGAAATACGACAGTAATTTTTCAACCTCACTGTAACACTGCTAATCATTCAGAATTTAGGGTGAGGCTTTCAGGAGGGATGAGTCATAGAATCACAGAATGGTTTGTATTGGAAGGGACATTAAAGATCATCTAATTCCAACTCCACTGTTGTGTGCAGGGACACTTTCCACTAGACCAGGTTGCTCAAAGTTCCAACCTGGCCTTGAATATCTCCAGGGAAGGGATATCCACAACTGCTCTGGGCAATGAAAGTCACAAAAAAACCTCAACATCCTCTTCAAGAACAAAAGAAGAATAAAACACAGTTGCCGTCAGGTACATCATGGAGAGTTAGGGAAAAATTATGATACCTTAAACTTCTACAGCACATTTTATCTGGGCAACCAAAACGACTTCACAGGCATGTGCTTTGGGCCCTGCAAAGGTATTCTGTCTATGGGTTCTCTAAACAGTGTGTTTTTCTTTTGCTGAGTGTCCCTTCATATTATTCTTGGTCACCCTCTTTCACCATGGAAACAAGCAAGATTTCAGTCCCTGAAGGACAAAACAATCCAAGGGAACAATATCTTCAGTCCAGGGAAGCAATATCTGACCCCTAAACTTTTCTGTATGACACAATATATCCCCAGCCTGAGAAAGAACTTGAGTTTTGCAGCAATCATTTTCCTAGGTTCTTTCATCTCTTACTACTACTTTAATGTGAAGCACCAATCTCCAGCCTTTTCTGGAAGCTGTGCAACAGAGAACCAGGTGATTCACACGTCAAGGAAGAGCTTGGGTCTCCTTTGCAGTGGTCAGATATCATATTTAGAGTGTTATTTAAGCTTGTACGTAGGCGCCGGTAAGCCAAATTAGAGCAACAGCAGAAAATCTTATTGTACTACAATTTTTCAACACTCTTTTGAAAATAATATTTTAATTGAAATATTTTACTGTTACTTGAGAACAAAACATGTTTAGTTTTCCTTAAGAAGCATATTAAGAGACAAAGGTTTCTCTGTACTAAATGAAGGAATATGATAGACAAAATTGTCAAATCAAAAAAAAAAACTCAAAGGGCTTATGTAGCTCTTCAGACATCTAGAAATCTCTTTCTCATGTCTTTAATATTACAAAGGCTCCAGATCCTCTGTTGATAATGTTAAAGCAGCGAAGAGATCAACAAATATGAGAGGAATGTGTTATAATTTGGCACAGAGAGAATTATATAATTTGGAGTCTCCAATCCAGAGAACTGGCAAGTTTTGCCAGAGGGTGAATATCCTCCTTGCTTTTTCTGCAGTCCAACTACATAATTCCTTGTCTCATCACAAAGAAAAAAATTGTACCCAAGGCTATTTAGCTCCCATTTTTTTAAATACCTTCCTTAGTGTTGACAGATATTCTACTGGTGCTGAGAATGTTGTCATTTCTTCCTAAAGCATGAGGATACCTTTCAACAATAGTTGTGGCTCTCTGAAAATTTTCCAGCACTGGCAATATCCGATATGGCAATGAATGTGGTGAAAAATTCCTACAGTCCTACTCCAGACATGGTGGCTACTACACCTTTAGCTTACTACAGGTTTTACACCCATCTCACACCGGACATGGAGAACTGTTGCTTTTTATACCTGAACTTAAAACTATGCAACAATTTCACAGTGGGTAAAAAATATAAAACCTCTGCATGGTGAGTTAGTGTCTAATGATCTTACCTGTGACTTTGCTTTTCCCCACTCAGAAACCATTCAGCCCTCAACATCAAGAGAGTTACAGACTTCGCTAAAGTAAAAGCAGATTAGATGGAGTTTAGCCTGATAAATAACCCAAATAAGCAAGCTGGGACCATGGAATTTGCTGGAATACTAACTGTAACCACTGTTGCATGACTTCATCCCTGGTTGGCATTTGGAAGTCTTAAGTGCAGTGCAGACTTGAATATTTTGTGCTGACATTTCTGACACTCATCCAACACGAATATATTAAAAAGAACAAATGCAACATGATAAATGATAGAATTGCTCTCATTGTGCAAAGAATTTGCAGTCTACGTGGAGAAAACCTAGTGAAGGTAGGCAAAGACAATTTAGAGAGAAGGGCAACTGAAGCACAGAAGTTAAATTGTCACCCTATCTTTAAAAAAGTAGTCTGTGGTAATGAATCTACATAATATTCCCTAGTCTGCTCAAATAATCAGATCATTTTTCTGCCTGAGTACCTCAAAATAAATGGAACATGCAGATCATGCTGCACAATGTGCAATACCAGAAAATTTAGTGAAATAGACCTTGATCGCACAGAAATTATAAAAAATTATCAAAGACAAAAAACATTATTAGTTCTCTTGTAAAAATGGCAAATTAATTCAACATAGTGATCCTACAACTGCTTTCAATATTTGAAAATCCAGAGTTCAAAAGCTAAAATCTCTTTTTCTAAATCTTTTTCATACATCAAACAGTACTTTCTGTGAGCAATTACACAAATAGCTCTAGAAGGTGCAAAAGAAAAAATATGATCACAAAACTTAAATTTCATGTCTGATACCAACTTAATATGTTAACCTATATCTCACTTCATTAATGTTTAAAAAACAATCAGGGCAAAAATTTCTTGGTGTTGTCACTGCCCTTGCAAAAATCTCTGTTTGATACTGGATGTATCAAAATCATGATACATATTACTCCTCATTCTGTACTACAACACTCATATAACACTGGAAAATATTAATCTCATCTGTGTATAAAAAACATGTATATTCAATATTATTTAAGTAATGGTACAACTTTTTATACACTATTCATATGAATTTACAGAAAAAAAGATATTCCAAAATGAATATTTATTCCATTTCTAATATTTCAGCTGTTACATGAGAATGAGGCTCTTTGTATCTTAAAAGTTGAATCTCCTATATCACAAACATTTTTTTTTCTTCTTCTATCTAAACTGTTCAGAAGCACATTTCTTATCAGCTGAACACATGCACAAACAGCACAGGATTTTGTATTGTATTATGCATACACATGCTTCATCAATATGCTGAAATCAAGTGGCCAAGTATATATTTACAACAATATACACACACACCAGGGAATTTCTTTTTGGATGATTGGAATAAAAAAACATCTCTCAGAAGAATGCAATATGGTCAGAAGCACATTTCTTATCAGCTGAACACATGCACAAACAGCACAGGATTTTGTATTGTATTATGCATACACATGCTTCATCAATATGCTGAAATCAAGTGGCCAAGTATATATTTACAACAATATACACACACACCAGGGAATTTCTTTTTGGATGATTGGAATAAAAAAACATCTCTCAGAAGAATGCAATATGGTGTTCAAATATATATTTGCAAATTTAAAGAAATGTTACATTGTACTAGGCTGCACATAGGGCTCATGAAAAAGATAAGTTTCTAGTTTTCTATAAAATTTTATACCAAAAGACTGCAGCTGACATTTTTATCAGAAACAAGCTGTGCTCTGCTTTTGCCAATTAAAACCTAAAAGACATGCTACTTCTCTTATGATTTATTTTAGTTTGGTATTACCTGGTGGGATTTTTCTATTCCTTTTAAACAGAAAACAAAACACGCGACAGAAGTTTAAAAGGCATACATTTTGCAGCTGCAGGGTTCCTACTGGAAATCACCCCCTGCCCTTGGGCAAGGGCACCTTCTCCAGCAGCGATCCCTGCATCTCAGGGTGAGAGACCAAGACAGACACAGAAAACCAAAGGACTCTGCTGATCACAGTTCAGGATGACTCTGCTGCATTACAGCCTACGAGCTGAGCAGTCAGTCCAGCCACATCACACACTTGAAGATATAAGACATGGCTGTATTTTAGTAGAAGTAACAAACTGGGAGACTAAAGAAAATAAGCCAAGCAAATGCAGGATGAAATGAGATGCATTTTTGCACATTCCCTCACCTGAAGCCAAGCTGCTGTGCTGAACCTTCTGCTGCCACAAAGTCATTGCCTGCTGCCAGGCCTCCACACAGAAGAGAGATAGGATATAGTGGAGTAAAGAGGCAGATAATTCACCTGACTGCTCTCATCAAATAGCATAATTAATCTACCTCTGCAACTGACCCTAATGAAGATAAGGTATCTAAAATTATTCTTCTGAAGAAAACAGCGACACAGGAAATGAAATCAATTTTAATCTGAATCTGAGCCCACTGCAGTCAAAACATATTTGATTATATCTCACCAGAAGCCAGACAAACTTCTGGAAGGTGTCAGTAGCCAAAGGAAAAGTAAGATACCCAGAATCTTGTAGAGCCTGGATAAATAAAAATGTTTTTCAGTAGAGAGTGAAATTTATATTAACCAGGAGGAAAAAAATAAATTATTCTGTGCTGAAATATGTCTCTGTCATATCACAAACTTTGTCTCCCCGAATAAAGTTCTCCAGTAGGCAGAATCCTCAATTCTAAACTGACTGAGTCAATGACTCAGTCTGTGACCTTGGGCTAATCACTTGACCTTCATCTGAATCAGTCAAGCAAGCTAGGAAATTGTGTGAAAATATCACATCGCTGAAAAACAGATTCTGTACCTAAAATGAGGTTTTCTTTAGAAAAAAATTTAAACTGCAGGGAAGAAAATAAATTATTATTTATCCTGAACTCTGGGTTAGAAGGCCAAACCAACAATTTCCAGTTTTCACTTTATAATGGTATGATTCTTGCCTCATAAATACCATGACACTGTGTAAGATACCTATAAATAAATTGTCTGCAGTTACTTTTTAAGCAAAGTTTATTCACATACATGAAGTTTTAAAGATTTCTGTCAGTTCAACTTTTCAACATTTGAAAAAGCAGTGTTCTCAATGTCTGCAACAACCTTGCAGAAGAAAGAAAAATGTTGAAGCTTATTAAAATTCATGTAATTCACAGCAAGGTTCCAAACATTTTCCCATTTCACACCAGTGAGGTTCAAATGAGAATATAAAGTACAAACAAAATATCACTGAAACCAGGAAAAAATTTAACTCAAAAAAATTCCTTTAATATATTTATTAAAGAGTTGGAAATAATATGTCATGTATGCAAAATTATCTACCCTTCAGTTGATATCAATTACTGAATTTTCTGCTTGAAAAAAACAGAGTTTTAACATATTTTGTTCCAGATATACTCTGAAAGTTTAATATTTCAATCTGTGAGTGAAAAACTTTATGTAAACTGATTTTGTTGTACATTGTCTGAGATTACAATAGTTAGGTAGAGGGGTATAGACAGTTTTCTATGCCATGTTTTCTTTTCATTTTGCATTAAAAAAGTGGGAAAATAAAAGTTTTAAGCAAGTAAAAAAACAAGTCTTATTTTAAAAATTTAAATATGAAATTTGTAATATCCCTTCATTCTTACTAACAAGGGCAATTAAGCCACTAAGATCTATAATAAACGTATAGAAGATTTGTTCTCATGGCAGGGGATTGTGGTGCGGTAGAGAGAGAAAGAAAAGAAAAATTACTGCAGAAAAAGGGTGAGCATTTTCAATTTGCCTTGGATATACAGAATAGTTGAAAATAAAACATCAAAACTTCAAAGTTTTAGAAGACAAGTCACTATGAACAATATCCCCAGGAGAAATATTTGAGAATTCTATTTATGCCACCAACAGAAATTGTGACTCAGAATTTGTAGGCAAGTGTAGAAATTCTATCTGAGAAAGTCTAAGGCAAATGCTAAAACATCTCTGGCTAAAACATCTCGAATTGATGAAAGATGGTAAAGTCAAGTGTTATTTAAGGTGATTTTAAGTGGGATGTAAATATTGTCATTCACCCACTGCATTCATCCCAGTATAGGTTGAGAAGGGAAATGGTTTGGTGAAACTTTTTGAGCAAACAAGCTCATACTCCTGGCTAACTGACACTTGAGTAGTTTGCACTTCTAGAAGTTCATTCATGCTCTTGTTAAAGTGCAAGGTTCTGCTTTCCCTTAAATTAATCTGAATAACTATGACACGAGAAGAACCATATCCATGAGCAGAAAAGGAATATGCTCAGATCTCTTCACACAAGTTTTGTAGGATGGGACTAGAAGTGTGAATAGGTCTCTCAAATAGTTTTGTTTAAAGTTTTAATATTAATTTAATCTGAGAAGCAATTTGTTGAATTAATGTCCAAAATGAACTATTGGCCAGTCTTACTGAGATTTATTGACTCTAGCAGTCTAACATTTACAAAGGCTTTCCCTTCCTCAACAGTAATCTCTTACTCTCAGCAATAAATCTCTATGTTGGTCTCTTAAGAAGTCAATATCTAATTATTAATCACAGATAAAATACTTTGAATCATATACATTTCTTCTACCTTCATTTTCCAGCTAAGCAGCTGATTCTGCCCTGATTATATAAAGTGGAAAAACTATGTTCCTTTAAATTATTTTTTAAGAATAAGGAAAATTATTTCAACTAGTTTTATTTGTCTTTTACTTAAAGAAACATAATTCAAGTGTAACTTTATTTGAAGGAATATGCTTCATTAAATGGGAGAGGCTACTTTAATATTTTAGAGATGACTTTCATTGCAAAGTAGAAGTTATTTACAACTTGTCTTGCCCTCTATCCAATATGAAATGGAACTGTGCGAATACTAAGAAGCAAAAATTCTGCAATGTGCTCTCAGTACCTTATCAACTACGTCTTATAAGAAAAGTTGATTTTGTACATGTAAATCCACTGAATATTGCTTTCCACTTTTCCTATACATTGAAAAAGAGTGATTACATCTTGATTAATTATTTGGAATAATTTTATTCCATCTCTCAGATATATTCACAGGACACTATTAAATAGAAAATTATAGGTTTGACCCCAAGACACCAATTTGAATTCCAATTTGATGCCTTGAGGTATCTAAAAGACATTCTATGTGTGAAATGCTCTGTAAGTTTTCATACCACTGGTTGCTCAACCATCATGCACATGCTTCTGTGTGTCCATCTGTGCCAAGGAGCTAAACATCCACCTAGCCCATGCTTACTGTTGGGATGTTAGGAGAAAAATGTTAAAAATATTTGGGTTTATCAGAACAAAAGGGAAATCTAAGAAATGTGTGCTGCAAATCAAAGCTGTGGGGGCAGCAGTTCTTCTGCTCTCACTGCCAAGAACTAGACTACTTCAGCTTGCTCAACAAGCAATTTCTTTGTCCACTCTCTAGTCACTGCAGCTCAGGATGTACTCTCTTCTGGCCTTCATCTGACCTTACACAACACTGTTTGTTTCTTATACTGCTGCACATCTGTAAGTCCACTATTCATTGGCCAAGCTGCATGCCAAAGCACCAGTGTCACCTGAGGACCATCTTATCTCATTCCCAACACTTTCTTCCAGGTGTTACTTGTAGAGCAAGAAGCACCCTCTAGTCCCTGTGCTATCTAAGGCACAAGACTCCTGCGGCTTCCCATTACTACAAACTAACAAGGCTTGATTTTCATGGAAGAAAAAAAGATTAATATATTCACAACTAATTATGAAAACTGACAGATTAAGGCTTTCATGCTAAGGGAATAGGAAAGCAATCATGATTACAGAAAATATATAGTGTGTTATAATTGTTTTGGGAAATACCTTAATGCTGTAGAGCAGTCCCTATGTTCTCCACAAGTATTTGATATTCCACATCAATAGTTGGTATTTGCAATCCATGTGCTTCAGCAAGGTGTTTAAGCAGGTACATAACTTCAGGTAGGTAAATTTAGATGGAAATTTCCATGTTTTTAAATTTGTTTTACAGAATTAGATGTCTCTTTACATATGACTCTTCAGATAGTCAAGTAGTTTGAGGAAATTTTGATAAAAAATAAACTGAAATGAAAGAATGAAATCAATATAGCTAATCCAGTTGAAGACAGCAGAATGGATAGTTTATTCACTAAGTAACAGAAGAATATCTCCACAGAGCCTTATTGTTATCATATCTGCCATTCTGCCATAAAAAAGGGAATATCGGTTAATTTTTCGCTGTTCAAAACTTGTCATGTACCTGCTTTTATTTATGTCTGCTTATTATCATCACTTATCTTTCACTGCAGAAAACTGATGCTATCAGCAAACATTTGGAAAGGATCATTTTACTAGGAATTAAAAAAAAAAAAAAAAGAATTAAAAAAAATAATTTAAAAAAAAGCTTGAACCGCATTGATGACAGAGAAAATAGTTTGAAAGTCAGAAACCATGTTTATTATCATTTACAGAGGAAAGAATATGTCTCCAAATTGTCAAGCTAGTCTACAGTCCATGATTATTCCTCAGTTTTAACTGATGTTAAAGTCTGTGGGACAACCCCTGAGCAGTTTTTCAACCCTTCCAAGTCCTGTTGTTTCCAGCAGGAAGCAGTGGTCTATTGTTCATCACTCACCTCTACCACTTTTCAGACAGAGTAAGGGTGTCCACCTGGGCTTCTGGTCTTTGGCAGCTACCAAACTCCAGCCAGTGCTGAACTGGCAATGTGTGTCCACTGACCATGGTTACATGGACAAATCTCAGCTTCTGAGACAGTAGACTTGTAGAAAAAAATTTCCAGAAGGTATAGTGTTATTGTCAAGATCTCAGTTGATCCTCATGTGTAGGGGACCAAAACACTGATTTAAGGGTAGTAAAAAAAGACAAAACAAAACCACTTTGTTTATTTGACATTAAAAGGCTGTCTCCAAGAGAAATTAAGGACCACTGTGTGGCCTTCCCTCACTCTGCTTTCTCCATTGTGCTGGCCAACCTATCGTTTCTCTGGATTATCTTTCAAACTCAAACACCCCAGGCTGCTCATTTTCAAACAAGGAGAACACCAAACAGATGTTAGTCCTTTTGTTCAATTCAGTTCACAGATGCACTAAGACTTTGGTGTAAGAACCTCCACAAGAGTTACAGACTACACAGTTACTAATGAGTCCAATTTTATGTTACCTTAAAAAATAACTGGTTTTAGAAGTGCTACACAGAACAATATAAAGCCTCTTATCCATGCCCATCACTCAGTAACTCAAGAAGTCCAGGAAATAAAATAAATGGAAGTGAGATATCAGAAACTTCATGCTCTCTGTACCAATTTAAAAGCTATTGAGAAGTTCATGCATTTTCAGATTTGTCTTTGTTTGACACCAGTTCTCCAGTAAGCTTGTCTTTTCACGATATAGATGGCTCTGATGTTGTATTAGCACAGGGGACAAAACAGAAACAGCTCTGTAATACTCCCCATGCATTTGAAAGCACTACCTATTTCAGTTGATGTCAAAGGAGCTTTCCCACTATCAAAACTAAAACAAGATCTGACCATAATAGATAGTTATATTCCACTTGCAGTGAGTAGAAATAAATCTACAGCAATGCCATTACCAATATATTTTGCTCTTTTACCTCTCAAAAGAGGGTTTTGTTTTGCTTATCCTATGTTTTAATTTATCTGCAGTAATGAAAAATGTGGCTAAAAGAATTTTATATGTACAGGATCACTGAAAGGAAAGATACATTTGAAACTTTTAAATTCATTCATATACAGGTTTTCTTGCTCAATTTATTGTGATAAGATTGGTTTCTTGAGGTGGAAGATGCTATTTACAATTAAACAAATGACAAATCACCTACAGGTGACCCTGTAGAGACGGAAGATTTTTTTCGATCTTTGTTCTTTTTTCTGGTCACATTTTGCTTTTGTTAATCATAGAAAAAGAAAGAGAAGGTACACATCATTCCTTTCTAACATGAATGTTGAATTCACCTTTTAATTTTGAGGTGTATTGTCACTTGGTATAAATATGAAAATCCTATTAACATTCACCTGAGTTCTGCTCCCTTCTGGACTGCAGAGTAGATTTTTTGCACGATTAAGTATATATGAGGTTAGGCCCAGGACAGTTTTAACGATCTAGAAACTTCCTTAAAAGAAATCCATCATTAAAAGAATAAAATCATTATATTTGCATTGAAATTTTGACCAATAAAATTTTTGTTTGATCTCGTTGAAAAGCTTATTCCCTTCAGTCAACCAGTGTCAGCATTATTAGCAGTAGTGTTTATATGGGACAGACTTACTGCAATGACAAATTAGCTCATTTACAGCAGTGTCCAGAAGTTCCCTTGCCATAGAAGATACAAATTATGCCAATTATTCATCACTTTCTTATAATACCTTCCTGACACACAATATAAATTTAGTCATAAAAAATAGGATTCCCTTTCCACTTCACACCTCCACATTTCATTGAGAAGGTGACATGACTGTGAGTAACAGTTATGGGTCCTAGATTTGCAGCTTCAGTATTCATACTATAAGTAAAGAAGGGAATTAGAGCTGTGTATTAGCCACATATAAAATCTGCATATTAATATTTCAGCAGTGGTTAATGCCATTATGAGAAAACCAGATTTTCCAGAGAGGCCTGTATCCTGAAACTCCTGATTCCAACAGAATTTTAGACTTACACTGAAAAGTGAACATATACAATTGAACACGGTTCTCATTCCCTGAAACAGTGGTATGGTCTACCTGAACCTCAAAATATCTATGCCAAACAAATTATATTACTTCAACAGTTGTTGTGGGTTGAGTGAAATTCAGGGAATTTCCCAGGGGGTTGAGTTTTTAAGTAGCTGTTTCTGCCTTTCTCTGTACCAGTGTCTTCCACAAAGATAGGAAAAAATGGCAAGTACTTCTAGCTGTTCTAATTTGGGGGCATATATGTTGCAAATAAGTAAGGCAGCACCGAAACCCAAAGAACAATAAAGATTCTGCTCTTCTGACAGCAATGATATTTTCTCTGAAACAAAACACAAGAAAAATACAAGCTGTGGATGCTGCATCCTTGAAAACATTCAAGGCCAGGCTGGATGGAGCTCTCAGCAACCTGATCTGGTGGAAGGTGTCCCTGCCCATGTCATAGGGGTTGGAATTTGGTGATCTTTAAGGTCACTCTCAACCCAAACCATTCCATGACTCTATGATGAAAAAGAGTGGCCACCTGTCACTACAATGTACACAACCAGACTTTTGCCTCGGGCCATATCTCTTGTCACCTGATATGAGTAACAAACTGACTGCTGGGGTAAACACAAAATATTCATGGACCATGCAAATCAACAGCAGGAGAAGTTATCCACTACTAAAATAGAATTATGGGACCACATATGCAAGAAGATTTTTTACTTATTTTACAAGTTTTATTCTTTGATGGCTGTTTTTCATGGCAAACTCAGAGGTCTTGCTTCCAGTCCCCCCAAAATTTTGCATGGCCATATTATAGGTGGTCTGCAGGCAACTGTGTTTTACAAATTTTGAAGACTGATTGTGGAAATATCTGTCAGTATTTACTCAAGAAAGTTTTAATTCAAAGTTTAAGGGTGCTGTGCTGTCTCTCAAGACAAAATCTTTGAGATTTTGGTGGTAGTGAGGTGCACATATTCTATAGATAGTCAAAATACAAATAATGTTAGATAAACATGAAAACACAAAGCCACATGCATTTATAAAATGGCACTAAAGGTGAAGAGGCAGGGCCCCAAACATAAGCTGTGGACCCTAGTAAGTGTCTGAATAGTCCCATGGCATGATCACTCACTGAAAGATCCCAAAAGAATATCCCTTCATTACAAATACTCTGTGACTCCACAAAACCAGCTCTGCACATGGATAAAGGAAAAATGACATGAATTACCTATTTATCTAGGACATCCAGCAGCAAAATTATAATAAAAGTGTTGTCCTAAACCAGCGTTATCTGATTTCAATAAATGACAATGTTCCTTTGTCTATTCTCCTGCACAAAAAAACATGAGTACTGTCTAAATAATGTGGTGTATGCAAGAGTAATGACACAGGAAAAAATTTAAACTAGAACCTAACAAGGCAAAAATCAGTAAGTTTAAAAGTTTTGCCAAACATCTGATTTTATTTTTATTTTTGATTTTACATTTACTTTTAAATTTAAATTTCATTTTACATTTATCTTTATCTGGTTATCATGAATTATTGAAATAAATTTAGCAGAAATAAATTTATCCAAAAAGCATTTTTAGGAGAAGAATTGGTGCATTCTGATCTGATCCAATGACACTAAGGACACTTCATCTGAAACTTTCTAGTAAATCAAAATTTCAGAAGTAAGAAATAGCATGGACTCACTATACAGACATCAAATTTGTTCTTGGTTAATCATAATCATCAAATGGATTAATATCTTTGCAGATTTGACAAATCGAGAAAATAAAGAAGACAGACATGGTCTTTGAAAAGAGTGTTGATATTCTATCATTAACAAGTATATGAGATTAGCCATGAAGTAGTGATTTTGAAGCTTCGTTTGATCTAAGGCAAATGACAAAAAAGAGAGTAACATCTTCATTATGAACAGACAGATTTTGTAGGTAGAATTAGTCTCCTTTTTTACTTCAGGAATTAACACCTTTGTATTTGATGCAGATAGATATTTCTGGCATACAGTTAAGCTGACACATCCCAAACATCTACTTTAGGACATATAAATGCCTACCCAAATGCGATTCTTCTCCTTCACTGTCAATAAAGACAATCTAAGCTATCTAGATATTTAACATTGACTTCAATTGATTAAATGTAGGTATTTAAAAGAATTAAGGATGATCCTAACTTACATATCCATATAGTAGATTAAAACTACTCTATGAGATTACAAAATATGCAACACTTAAAATATTTCTAGCAATTTCAGGAGAGATTTCAACATCTTACTGCATTTTGCATTAGGACTTTTATTGTCTCAGCTCAGAGACCCATGTAATGTAATGAATCCTGACTTCTTTTTTTGCCAGGGAAAGAAAACTTTTCCAGTTGAGAAGATGTACATTCAACATGTTTGTCTGTTCTGTCCTCCAAAGAACCACAAAACCTCTGGGTGACCAGTTATTTGTTATTGGAGAATAAGATAATTTATCAACCTGTGAGAGGTCATTGTACTAGTAAACAATCAGAAAAAGAATAGTAGGAAATTGAAACTAACTGAAAAGACCCACAATTTTTAGTATAAACATTTTCTTGTTTTGTTTTTTAACTCATTAATATTCTCATGAGATACATTTACCTTAACACAGTTGCCTCTGATTATACCTCAGAACAATATTTTACATTAATGATAGTGTACACTGCAAATATGGTAATACAAGAGTTGATATTATTTTTGTGATGCCTTCATTAGTTACCTTACACAGAGACATCAGTATGGAAATCAAAAGCAGCCAAATAATGTTGATCAGATGCTTTATATGAGTGTCATGCTGCCCTTACGCAGAGGAGCATTAATGTCAATGCCAAAGCCACACTGCATATAGCATCAATATTGATGTTCCTGTGAACCTTGTTTCTTATTCATGTTGCAAATGGCATGATCAGAAAAAAATAAAATACTATTTGCAGTGTAAACATAATGACTACAAAAAATAATAATGATGTGAGGATAACTAACACAGCTGTAACCATGGTTACATTGCAGAGTGAATAATTCACAGCAAATAACATACTAGATGAAGTTAGCCTAGTTTTGCTGCAGTGGAATGACTGCTAGCAGATTACAATTTTCTCTTCAAATGTGCTTCTAACTCAAAAGTACCTGGGACATACAGGAACATTTTGTATGTGATCCTCAATGTCTTAAAATTAAGTTGTTTGGTAGCTATGACTGGAGACCAGACTTTTTTAAGCTGCCTGATCAGATGAGCAGCTATTCCCAGTTTAATCCAAGTTCCAATAAATTCAGAAAATAGACACCTATTGAGTTAGAACTGGACCAATAAGAAGTTTGAATGTATCTGATTATCATTAATGATTTTTGCTCAAAGAATTGAATAACTGACCATAGAACTGTAGGCTCTCTATTCACAATAGAATTTATCTCTTCTCTTTTTTTTCTGTATGTAGACAAGAAGGGACGTTCTGATTCTTTTATCTCGTTAGGAAATTTCTTTTCAACACACCTCTATCCAAAAGTTAAATGTGAAGGGGATTGGTAATGGTGTGACCAAAGCTCCTCTGACTGCTCCTGGCCTATCATGCATGAGTAAGATATCTAAGATTCAGTAGCCAGCAGTAGACCAGGTCAGTAAAGAAGCAGTAGAGTTATCACATCCAGCTATCTTTAATTCCTCAGCCCAGGCAGGTGTTCATTTATAGCTGGATCAGCTCAGGTAGTGGGATTTACTGCACTAGCTCACTGCAAAGTCCACATTCCTATCTGTGGATCTTGCCTAGAAGACTAAAACATTATGCTATCATGGTATCCCTTCCTTCTTTAATCTGTCTTTTTGACTCCCTCAGGGCCTGCACACAACCTCAGACTCAGTATTTATATTTTATTTATATTGGAGCAGTCCCTCAGGGCCAGCTCAGAGAGGAAAACTACTTCCCAGGAAAGAGCAGATGAAGTTTTGGCCTGAGAGACACCATAAGTGTCTCTTTGCCCTTCTTTCCTTTCTCCCTCCTCACACTCCCAGACCTTCAATTTCTCTAACTCACATCCTCTGCTGGCAACTGGAGAAGAGATTGTGCTTCAGTGCTGCCAGTGGGAGAACCTCACTGAACATTTTTCTCCAGTGCATGCTGGAGACTTTAAAGATACAATCTGAGGTAAAGCAATTTTAAGTTTTCTTTGAAGGCAATTTTCAGTTGGCCATAGAATAATCAATCATTTAAATCCAAAGGTAAATCATTCTACCTGCTTATTTTAACTTATCATTTTAATGAGTCTTATTCTGCACTGAAGTAGATTCTGAAAATCAACTACATATGAACAGAGTTTTTCAAGGCAGTACAACTTTACCATTATGTTATATATATCCCCAAAATATTCTTCAAGCACAAATTTAGTCCTGGTTGCAATCAAGGTTTTATATTCTTTATGAAGATTTTTAAAAATCACCCAGCAAAAAATAATAATAACAATATTAATTTTTAAATGATGTTTTCTTCATCCTGCATCAATAACATCATCATCCCTAAAATCTGCAGCTGAATTAGCCTGAATTTTGTTGGAGGAGGCTTGCACCATCTGTCCCAATGCTTTGCACATGGCATGAAGAATGCCAAGGAGTAGTAATGCACTTTTTCCATGGAAATATTTGACTTTGGGAAGGGGTTCCACTGCCAGTCTATACAATTTTAAGCTGCTTTGATGGAACTGGGTTTGTGAGGATGGTAAGAAAAGCAGTACCTTCACAACTAAAACTAGGCTGGACTGGCATGGAGTTTAAAGGACCTTTATGCCTATTCCTCCTTTTACAAGGACAATACATCTGAGTTCTCAGGTTTGCAACTGTTCTGATCAGCAAACTCCTGCATCTACCAGGAGGCCAAAGAAAGTTCTGATAGATGAGTGACACCAGCTGGACTAAATAAATCACAGAATTTGAGTCTGGGGTGGAGATTGAAGCAATATTTCTAGCTATTTTTGGCCCTGCTTTTAATTAATCTGCCATTATACATTATACAGCACTTTGTAAAATTTTGTACTGATCACTGAATATGAACAGATAGATTTAATTTAGTTAACATTTGAGATTTTCAATTTAATTTAGAAACATGATAGTCTGTTTACTAGTGTCATTAGTGACTAAGCTTTTGGCTAGCTTAAGAAAAGTCTGTAAAAAATTGATTGACCTAAATTTCTTGCAAGGAACATTTTTCATTCTTTCCTATTTGTATGTGCTAAAGGCATTGGAGAATTTTTCATTTGGCAGACTGGATAGCAGCTTATAATTAAATTAAATTTTCTACAAATATATTCTGCTTTCTGTTGCTCTGCTGTGTGAAATGACTGAGTATTACCCACTGTGAGAGAGTTGTTTTTGCAAGATATCCTGGATTTCTAGTAACTAGGCAGATATTTTTTAAAGGTAGATAGCTAGGTTAAAGAAAAGCTTAGCAGAGTACTCCTTTGTGGTTTTGAAATGCTATGCAGAAGTTCATTCATGTCTTTTGCACTTGGGAACTGTACAAACTAGCTTTCATAGTATGCAACACCAGCTCTCAGGTGTCATTAGTACCAGTGCTGCTGCCGCTTCATTTTTATCTTCTTTTACAATAATGATAATGATGCAGAAGCTTACAAACATGGATTTACATTAGACATCAAATGAAAGCCTCCAGTGAGTGGATTAACATATCAGGACAGTTGGCTGATGCATTTCAAGCAGCCTCTGAATTATATATGGCCCCCAGTGCCCTTATCATTAGGCAAAGATGTACTTACAGTTCATTGAATGGGACAGGATAAGTGAAATAGGACAGCTTTGCTGGGTGATTGGTAGAAGGGTGTTATGCAGCCAGATGAAATGGATTGTTGATTACATTCTGTTTTAAAGTTCAATAAATTCATCCCTGGAGCCTATATTGGTGTTACAAACTAATGGATTACTCAGTTGGTGCACTGTCAGGGCTGTATTTAATATGGTAGAAGCCTTTATGAGGTGGTCAATAGTCATAGATTTATACAGAAAGGGAAAATAGCCTTTCACTTAACGGGAAATACTTAGTCTATGCAGTATTTTAAAACAATCACAAACTTTCCCAGCCTGAATGGACTGCTGATTGCTGAAGGTGCAGTTTACTGGTCCTCCAACAAAAGCAGAGTAAATGTAGATCAATTAAAGCAGAATACTAGGCAGAGAGTTAAAGGGAATGGGCAAGAAATTCAAAACTCAATATATGGCTGTTTGGTGTCTGTTCATATTTCCTTAGGTAAGAGTGGATTTCTATTGTATTCAATTGGGAATACAGTCTTTTTGTTTTATATGAAAAATATGATCTCATCTTCCATCCTCAATATTAAACTTGCAGCATGTACTCTTCTCATATGGGATAAGTTTCCTAAAAACTAGGAATTTAACTTTTCTAAAGTCATTACTTTAAGTTTATTAGAAATATTGCATGATGGCTTTGTCTCTAGGACTCTTGCTCAGTCATTTTATGGTGTTTTTTTACCTATAAGGATATAATTAAAGAATTGGAATTAAAATGATGATTCTATATTCCTAGCCTTAAGACTGAAATTGTTATGAAAAGGATTTTAAAACCAGGAAATTCAGCATAACTGCACACAAAAGACATCCAAACATGTATCAGTAAGAAACACAGGTTTAATGTGTTCTAGTAGCCTTAACACTGCCTTATGGGACAAGAAGTTCAACATAAAAGAAAAAAGGGAAGGTAAAAATCCAAAAAAAATCTAAGAATCAGTGGGTTACTTAACTTCCTCATCGTATACCTGCAGGGAAAAGATTGTGTAAATACCTTTATATATAAATGTTTGTGTTTTTATATGAATATACTGTATTTTATCATGTAAATTTTTTGATAAGTTCAATATCCTTTTCACATTTCTAGGCCAAGAATGCTGACATACATTTTTGTAAAGGTAAGGTTAGTAAGGAGACATAATATATTTTGTCAAACAAACCAATACACCTATAAAAATGTACAAGCATGTACAAATATAGATAGGTTTTTGGAAACACTAGAATGTCAGCAAGACTTCTCTGTCCAAAAATGAGGTTTTTCCAGTAAAAATAATTAGTCTATTGGAAAATGTTAATCATTAATAAGCCTTATTTTCCTATACTCTTAAAAAAATTACCTAATTATTATGTATTAGTTATTTTCGTCTTGAAAGAAAAGAATTGCCTTTATGAAAATCATTGAACTTCAAAGAGACTCAAATTCAGCAAACTTAATCAGACAAAATGCTGAATATTTTGTTAACATAGACAAAATCATGACTTCTGCTGATGGAACTGGGGCAACAAAAGACACAGTAAGTAGTGATGTCATTGCTGATAAGCAAATGTTCTGACTTATGTCTGCACAGATGTAAGCCCTGACTGGAACCACATCTCCAGCTTCATGTTCTGCATTTTCAAGGATGACACACAAAAGACAAGAAATATTAGCAAAATTCTTATGAATGGGAACAGATTGTAAGTATATTTTTTCCACAGTGAGCCCAGAGGGAAAATTTATCTTTGTCTTGTGTTATTAATTTCTTTGCTCTTTTTCTTCCTCCTGTTTTCCCTTTGGTAAGAGAGTCAGGAGAAAAGTAAGTGGCTTTCACAAACTGTGGAACCACAGGTGCTCGGTCAGACACCAAATAGGCTGCTAAACAAGGCAGAGGAAAGGCAGAACTATTGTCTCTGGTTTTCTCTAACAGCCCAAGAGGTGTTTCAATAAAGTACTGGTGGTGTAGCTTGCTGCTTATAGAATCTGCACCTTGTACTTTAATGTTTCTGCTGACAATAGGCAGGGAAGAAAATGAAGCTTCAAACAGAAACCAAGACCTTCCAATGTTTCTTGCTTTTAGTAGCTTGATTTCATGATTCCCCAGTATCTGAGAAATCATTGTGTGATTAGGTTACTGCTACTGCAAGAGAGGAAGAGATTTGATATTGCCTGACTCCCTAAACAAAAGAGACAATTATCCTTGTTAAAAGAGTTGTAAGGGTATCAAAATGCATGAGGTTTTACTGCCTACTTTCTGTTTGGTATAGCCTGGGAAGCCCAGGGAGATCCTATTCCTGGAAACACCAAGAGGGTGTTGCTGCTGCAGGGAATGCCAAGGATGGAAAGTGCTGCACTGAACCAAGGCAGACGTGTGGCTCTTCTCTGTCCTTACCTCTGACAGCAGCAACAGCAAACAGAAGTGGTGCTTTTTCTGTTTCTTTTCTTCTCTTTGATCTTTTCTCTTTCCATGACAGTAGCAGCTAAATCCTGGCCTAACCCTCGGCCTTGGAGTGAAAAATTAAAATTTGCTTACACTTTTCTTTGCCAGATTTAGGTAGGTTGTACCATGGGGATAAGTGAAACATGTTGGTCATCTGCTTCTGTCTATAATAACTATTAGATTAATACTCAGTTTCTCCTCCTTATCAAAGCCTCTCTCTTATACATTCCTAATAACCTGTGTTCATACACCCAGGTTTTATACTTATGGTGTAAAGTATGGAGTAATCAGGCAGATTATGCATAAAAAAAAGGATAACCTGAAAATTTTGGCTGCACTCTTTTAAGATTGGATGCATAGTCCACCCTATCTACATGCCTGGTGCTTTAAATTTGGGCTTAATACGCACATAACTTTAAGATTCCAACAAGCCATAATCTGTATTCTTATATATTACATTACACATATACAAATACATAGGAAAAAAAAGTTGGAAACATTTACTGCAATATAAGTACCAAATTACATTACTCTTAACAAGAAAAATAGTAAAAAAACCCTGAAGCATCCTCCAAAGTTTTTGCATTAATATTTGAGTATGTTATTAATATAAAGAAACTGACCATATAGTCACAAAAGATCATAAACCAACATTCCAAGAAGTTACCAAATTAATCTTCTGTTTAAATGCAGCTCACCCTTATATAGAAAAAAATGAGCAAACAAAAATATTTCTGATGGGTTTTGCAGAGGAATGAAAGCAAATTCCAGATAACTTCACTTAGTGAATATAAAAACTATTGCAGATTTTAAAAACCTTATCAAGTACATGACAGGATAAACGAGTTTCTAACCACTGATAGTTGAAATGAAGAGTGATGATATGATTGGTATGTGCTAATTTTCTTATGACACTCATGCACTGCAATTACTTGAGTTGCAGTTCCTGGGTAATGGTTTCAGGGCATGAAAAGCCTCTTTGCCACATGCCGTAGAGTGCTGAGCAGGCAGAATATCAGCCTGACATATTCATGGGTACTAAAAATACAATTGAGGGGTTCATTTAAGTCAGGGTGAACTTAAAGTTCACTCAGTTTAGCCAGGTGGTCAATCTTGCCTCTAGTCTGTTTCAGTTGGTTCTTCTTCAATTTGCAGTCTCATTTTCTTTCTTCTCAGTACTGCCTTGTAGGACAATGCCCTCCTATATATTTCCTCATTCTTAAAAAACTGTGGATTTGTTAACATACCCAGAACTTCTCTACCTTCTGCAACACCAGCTTGCTCCCTGACAACAGCAAGCCAAAGCTAGATCCTGATCAAGTGGCAGATCTCAGGAGCCACCCAGGACAAAGTCACATTGTGTTCCTCACAGTTGTGGTCTTCAGACTCTCTCCACTACAGACGTGCCTGGACCAGAGTGTCTGAACCGGGAACAGAAGTATCTGTGCAAAGAACTGTTGCTGGGAAGTCACAGAGCAGTCACTAAAAGGCCATGCAGACCTGTCACAGACATATTTTTCTAGCACACTCTGTGAGAAGGCTGGGACCAGGTCTCTACAGTCAGCCTGCTTCTCTGTGAGACAGAAGCAGGACACAGGCTTAGTCACTGTCACAGTCATCCATGATGTTTAATGTTAACACCCTGCCTGATTCACTCTTCATCCTTTCTTCCTGGAAAGGGTCTGGCAAGACAGCACAACACAGTAACTGTTCCCAGTAATCAATATGACTTAAGATCTCTGTGGTTTTTTTTCCTTTGATCAAAAAGAATTTAATTTTCTGAGTATGAGCCACACTGTGGCACCTGTCCTGAGGATGAGATAGTGAGCCTTGATTAATTTAAACATGAAGAGGGCTTCTTGTATCTCATTTTCCTAGCATGTGTCTAACACCAAAAAAGGTGTTAAGAGTTTTGGGGCAATCAAGAACCCCTTCAGTGCAAAAGCAAATAGCCCTCAACACCTTAGTATGGAACTGCAGCTGCAACTCAGGTACCCACAAGAGCTCTGCTCTACAGCCTCCACCCTCTACCTTTCCATAACTCTGCATAATTGAATAAATTCTGCACAGTTTTTCCTATAAACTCAGTTCTGCTTTCCTATTCTATTCTAAAGCCAGATGCAGACACTGAACTGAAACATCAAACAGATTTACCTGCTGAGATGAACCCAAGACTATTTTTAGATTATTCTCTCCCTTCATTTACCATATAATTAAAGGAATACATGCAATCTCAGACTGAGAATTTCAAATTGACTGTGCATTTATAAATGAAATTTCTACAAAATAAAAGGAAGCTTCTCAATTCTCTGCTGACCCTAAGTGGGCAAGAGTTACATGGTTTCTTCCAGATAGTCATAGCTTTAACTTCTTAATAATGCTTCCAAAATCCCTGGGGACCAAACGCCAAGTAGCAGCTGCCTGTGTCTAATGGGCGTATGCTGAGTATTTGTTTTTTTTGACTTGGAAGAAAGAAACTACACATCTCTTGGAATAATTGTGAGCTACAATATGGTTTTAAGGAGCATCTGCAGAAGTTAACTGGTATTTTTGGCACTTACACATCTTCTTTAAAATCCAAGGGACTCATATGATTGGCTGGCTTGGCTTCCTGTACAAACAGGCCTATCAGCAACCCCTGAAAATCTCTATATTAGACCTGTAATTTCTATTTGAGCTATACTACATCTTCTATTGATATATTCAGTTATGATTACTTTTTAAAGTTATGAGTTCAGTCCATCTCTTCGGATAATTATATTTCTGCACAAAATCCTGATGGGCTATTCACGTTTTATCTAAGGATTTGATGTTAGCTTTTATATTTGCTTTGCCAAATAGGATGTCTATGACCTTAGGACCTGAGTTACTTTATTAGACTCTAAGTTGTTCCTATAGCTCCTTTAGGACCCACCTCAATTTTTTCAACATTATTTAGTGTAAAGCAGTGATATTCTCTCTCAAATCCTACCTGTTATCCCTTTCTATCTCCCAAGACATTCCAAAGAACTGATTTCAAGACAGTCTTTTAAGCTGCATGACACAGCTTATGTGAGGCAATGTTAACACTATTCATTCTTGGACTTTCAGTACTATTGCATATTAAAGAGCTTTTCCCAAGCCAAGTCTAAGTCAAATTCAGCTTTGTGAGAAGCATTGTATCAAGTATTTGTTGCTAAAAATATAAATGGTAATCTGATTTATTAAGCCAAACAGTGTAATTTGCCTGTCGTTATTATTTATCATTAACTAGTGAATTTTTCAGTACCAAGAAAAAACATTCATTAATATTTTTCTTCCAGAACATTCACATTGTTAAGAACTAAATACTCACTTAATCCATGTTTCATTTCAAGAAATTTGCTCTGAGGGATATTTTTGTTTAGCTCTGTTTTTCTTTACAGAATTTCAACAGTATTATCCCCAATATGCTGAAAGATACCCATTTTGTATTACAATTAAGCAATGATCACATTACATGAGAGATTATCTTTCCTTATTTACAGTAAATGGCTACAAGTTAAAAGAAAATAGAAGCTCTATTCATTAATGATTTACATGCTGTTTCTCAAGGTTTTGTTTTATTCAAGTTGAAACTTGTGCCCAGAATATTAAAGACATTCTAGCTTGGTGTACACAAACAAAGCTGACTGCTTGCAGTAGTTTCTTTTGAATCAGTCTTACCATGGCTATAAATTCCCTCACCTCTCTTTGAGGGTCAGATAGAGGAAATCAATAGCACTCCAAAATGCGTGGTATGTCAGGTATAGCAATATGAACATTATTTTTGGTAGACATGAACACGCATGGATGTGTATGTCCCATTGGGAGAAACAGTTTCTTTGGTATCTCGAAATTATTTAATTTATAGCTAAATGAGCAAGTAACTCTGATGTTGTCTTATTACTTCCTACCTACGGGCAAATTAACTTTTTGAATGTGCTTAATAAAATTTTTAAATTTGTTTTCCTACATTTAAAACAATCTGTTTTGTTGAGAAGTTAACTCAAAGCATTAATTGAAGCTACATTTTGGGAAAAATGTTTTGAAAGACAACTTGCAAACTGGCCTTCTGTAAGAACAATGGGTAATATAGTATTTTTTCAAGGACTTGGAAATAGAATCAGAGTACTAATGTTTGATACTTTGTCTGTCCCAATAAGCTTGTAATCAATTTTTCTGTACCTAAATTGCAGAACTGTTTATCAAATTTGCAAATATCATGTCACTTGGGTTTTCGCTCCACCTCCCCACCTCCCCTCTTTGTGCAAAGGAATGAATTACCTTGGCAGAAGAGAGAGAGAACTGTGTGATAGTGACTCACCAGTGACAGCCACACTGTATTTGTTATCTCAGGAACTTTTAGCTCTCACCCATATTTTGAGAGGAAAGCTTGCAGAGGGACTTGAAATCAGAGAAGAGAATGAAATCTGAATTTCTATGCTCATGTCACTACATTAACCAGTCCTTCACATTTTTTTTCACAGTCCAACAACATGTTGCAAGTCAAGGAACTTCAGTGCCTAATCTGTTCAACTCCTTTTCCCCCAGTAAAGGTTTGAAAACTAAAGGTGAAAAGGAATAACTAACTTGTTTATGAAACAATCTCAGTCAAATATTTGAGTTGCATTGATCTGATGTTCCACTAGGGTTTTGGAACTAAATACTTAAAGGAAGGAACAATCTCCTAAGTCATGGGATCTGTCTTCTCTTGCTCATGGAAATTTCTGAAATTTCAAAATTTCTCGTAGATGTAACAACAGGATCACCCTATCTGACCATTACTGTGACTCTGAAGGAGCTATCACGCAGTTACCTTTGCCTAGTTCCTATCTTCACTTCAAATAAGTTTTCTAGGTCTCTAATATTTAACTGGTGGTGAGTAGGGAACGTGAATGCAGAGTTAGCAATCAGTTATGCTTTATTGTACAGAGATTTACTAAAACCTTGAGCTCTCTAGCCAGGAATGGGAAAGGTAAATAAACTTGGTTTTGAATAGTTTACTGATGTATGAAGCAATTATGTAGAAAAAGAGCACAGAATGATCTTGAAGGGTTTTTTTGTTTGTTTTTTTTTTTACTTAGCATTAGAGAGAGGTAAAAGCAAAATACTGTATAAAAACTGGAACACATTTAGCACAAGAAAATTAAGTTTTCTTCTTGCAATATCTGCCAATTTATCTTTTTTTTTAATATCTTAAACCAGAAGAATAATTAAATAAATATATAAAGAAAGAAGTTAAATAAGGCTGTCTTGTAAGTATTCAGTCTCATAAATTTGCCAGTATTGATAAAAATATACATGAACTTTCAGAACTCCTTACCAGACTCCTATCAAATTCAACAGTTCAGAATTAGTCTCAGGAGTTTTGACTGTACTTTTATTCCAGTATCAGATTAACAGGATTTAGTTAACCCAATTTTCCACAAAAGGCACAGTGAGATGGTGGAGATGGGGAGAGGGAAACAGAGTAAGGAAGGAAGCAAGCAAGCTGCATTACATGGGCATAAAATAAGAAAGGCATACAGAGGTGTTATAAATGTACTTTGTTTCCCCATATAGCTTATATTTAGCTCCCTAAACAAATCTGATAAAAAAAAAGTCAATAATATTTTCAATAAAACTGGGTTAAAGTAAATCCAATCCATCTGTTTTGTAACTAAATCCTGACAAACAGAATAGAATGTATATATTTCTTTGATTTTAAGTCTCTAGGGCCGATTTTTGTATACTTGGAGTTTGCTTTGCTCTATGGTGCTAAAATATTCTGGGCCTTGATTTGTACAACTGACCTTAAAAAGACTCAGGTTAGGAAATCTTCTATAGCCTCTGAACTGGCACAAGGGTTCTTTAGAATCCTTCACTAATCAGCCTAATTTGGAGTAGCCTTTGCAATGATCTAATTTAACCTAATGACTTGTAAGTTTATATACATTTTTTTGTCTTATGCATTATGTTTAAAGTATTTCTCACTCCCTTATCATTTTAGGCAAAGCAGTTGATAACATCTTTCTGAATCCGTTGTCAAAAATCCAGATATTAACATTTTGCAGTTGCATAAGAATAATAAAGATTAATAATCCACAAAAGATGAAAGGAGAATAAAATCCTGCATTTTACTGTGAGCCATGAAATATTTTGAAATTATCTTCTTTTAACCTTCCTACTTTTTCAAGTATATTGTTTCTATCTCTTTCAAAAATATATGACACCCTCTCCCATAATAATCTATTGTTTCAAGAATGAAGAATATTTTCATTATTACATTTTTGTGTAAAATAGAATAATTTAATTATAGTTTCATCATAATGATCACCTTAACCAAAAGGAAGGTTATAATTATACAGAGCATCACTGTTTGCCTATGGATTTCACACAGAATATTTTGCTTGAGTTAGTGAAATATCAAGAGATTTTTGACATTTTCTCTTGGAAAGGATCTTATTTAGTTTATTTTTTCCTGCTTCAAATTATCGTAATAAAATGATAATAAAATGTTAATAAAATGCATTGTATTTAACTAATTATATTGAATTTTCTGTGACCTGTATGTACTTTGGATGCAAGGCAATAACTGTACGCAATGTGGAAAACCTCCAACAAGGAAAAAATTGAGGAAAAATTTTCGGTCATAAAGAAAAGGTCACAGTCTTCCTCCCAGAAGATACTTAAAATATCTTTCTAAATGAAATAAAACAGAGACAAGCTTGGAATAATGATAATTTCACATTACAGCACTCTACATATTCTCAAAAGCTTCATAACAATAGTTATTGGAAAACAATTGCATGCCTGGCTGTGAGGACTGAGCAGGAGAATGAACACTTTTTCTGCTTGAAGAATTGTGCCTTTATATGCCATGAAGGCAAGGAAGTGTCCAACACACCAACTCTGAACCGAAATAGCACTCGTGGTGGTACTTCTTATAATCAGAAACACTGACTTGCAGAACATCTCTCAAACTACAGTAACTGAATTTTACATTCCTTCCTTCCTTCTGAACAGTTGTGAAGATTAAACTGGGGAAGAGCTGAGGACACTGAGATTTTCCTGAACTATTTTATCCTGACTTTATCTCATGACCTTTGAGCTCTCCACTGTCACCACTGTTTGTATAACATACCTTGGACTGCTCTAATGTGTTTGTTTGAAAGAATTTCCCACAGTGAGATATTGTTTGACTTATTCCCAATGTTTATACTACTGAGAAGTGACCTACACAGAACTGGAGGCCTGAAGTTGTGTCAAGGGAGGTTTAGGCTGGATATCAGGGAAAGGTTCTTCCCCCAGAGGGTGGCTGGGCACTGGAGCTGCTCCCCAGGGAAGTGGTCACAGCACCAGCCTGACAGAGCTCAAAGTATTTGGACAATGCTCTCAGGCACATGTGATTTTGGGACACTCTTGTGCAGGGCAAGGAGCTGGACTTTGATGATTCTTGTGAGAGCCTTCCTACTCAACATATTCTATGAGCCTGGTATTTTACTTGGCAGCAAAAAAAAAAAAAAAAGCATAAAAATTAACACTTATTTACCTGCATATTACTACAGACTAACACAAGGTTTGATAATCTTACAGCAGCAAATAGAACATGCCAATGAACTTGCTTTTTTCTTCACCGGCCATAACAGGCTTATACAAGTCTATTTTTGCAATATGTTTCTTCTTCTCTTTTTTTTCCCTCCTTATATTTCTATGAGATTATAAGCCTGTTTTAAACTGCTGGGGTAAATCTCTTTCTTCAGTCAGAATACTCCTGTCAGAGAAAAATCTTCTCAGCTTTAGAGGCAAAATAACTCAGTAGATATTGCTATGTAAACATAACATATTACTCTTAGAGATCCAATTTACTAAAACTTCTTCAGCAGTTTTCTTTTATTAACTGAATTTGAATTAATTGACTAGGGAAGGTACTGAGATTTAGCAAGACAAGCTACTCGAGATGAGCTACAGTGCCAGAAAAATTAAACAACTTCTTTGCTGGAAGGCAAAAATCACCGCTTTGTAGAGTGGAAATTCTTTCTTTTGACTGTTACCTTCTTATTTATTTTTTACCCAATAATGCAATTAAATTTGGCTGAGCTACGTAACACAGGTATAATATAGGTGAGATGAGAAGACACCCAATGTAATATAACAATTGCACTAGAAGTTTGTGCACATCATAAATCAAGCACAATTGTTACATAAAAATTAAAGATATTATCTGATTTTCAGTTACAGATTTGCATTGACAGTACAGCCTGCAAAAGCTATTAACTCTATGGTATTTGTCTTGTTTTAATCAATAACTCCTTCATTTAAACTGCATCTAAAGTTTTAACATGATGATGTTTGTAGTTTGAAAGAAACACATCAAAAACTAAAATTCTATGCTTTGTCTATTGAATTTTATGCAACTTGATAGCTTATGTTATAATTTGAAAAGAGATATACATAGAATGTAAAAAAAGGGAGAAAGAGTAATATGTGGTTCAAAACAACTTGCTTTCAGCTTCACTCTGCAAGACAAAATTTGACCTCAAATTGATCTTGCTGCATATAAAATGAAAGGAGCCATTAGGTGAAAGAACACAGCTCCAAAATAAAAAATTTAGAGATGAATCCAAAAAGAGTCATATGAGTGAAAGATGCGCTTACCATTCAATCAAAAATGAATATCATGCTCAAAATACTGAAATACAGTCTGAAGAATTTTGACCACTTTAGAATTTAGAAATACATATATCCTCCCCAATGCCAGAGGTAGACAGAGAACCTAGCCGCATTATGATTGAAGTTGCCACTTCCTTACATTGCTTTCCCAGATGTCCAGGGGTTCCAAAGCCCTGGGTAAAGCATGAGTGGGAAACTTCATGAGGGCTTCTAATTAAAATGGAAAGAAAACACAGAGAATCTTCAACAAGCTTGGAGGACACTCTTGCTTATTCCACAAAGTGAGTAGAGGTGTGAATTTCCCACACTGTCCAAAATGTATGTCTGAAAATTTATACCTTTTTTCTCCCAGTCTCTCCCATATTTGTTTATTTAAAACTTATTTGCTTCAGAATTTAACCCTTGAACAGGAATTGCATGCTAAGTTCTCCTGAAAGAGGAAAATAATCATATCTTTAGGGAGAACATGTGTTAGTATTTTGATTAATTTTCACTGTGATATTTAGAAGTATTTTGCAACCAGTGAGAATATTTTAGACTTCAATCACTTCCTTAGTCAATTGTTATTCAAGTTTTATGAAAGATAAAACCGGATAGACTTGTTGAGATCTGCTCTTTAGTGAACTTATTTTCCTGAATGGTGTTGAAACATATGAATATTTAATATTTCTTCATCTATAACAACTCTTCTAGCATGAGTGAAGTGCTATAAATAAGTAGGAAATATTTTCAATAAAGTTTTTCATGAAAAAATAATGTATTTTGGGAGATGTAACATATATGCATAAGAAAACCTGTCCACTTATCATCCCATATTTTTAAGGGAATTACTAAAAATACATTTCTTAAACTACAAGAAATTATTTTGAAAAAATCGTGGAGGCCTAAGCATATGCTAGGGGAAATTGCAGTAATGATGTTTGAAGAATGCAAATGAGATACTGGCAATTACTATCTTAATGTTTCGACTGAAACTCCTAGTAAAATAAATCATCTGCTTTTAAGACAGAAAAATGTACTGGCACCAAAAGCAGTAATGAAACTAATCCCTAAACTAATAAATATTGCCATTCAATAAATTCTTTGATGAAATTAAGTGATCAATAAGCAAAGTGTAAATCAGTGGTTATAATAGAGGCTTGTATTCTAGATATATACTTTCAAGTTGCAGCTCACTTCTGTGTGACAGAAGTTATTTAACTTCATAAGTCATGGTCTTCTCTATCTCCATTCTTATTGTTTCAGAGCCCATTATGTCCCAACCTTTCAGGTGCTTGGTAAAGAAAAAACCCATTAATGATTACAAGATGTCCAGATAAAATTCTGACAAGGATCATAAAAGTAAGCAGAAAGGTGATTAGTAGGGAATGCATTATCACACATTAAAGTTGAATGTATTACACACATAAATATAAACATAATGCCTAATAATAGCCTAATGTTTAATTTTTGTCTCTGTTTAGTCCTTTTGAAATCAAATTAAAATTGTCTTGTGCAGAAAACATGAGAAAATATACCTTGGCCTCTAAAATTTCAAAGTTCTCTAGGAGAGTGGGTTTGGTAATACATTTGTCTTGTTTAGAACAGGAAACAGCACAGAACTAAAGCTTAATTAATTTAGTCTTTAGTTCAGAATATAATGAAGTACACTGAAATGTTCATGTTGTATTGAACAGACCCCTTGGCTCAGAAGGATCACCTGTGTAAAGCATAAAGCATTTGTTTGAGAGTAAGATGAAATCAGGGATACCATTGTTAAGGACATTAGGAAAAGAAATGAGTGACATATTTCCTGAACAGACATGCTTTATTCAAAGGCCTTCCATGTATTAAATAAGATCATACAAAGAAGAATGTAGCTAAGGAATTTAAAATCAAGATGAAACATAAAAAGTTCAACTCATTGTAGGTAATTATTATGATATTTCTTTATCCTGCAAAAATATCTGGGTATGCTAGGCAGCTTAAGTGGTATATTTAATTTGATGGATCACAGAACATGCATATAAAAGTATGGCCTGTTTTGTGCAAGACTACTAAATTATCTTTGAAAATTATCATGATCTAAGGCTAATTTTCAGTATCTTTAGGCAAGTCTGTTGATATTCAAATATAGTTATTTTTCTGTGCTGTTTTACTTTAAAGCAGCACTAAAGCCAGTAATCATGAAGCCAAGAGAGGAGAAGATGCAACATAAGAGATGTAGGTGAGGACTCACTGGTATAGTTTTACTTCTTTATACAACCTTTTTAAAGTATCTATATAGTCTTTTCCCATGTATGGTTTCCTGCCATGAATTTCAATTACCTGGGGTCCATGTAATGACAAAGTGATACCTGAAGAAACCACAGTTACTGAAATACATGGCTCTCTTGTAAACACACGTGTTTAGCCATATTTCTAATTTTCTTGGTCTGTTCTCATCAACTTTTTAAAATTATTTTTTCCTATATGACCATCAAAACCATGTTTACCGTCTTTGTCTCTCATAAGTTTGGTCTAATTCAGTCTAGTTCTCTTGGTTAAACTAAAATCTTGTGTATGAGGAGGGGAGAGTTTGGGCTTCATTCAGAGGAAAATCACCTGTTCTATTAATTTTTGACAGGTATGGGCTTAAATTGAAACATTCAGTGCTTTCAGAAGCTAGCATGAGAAGTGTGAAGATGTACAGCTCTAGGTAAAGGAGATCATTAGGGTCTGTTGTCAGACATGAAATAGTTTGGATCCATGGCAATACATAAAAGATCATAAGAAAAAGCAGGCAAGCACACCAATTTTTGTGGTGCTTCACTAAAGCAGAAGACAAATAACCTGGTTTTGTTCTCACAGTTGGCTGCATACTTGAGGTACAGACATTCACCCCTGACTCCAAGTAACCTAAGTCACCATTCAATGTTCTTTCCTCACCCACAGATGAACAGTTGACACCCTTGTCTGAATTGAATGCTGTTTTGCCAAGGAAATGTGGTACCAAATTGCTTCATACCTTCTGTTCTTACAAAAGATGTTCAAAATTCCTTTTTCCTTTCTTAGTTATGTCTGTAGGAAAGGACAATGAGCCATTGATAGCATTCTTGCATTCTTCTATGCAGTGGAATTCTTTATACTCTAATCCTTCAATTGTCTATATTTACTGAAGTTAAGTGAAAATTCTTAATGTATATTTTTTTTTTCACTTGGTGTACATGTGTTAAAAAGAACTGCAACAAATGAAGGTCACTTTAAAGGAATAGGAGAATCTGAATTACATGATGGATTTCCAAGTTCTTAACTCTGTTTAATTCCATTGCACAAACATTGAGCATTTTCTTGATCATTGTTAATTAGATCTCTAAATACTCTGCAAGAAAAGGCAGCTATGTCAATGCAAGCAGAGAAAACACAAATGTTGGATATTGCTTTTGTTTTCTCTTGTTCTGCTGTTCTCAATCTAAAGCAATAGTCTCCTAAAATTAAAATGCTGATTCTTCTTTATGCTATTTTTTTTTCTGAAGTTAAAATAGCATCAAAATTTAAAAAAATAAAAGCATGGTAAGTTAAAGTGCACCAGGGGAGGTTTCTGTGTGACAAGTCATGAGAAACTTTTGGGAAAGCTCAACCTTCCTTAAATAACAATGGCACATACCTGGAGAGAACTTTCAGCAGAGAGCTCAAGATCCAAAAGGCATTAAAGCACTGAAAACGAAAAACATTTCCAGTTTGATCCTATTTAGGGTGACAGGATACTATATTTATGTAAGATTTTGTTTGCTATACAGTTTAACTAAAATTTCTTCTTAAAGGCAATCTATGGGAGATTAATTAAGCTTATTTTTGTCTCCAGAATAAATGGCAGAGTGGAATATGAATGAAAAGTGGACATATTTCTGTCATGATTCTGTTTGTCCATATTTTCTGAGCTGTTCCATGATTGTTGGTAAAAGATGCTGTTTATTTAAATGTGAAATAGTGGCAATTATGGCAATAAAATTGTCACAATTACAACAATAAAACAGTGATATTTTACTAATAAAAGTGAGACAGGTCCATATTACCCATCAAATATTCACACTCAGTCTGGCAGGTAAAGTAATAGGATTTTTTTTTCTGAGAGAAAGGGAAAATATTAGGACTTCTCAAACATGCCATAACAAATACAAATAGTATCTAGGAAAAATACACTACCACTGGAATATTACTTTAATACCCAAAGCCAAATGAAAACTAGCATGAGTGGATCACTGGAGCCTTCTCAGGAAAAAAAAATCAGTACATTCAGTGTGCAATATTGACTAAAGATTTAACTCATGGTGTTCCATAAGGTCACCTTGACATTGTGACTCTGAAACCTTTCATTAAGATAAAGATCCATTTTTAAGATGAGACATTGTCTACCCTCAAACCATTTGCAAAGAAAATGTTTCTAGTCAGTGCACTCATTAATTGTATTGAATTTGGTTACTATAACACAGAGCATAAGGACACTGAGATGCCTTATTTGCCTTACATAAACCTGAATTAAATGTTCTCAGGATATAAATGGGATGAATACACTTAGACATACTTTTAATTTCCATTAAACAGAAAAGAGCATCAGAAGTACTGGGAAGAGCATGAGGATTTGTCAAGAGCCCTTGCTTCCAGGCTTGAGCAGCCTGTCCTTGGTGAACTGCACCCCGTGGAAGAGTGACCCACACTGCAGCTGCTTTGGGAGGACTGTGTGCCCATGGGAGGGATTCACATTGTGGCAGTTTTGGCAGGACTGCTGCTCTTGAGAGTGGACCCACACTGGAGAAGTTCACAGAGAACTGTCTCCTGTGGGAGGGACCCCACAGTGCAACAGGGGAAGAACTCCTTTCCCTGAGCAGCAGAAGAAAATCTCTGGTATTGAACTGACCAAACCCTTATGCTCTGTCTCCCTGTGTTGTTGGTGGGAAGGAGGGAGGGGATGGGGGGGAAAAAGTGTTTTTAAGGGCTTTTTTTATTTCTTATTATCCTCCTATTATTTTTTTAGTAATGAATTCACTTTGCAACCTTATGTTGACCCTGTTTTGCCCTTGGAGAGTTTTCTCCTGGTTCTTATCTCAACTCATGAGTCCTTCGTTTAATTTTTCTCTCTTCTACCCAGATGTGACTGGAGAGGGTGAGTGAGCCTGGCATTGGCCAGTATCAAACCATGACAGTGACATCAGAAAAAGTTAGATGCCTGGTGGCAGAGTGAGCATTACAAGCATTACAAGCCCTGAGTGTGTGAACTCCAGCAGAGGGAACTGAGTGAAGCAGGAACCCTGTTTTTTGCAGTGAGGAGCTGGCAGCTACCGCACACCCAAACATTTTGTACCCAGAGCAGAAGTCAAATCACAGCTATATGGTAACAAAATCAGGGTCTCACAGAAACATCTGCGGATGATTTTCCAAATCTAACTTTCTTTTCTTAATATGAGGTAGACTTTTATTAATGTCATATAATTGAGATGCTATTATAAAAGTTTAGATGCTAATTAATCTACTGAAAACAATGTTTTCAGAAATGTTTTGTTGTAAGCTATCTTAAAAAGATTTCTTATTTACATTTCAGATGAAAACAGCAAGGAAACTGATATTTCTTTTTATCCTTCTCATAATTTGTAACAGTCTTATGTAATGCTCTTTTGAAAACACCTTCTTGTGCTAAAAAAGTGTACTCTTGAAACTGTCTCAGAGAACGTAGACGTAATAACATTGAGCACTGAAATTACTGACTCCCAAATACTATGCTTTGTCTCCCCATCAGTCAGGTCAGTTACAGAACTATTTTATTTCACATACTCATGAGGTTTCAGACTTCTTATCTGTCTTAATCTGCAGCACCAGATGTCCCCTCCTACAAAATGACTATCAATGGTATGTTTTATTAAGGGAATTCCTTGAAGTTCAATGCTGCAAAGTGCCTGGAGCATTGAAATTTCTGTTTTCTTTAATGTATTTACACGAGTTAGGTTAAACGTGTTTTAAAGCTTTGGAATTAAATGATCCTGTACTGTACCATGGAAGACTGAATCTCTTTGCTAGACTGGGGAGAGAGATGTGACCAATATCTTTTTACTTTGTCCTTTCTTTTGTTCTAGAAGGACATATTGAATTTTTAGGAGGAGTTTTTAATTAGATGGTTTAGTTTGTTCATGTTAACTGAAAGGAAAGAAATACAGAGAGCAACCAAGGGAGTTCTTCTAGGATTACAGGTTGATGTGATATCAGCACTTTGCTCACAGTAATTAAAATGCAGTGGCCAAAGGGAATGAAATCTTCAGGGACAGATGCCTGAAAGAGGAGGTGGACTAGGTGTTACAGAAACATTCATAGGGACAGGTAGAGGGGTTTTTTTGAGAACTTATATCTATTTTAATCATCAATTTGAACACTTGAATTAAAACAGTTACATTGGTACAGACAATGGAAAGAAGAAATTTTATAAGGTTATATGAGTATAGTTTCTCTTGCTTCCCACCTGTGAATAATTATATCAGTTTCTCTCTAATATATCAACAATAACATTGTTTTATCTGTTTAACTAAAACATGTTTAAGTCCTTGCATTTCAAAATGATCCAGCTGTTAGAGCTGAATAAATTTACCATAACACTACTCCACAGCCATGTAGGACAAGGGGCACAGTAAGTCATCCAATAGATGACAACTCATGAACTGGCAGTAAATCTGACCAGTTTCACACACATATCTTTAAAGTGACATAGCTGTATAATTAGATTGCTCACTTCTGATATATATAGGTACTTACAGCACTCTTTATAAATATCCATAAGTAACACTGTGCAAGAAACCACAGATGAGAGCAAATGGCTGGCAGCTGTGTGAAAACGTTCTTACAGTTTCCGAATTATAAAAGATAATCCAAAAAAGCCAAACAACTAGACGCTGGTAGTGGACAGACAAAACTCGGTTAAAAGTAGAGCAAACAGAAGAACACTTGAAACAGAAAAAAGACAAAGATGAGCAGAAATAGAAAAGGCTGCAGATTAAGAAGTTTGGTCTCAATCTACTCTGAGTCAAGCTGAAGGCAAAATCTCAGAATACACTAGCAAAATGAAATTCAAACCAAGGAAACATATATATTATACTTCCAGCTTTTTAAAGCACAAACTGTAAAACAATACACTTAAACAAAGCATATATATTTACTACAGCCAAGTCTAAGTATTTTCACCTATTTATAGAGAAAAATGGTATGTATCTTCCAACACATGTGCAAAATCTGTATAAGACTAAAATAATTTTCAGGAGATCCCCAAAAATCTGATTTTTCACAGCTGTAGATAACATTTCATTTGCATGACAAGAAATCAATTGCTAGCAACCCAGCAACAGAGAGAGCTGCCTTATTCAAAGTGTTACTTTGTAAAAATGCTCAAATGTCACCTGGTTCAAATATTTGGCTTATCAAACACTGAATACCAGGGTTGTTTGCTAACACGATAGCGGCCTGGTGTTAATGTGCAATGAGAAGCCTGCATGTGAAAATTGGGTGACTCATGGACACTGAGCTGTCTGCCAGCTCCAGGGAGCAGGAAGGACAGAAAACTGTGTTGATCCCCTTCAACGTCACAGCAAACTGAGTGTGTCAGCTGAGGTGTGTCAGCCCAATGTGCCTGTTGGGACTCACCATTTCACACTGCCCTGATCTCACAGGGCCACTACAGCAGATAAAAATACTAATCTGCAGCAGCTATACTTGGAAAAATAAAAAAATCCATGTTAAAATAGTGGACAATATTCAGTGGTCAATCTACTCTTAAGAAAGGAATATAACAAATAGTTATTCTCCAGCGAACAGATTTAAATGTGAAGCTGGTAAATGACTTGCAAGATATGGCCAGGGTTTGAGTAAATGTTTCTGTGCTCTTGTCCTTCCTTGTTTCTATTTAATAATGAAACATTTTTTTTCCACGTTGGAAAACTCCTTTTTAAAAGTTTGTCTGTTAAACTTAGTAGAATTCATTTCGGCTTGCTACCCTCATGAACACTTCTACACATAATTCCACTGCCATTTCCCCCCTGTACAGTAAACAAAATACTAAATTAGGAAGAAAGCAGTGAAAATCTTTGTGAAGAGACAAAGAGTACACATTATGAAAGTGCTTGCCTCTTAATGTCTGTCCCAATAAACTAACTTCACATAGTGAAAAATTAGTGGTGTTTACTTTAAAATATCATGCTACTTCTTGAGCCTTACTGAGAAGGGCACCATTCAGAGCTTCAGGCAGCTGAACCTGGCCCAGTAAGTTGAAATTATCTCCCTGTGTTTATTGGATCAGGGTTTTGAGAAAAGCACCTCATAAAAAGGTAAATATGTGCCCTTCTCACTCATTTTTCTCTGCAGTTCTTGCCACAGACTCATAACCAATGTTTAAGGAAGACTGCAAACACTAAATAAAATACATGGCTCTTACTCGAGGCTCAGAAAAGCAGAGAGCTTTCCCATTGATCAAAGGGTTGGCAGATTGTGCTGAACTCCTTTACACAGTATCTTTCTCTAGAGCTGTCATTGCTGCTTCTGCTACCAATAGATGGGTTTTGCATTCCTGAAAGCCAAGAGTCACCCAACCAGAGTCACTGGTTGCACAATGCAGTTTGACAAATGATCTAGGATCATCTCTGTGTCTCTATACAACCTAAAACATTTCCCAGAGCTGTAAAATCCTGGCCAACATATACAAAATGGCAGTTGCAGAAAACAAGATATGGCTTCCCAAACTCCTCCTAGCATATCTACAGGCTGACAGTAGACTTGGGCAGGAGCAATTTCTGTAAAAGGCACAAACTTGTGGTCAAAGTTTGGAAAGGACTTTTTTCAAAATATATCACACTGGTATGACTTCATGAATAAATCACACAATACACTTTTTCCAGAATTAACATCATGAAAATTTCAAAGGATTTGCACTTAAGTTTAACTTATGTCTTGCCTCACAATTGGCCATGAAGTCCAGTTGTCAACCTCATTCCAGAGTGAAGAACAAGGTGGATAATTTTTCTTCAAAACCCTTCCCATACTTACTGTTAAATTGCTGCAGGGACCTAAGCACCAGCAAGATCATTGATCTCTGTGCACTTCCTCTAATTGGTTATAATTATGGCTTTTTGGGTTTTCAGTTTCTGATTCAATTCAGGTGTTGGGATGACTTTTGTGACTGCTACTGTGTTGTGATGGTACATGAAATAGGGATGCTGTGGCTTTGTCTAAGCTAAATGTCTCTTAGAGGGCACCTGCTATTCCTTCTAGTGCTGCAGCCCTAAATACAGTCAGGTTTTTGTCAGCCAGGAATGGGCGAAGTCAGGGTATGCTCAGGGTGTTACAAATCTGTGTTATTTACAGTAGCAGCATCCTCTAGACCATTTGCAGCTCTTCAGGTGGCCTTGCCTCCCAAAGGAGCCCCCAAAGGAGAGGGCTTTATCAGCTCCTCCCAAAGGAGCTGCTGCGGAACCTGGTAGTGGGCAACAAATGAGGTTGCCCAAAGTATTACTGCTTTGTTGGCTCGGTTTCTTGGTTTGTTACATATGTTTGAACTCAACAGCAGCATGACAGGAGAAGCTGGCAAGTAAAACAGCAAAGCTGAGGCCAAGGCACGACATCAGCTCTGGTTGCTTGACTTTAGCTGCGGTGGTGGATGCCCAAAGGATTATATTCAAGTGATAAAGATTCCACCCCTCTTCCAATGTTGTCTTGTATTTTGGCAAAGGGCATCCCCCTTGGTTGATATTTCATCTAAATCTGAATGGGTCTTTCTACAGATTTTGCAGAAAGTCATAAAATGTAGAGAACACGCAGCATTTGTCTGGTACAAAGTTTCACCTCAGAAGATTTTGAACGTGGAGGATGGTAAGAAATAGCTGTCTGTACAAAGAAAGGATTATACTTTATTAAAATTTTGGCAGGTTTTCATTGACTGAAAATGATTGAATGATAGACTAGGCCTGCAGTGTCTTTTAGATGACTACTACACCCGGATGGATTCCAGCACTCTAGGTAAAAAAACACCGGTTCAGAGAAAGACAATTGGCTGACATCTGCTGGCTGCAACTGTGAATCCCACCACTAATTCCATCATGTGACAGAGAGCATACAGTGGGCTTTCATGTAATATTTGTATTTATGTATAAGACAGTAATATCAGGTACAGGTCCTTCAGAGAAAGGTAAAACGCTATTACTTTTCTAAACAAGTGTTTTAAATTAATTTAAAATCCCTCCCAAACTAATTCTACCTTCATCAGATCATATAATTGGCTTTATATTTTCTCATTATCCAGTAACTAGTGATTTTTTTAAAAGACACTAACAATTTAAGGGAACTATAAAGTACAGACTGAATATAGAAATAGGCATCTTGGCAGAAATATGCAACTTCTCTAGCACTTGAACTGATTAATTGGCAATAAACTATCTAATAAAACCATGTTATGTCCAATAATAAAAAGAAGTCTTCTACACAGAAATTTAAAAAGTAGGGGGAAAATGAAAGAGTCATACCTGAAGGAAGCAAATGCACTTTTTAAGAGAGAGGGTTTTTTTCATAGTCTGCTTTCTTTTAGAAGATTTATTATTATGCCCAAATAGTTCAACATTATCTAAGTTCCTGTGGTAAGTAAGAATCCACAGTACATTACATAACTGATTAAACCCATAAAAACATTATGGAATACCACTATTTTAGTATAATAATTTCAATGGGTTAGTTGCATTAATAGTGCTTTGACTTTGATTTTTTTTGCCAATGGCTCACTGACAGCCCATTCACAAAATACAATGAGCCGTCATCTTAAGGGAAATCCTGCAAACACCAGGAATGCGTATCTTATTTAATTCATGAATACTGTGACTATTACAAAAGATAAAACGAAGACCTTACCTTATGCCTTTAAAATAATTTTACTGTATTTATTGCTGCTATTACTCACCGATGGGTTACTATTATTCAGTGACAGTTAACATGATTTAAGACAACTTCCATTCTTAATAGCATTTCCTAAAAGAACCATTATTACTATTAAAGTCTTAAATAATACTTCGCCAATGCAGTTCAGTTAAGTGAAGTGCTAAAGTGACTTGATATGGGAGTGCTTTGATAGTTGTACAGTTTAAGCCAATCTGTAAGGTAGACATATTGATACCTGACATCAAAACACGTTTTAAGCAGTAGCAAAACACATGGAATATTTTGTGAATATGTAAAGAAATCTTTTGAAATGCAGAATTTAGTGGTGATTACGCAACACTTATGTAATTAAGCATACAGTTAACCCTGGACCAGTGTAACATGAGTAATTTCATTTTATGCTCCTAAATTTTGCCTGTAATTTCCCAGCCTGTTGTAGGTTAATGATACCATACTTTAGGCTACTTTCCACCAGTGGGTGACTTCAAGGACATAAGAAACAGCTTCCACAGGGGTAAAGACTGAATCTGTCTCCAAAAAATAGGAACTTTTATTTGCCAAGTGTATTTTACAGCAATGAGGCCTTGGTCAATAAAATATACTTGGAATTTTTAGCAGGAAATATACACTGCTATTATAGAAAGTATGCTGCAATTACAGGATTAACTTCACCTTCTTTATGCCTTTATTTAATATCAATGGAGGAGAATTATAATAAACATATGGAGTGATCTGTAATGGTTTTTAATTATGGACAGACATCCACCTCAGGCTTCAGCCACTGCCTCTTTTCATTTATTCCCATACAAGATGCATTGAAAAAACTGCTACTTTTGCTCTCTACAGAGAACTGCTAAGTGACACATAGCAGGAAGATGCTTTTTCTATCAGCCCACTCTTTTCATATCCCAAACATATGTCTCCTGCCATGGTTGGACAGCATCATGCTACGCTCCTGCCCTATTATCCTTTGGGACAGAGGCAACTGACTGTTCACTCCCCAGCTGGTCACATTCAGTACACAAAGGGAAAGAGAGGTGAAAAAGACAGGGAGGCTGTTCTGCATCCCAGGAACCACACACTTCTCCACAGCAGACTTGACCATGGATCACCCAGGGTGGAAGTCCCTCCTGTCCCACAGCTGTGCTCTGTTGAGTCAGCCTCAGCCACTGAGAAGCTGCTAGCTTAGAGTCCAGCAGCAACCACAGTGTTTTGGAGGGTTTGCAGATTTTTTTATTCATCGTATATTCCACATTTTTATATTTTGATGATACACAGTTATCACAGAAGACAAGGCACAGAAGAGCTATTTCCCTTAGATAGGTAGTCAGAGATACCTCCTGGCCTCACAGACTAAACCACAGACTGGTACTTCACATGGTGTGGTGTTTCAAGGCACCACTAGGATTCAGATTTTAGAAACTAGCTTGTCAAAAAGTGGTCTTTACAACTCATTTTGCTTTCCCTTTTTGTTTGTTCTTTTCATGTCATGAAGACAATATTCATTACAAATGCATTACAGGATTTAAGCATTTGTTGGTTTCTCTTTCCAGATATAACTTGCTTCAAACACAAATTAAGTATTTGAGCTAGGTTGTCCTTTTAAATTTGCTATAAGGCAAATTAACACTCTCCCAAATCCAGAATAAAAATAGAACCAAGCTTTGTGGTTTTTGCAGAAAGCTTTAAAAAGTCTATTCCAGGCTGAGAGGCATGTGCTGAGAATTCCTGAGTTTTATAGCAGCTTGTGCCAAATCACAGTAGCACCTCAGAAGCAACCTTCCCACTCTTCCTTAACAGTATGTGTTTCACATTAATATAGAATAATCTGCAAGAGAACTGCAACACTGTCAAGAGGAAACAGTGGAGATTGACACAGTGGAGCAAATAAATTATATTTTTATATTAATATATACTTGTTTGCTTGGTTTCTTTGCATGCAACGTGGCTGCAGACGAGTACATCAAGAATAGCTTGATAGAGACCAGTCCTAATCACAAAAAAATTGAAAGCATTGATCATTTTTCTTTCATTGTGAACCTTAGATCTAACTTTTAAAGCCTGAAAAGAAATACATTCAAGTAAAAAGTGACACTGAGTGCACCAGAATTCCCTTATATTTAAATTAACTTTTAATTTTGACAGTTGTAACACTAGAAAAAAGTTTTTAGTAAGAAAGTGTTTACATTTCTCTATTTAAACTTAGTTTTCTGACATATTGAAGGTCAGAGGGGATTTTTTTTCATTGCAAAGAGAGGTTTCTATTTGGTAGTTAAGACTGGTCAGATTTAGGAATGAAGTATGTATTCAGATGAATAAGTAACAGTTACTTGCAATGTGCACAGAAAGTTTAGTGAAAGAAATAAAACTGGAAATTTGTCCAAACATACTAATTAATAAAATGTGAAAAATAAATTCTCCTATTTGTAATAACATTCCAAGTACTCTAGAAATACTTCTGGATAGATTTATTAGAAGACCATTTATTACTATGCACAAACAGTTCCAGTATTTGGAAATCAAGGGTGTCATACTTTCTTCCTAAATTGTCGGTGATTGACTTAGGAGCTGAGGTCACTATCCTGCCATCAACCCATGTTTTCTAGACAGATGGCAACTACAAATATTCTTGGGATGAAACAATGCACTGATGTAAGGCGTAATGAATATGTGACAAGAATAATGCTGGGTGCCAAGAAAATTCACAAGACAGTTCTAGAACTGTTTCTCTAGGGAAAAGGAATTGTCCAAGTAGTTTGAGAGGAGCATTTGCTTTAAATCTTGTCAAAATCCCAGATGGGGTAGCCAAAATAGTGTGCATTTCATTTTAGCTTGTGGGGGAGTTTTCTGCTCAGTCTGCTTCTGAAACCAGGACAAGCTGTGGATATCACAGATGAGATCACAGTACAATAACATATTTCAGTTTGAAGACAAAGGCCTTTCATCCTATAACTCACTGTCTTTGGGATTGTTTCACAGGCAGTGAACTGTCAGATTGGGACCAGGGGCCTGGGTGACTTTGAGGGCTGCAATTCAACAGCGTGGCTTTGCTTTACATAGCCATAAACGTTTATTGGTTATCTTTTCTTTCTGTCTCACCCTTTCTTAGTCTATGTGTGTACTGAGGAGTAGCTTCAGTACTGTAAACACATTGCATTTTATCACCGTAGCCCCCTGGAGCTTCCCTAAAACTCCTTTATATAAACGCATTATCATTGCTCTAAACCAGGATGCGATCTAACACGGCCAAATTCAAAGCAACCAGGGACATGAGCCTTAGGCCTAAAAACCTTAAGCTCTTAAAATAAAGGTTAATTTTGTGTCAGAAAAATTTAATTCTGACTAATTTATTTTGGTTTAATGCACGCCTGGAAGCTAAGCCGAGAGCTGAGGGCAGCACAAAATCTGAGGCTCACTCCTTCCTTGCTTTTGTCTCGCTCCAGGGAGGCAATAAGTTACTGTTTGCACTTCAAAGGCTGAAAGTCAACCTACTCCTTGTGCCAGGAACAGGAGGGCTCTGGATAGAAACAAGGATTATCCCACTTTTGTCTACCTTTTCTGATCAACATGACTAGCAAGAAATGCATTTAGAGCACCAAGATACAAGAAAAGGCACTACCCAAACTGTCATCAGTGGGATACAGAGGCAAAGACATCTCAAGGCTATTTCACTTTTTCTGATTTTCCTCACTTACAGCACAGCCATAGTATGCCACCAGATGATGGCATATGCTGGTGGGCAGCGTACACTTGGTGGCAACAAGCCAACACAAACATCATGATTGGGAAACAAAAGAATGCATGGTTCAGAGTATTTGAAGAATTTTCTTTGTTGACCAATGATAAAAAGAAGAAAATTATAAATAATGGCGAAAGCCCAGATGAGTTTGAACACTGATTTGAAATGCCAATCACCATATATTTAGATTTTCAATTATTTAACTTAAATTCAGAACATTTGTAGAATTCTTAGGAAATGGAAGGGGAAAAGCGTAGTGGTACTGAGACCTTATCTTCATATGGTGAATTTCTGTCCTTGCTTTGATTGCTGCTATTGACCTTCAAACATCTTTTATCACATTATATCCATAAGTTTGTTTTATTATCTTCACTTGGTCTAATTACCTGGATGATTCTATGCTGTTCCCTACAGGGAAATATACTGCTGAAGTTTGGGTTTTTAAATACTAATTAAAAAATTCATTAGTGTGTGAATTAATTTCCACTCTTTGTATTTTCCTCTCTCTCTTGATAGCCATCAGAATCTGATAGCAACGTAGTTGTTGCCATACTTTAATTATACTGTTAGAATTCCTTTATCCACCTGTAGTATGAGGAAATAAACTTTATTACACCTAGTCTAAATGCAAAGCCATCTAAACTGTAGATCTAAGAGGTTTAAATATAAATAAAATTATTTTGCCTTGTATAGATATTTCAGCTCTGTTCCTAACATTTAAATATGTATTTAGTGTGTGGAAAAATAATTTAAACTGCCCTTCTTAGACGTATTCTCACCCACTATATTGGAGGTTGGGTTCATGAATCTTATTTGTTGAGGTAAGTTTTGTGCAAATGCATTGCACATGAATGCCAAACCACCCCCAGTTCCGTACTTGAGGCTGATGTTCACTCAAGTCTTAACACAGTTTGTACACACTTAGTTCCATGAAAGTGCCTTTACACTTGTGGGCACATTAGTTGTGACTTTTTGTTCCCATAATTGATATGTGCAAATTAGTGTCCACTGACTGTAGTAATTGGCCTGGTTTTAAAGACATAGAATTCACATTTGTTATGGAAAAATGCAGGTATTGCATGACTGTTGTAAAAACAAGATCAAGAGAGAAACTGTTTTGTAAAATCACACAAAAAATACTGCATCCATGCCTACTGAGCCTCAGGAACACCAGTATGTCCTAACTGGTTCATGAGAAACAGCTATTCATTATATTATTTAAATGCTATTAACTACAAAACCAAGCATCTAATCAGTGATGTGTTCACTTTCCACTCTGCGCAGCTCCATCAATTTTGCCTTTTGTTTTAGCAGTTGTAAAGTTGAATGAAAAAGCAACAGAAGAGTTGCTTTGTGCTGTATTCATTAAGATCTCATCCAGTTGATGTCTACCAGTCTATATTTAACAGGGGAAAAAAAGTGTCTTTCCAGATCAGGTTCATAGTCCTCATAAGAAAAAGATAGAAATGCCCTCATAATTCTTATTCCACTAAGGCTAAAGTAATTTTAAATTACAGCCTTATCCATTGAAGAATAGAAAAGTTTTTCAAAACTCATGTAGGATGATGGGATCCTAGTGGTGCAACAATGGAGTCTAGCAGTAATAACTCAGGTCCATAATATGAACACTGGTTGATTGTTTCTGAGTTTGACAGTAGAAAATTCTATAATTGCTTCTACTCTTGCTTTTTTTTTACTCTGACTCCTGTTTCTTGAATTGCTTTCTGCGCATATACAGAGTCTTAGTAGGAAAAGTTAAAGTTGCAAATCCATTGTCCAAGAGTATAAAGTAGAGATCTGGATCTCTGGCTGTGAAGAAGGACTAGAGCCAGGAGTTTTTCATTCAAGATGACTACTTCATTTGTCAGGATGTTAGAGGCCTGTAATTAAAGAGGGTTTTCCAGGCTGCAAATCCTAGTGCAAGTCTCAAAAGAGAAGGGTTCCAGTCACTTCCTGGCACACATGTGGGCAGTTCAAGCATATCTTTGCCACTTCCACTGTTTTCAAGTGCTGGCTGAATTACCTTTGACATCAATAGCTAGATCTATGGTATAGATATGTAAAGAATTTAGAGAAAAAATTTGCATTTTAGTCTCAGAACAACCTAGATGATGAGCTGTCTAGATGTTTCAATGTTATATGTGAAGATACTAAATGTCACATTCCAAAATTCCTTTGTATAACTGACTGTATATCCTTTTATAGCTGTGCTTCAAACCCTCCAAACAGACTACCTTTTGCTAAGTAGCTCTGAAGTCTTTCTGTTTTTCCAGAATCCGTAGAAACACTTTATAAAAACTGGCTTCAATAGGACAATTTCAGTTATTTAATGACAAATTCAAAAATATAAAAATCACTTTCATTTCTGAAAATCCAGATATATGTGTATATTTTTATATACACACCCTTATACAACTGTACAAATGTTCCCCAGTAGACACAAGTATAACTTCACACACTTAACTCACTCTTCCTAGCAAATAAAACCTTCAAAGGTTTTTAATGGTGTTACATATAATTCAGAAACTCATGAGGAAACAAAGAGAAATATCAGCAGTTAGATCCTGCACACTCTTATTGACAAATTACTAAATTAAGGTTTCAAAAGACCAGGCTGTCAATGATAGTCCTTGTGCTATTGCCAAAGTACAGAAAAAATTAACTGTAAGAGCGTGTTTGCATTCCTTTCTATCAAGTTGCATTCTCACTATCACGTAGAAGATATACAATCTCCTCTTATACTGGTGCATTTCAGTGATGAATGTATGCAAGTCTAAAGAGAGGACTTCAGCTGGTTGTTATCTAACTGGGTCAGGGTTTAGATAGGGAGGCAAAAAAGTCAAAAAGAGACAAGCAGCATAGGTGGCCTGTGGATAAAGAAGTCCATTCTTCTGGGCAATCAATCACATGAGCAGAGAAAACAAATACATATATAACTGAGAGGGTGAAACTAACTTTGAACAGAGATAATTACATTTGACTGAGTAGTGGCACATTGGCTTCTTAAACATCCAGTTTAGTCTACAGTACATAAATACACACTCAAAGGACCATTTAGACTGGTGCTTTTCCAGTTTCAGTGAAAAACTCTATTTATAAGTAATTATTATTCAGGAAAAAAACAATCTCATAAGAGGAAATTGACAGATTTAAAGGCACTAAATGAAACAGAAAATATATTCTTCTACTTGCAAAGAATAATGGGTTGAGTGAAAAAAAATACAAATTAAATTGATTAACCATCAGCCAGACTTTTCCTGGGACTTGTGCATTCTTCATAAGAACACAACATTGAAACAGTTTTCAAGAAACTGGTCCTAATACTAACATTTTTAAATCTGATTATTTAAAAAGAGACCTTATACTGATGTCCTAAGCCTGCACTGACAAATGTATGAACAAGCAAGCCCCTTTATTTTCTGCAAGATTGGAGTCAGAGGCATCTATTGCATGATCACAGCATGGATGAAATTGGCAGGGATCTCTGGAGGTCATCTGGTCCAAGACCCCATTTCAAGTAAGACCACACAGTACTGTTTGTCTGGGACCATGTCAAGACGTTTTTTATCTCCAAAGATGGAGACTCCACAACCTTCCTGGGCAACCTCTGCCAGTGCTGGGTTACCCTCACAATAATGAAGTGTTTCCTGATGTTCAGACAGCAGCTTCTGTTCTTAGGTCTGAGCCCAGTGCCACTGGTCCTGTCACTGGGCAACAATGGAAAGAGCCTGGCTCCCCAGGTCATTGTTTTGCAAAACTGCTTTCTAACTGGGTTGTTCCCAGTATGTAATGGTGCCCAGGATTATTTCACCCCAGTTATAGGACTTTGCACTTCCATTTGAATTGCTTGAGGTTCTTGTCAGTCCATTTTTCTAACAATTAGATGAATGTGAGGACTCAACCCTCAAAAAAATCTGGGGTTAGCCAACCCTTCCACCTCACAAAAGCTGAGGAGAAGATCACTCTCCAGTAAGGAAAGGATTTAGAAAGAGTTAGTTTGGGGAGAAGTCACAGAATGAAGAACACAGATTTATATTTGCATAAAGACAATGGTACTGGTTTTTAACTAGTAAAAACAACCTCCTTCTGTCCTTCTAAAACCAGGACTCAATTCTGTGCCCAAAGAACTGAGCAGGAAGAAAGGAAAATTATTCCAGGTTGTGTTTATGTGTGATTTTCACCGTTTTTAAACATCTGCAGCTCCTCACAAATATCCAGAGCATCCAGATACATCTGCATGCTGGGGTAGCCACCATTTTATTCCATTGCAACTCAGGAAACCCTGTAAAAATAAAGAAATAAACCACAGAGAATATGATGCTTTAAATTCATTACCAAGCTGTACCATTCATCAGAAAACTTGTGATTATGGTTAAAATGGAAAAAAAAAAAAAAACAAAAAAACAAGAAAGAAAAATAAAGCATGTGTTTTTATTCTTGTCTTCATTGTGTTCTGCCTGCAAAGATGCACAAAATGTCACATATATCTTTGAACAGGAAATGATTGCTCTTGGCATATAAGTCAATATAGCTTCTAAAGCATGAGGAGGTATAATGTGACACAAAGATCACCCCGCAAGTTTTTCCCTCAGTTCCTCTCTAATAATGTGAGGTGAATAAAATTTAATTTTCTTACCTTATATCCTTTGCCTATTTGAATGTTAAGATTCTTTAATTCATTTGCCTACCACAATGGAAAGTGTCTTATTTGGTACCTCTAGAGTTTAAAAACCAAAAATAATGAATGGTAGTTCTAAAATTACAGCTTCCAACATATTTTTTTCTTATCAAAATACAAGTAGATGAATTTTGTAGCCCCTCCCAAATGTTGTATCTGGGCTATTTTGGCTGCTTGAAAAATGCATTTGTGGACTAAAGAATTGTAATAAGAAAAATTTTGCTGAAATTCCTCTCATATTTGTAACAGTGACAATCTGCATTTTTCTCAGAGACAAGTGTCTCTTTTACCAAAACTATAAAGAAGAATGAGGGTATACTGAATCTGAAAGGGAATTGGCATAAATTTTTATGAAGATTCTAAGGTATAAAAGTTGCACAAAAAGAAAATTTAATAATTCTGACATTGTCCTCCATATGAATTAGTTACTAATATGAAAACACTTGGAAATGGATTTTTTACTTATGTCAGTGTTAAAGAACCAAGCCAAAAATGCTCTCGAAACTAGAATACTGTGTTAAACCTAGAACAAAACTTACTGACAACAAGTCCAGTTCAAGTAAAATCTTGGCAGCATGAAGGAACAATTTGACAACTGTGACACCTTTTCAAGACTATGATTGATTTTCAGAGTGACTTGAAGTACTGACAGTCTTGGACTGTATTGGACATAGTCTCCTGAATGCTAAAAGGATGGATTTTATGATTGGGAAGTTCCAAATAAACCACTGTCCTGTGCTGGCCTAGTAAGGACAGCAAAAAGGCTTTTTGATTACTATTTCTGCAGAATGGAAATACAACATGCAACACTACCATATCAGCTAGAAATAATTGCCTGTGCTTTTATATTGCACACAACACGCTAATAGAAGCAGTGCCAGACATGATCCTTACCAGACTTTCCAGTATTAATGTAATTCCATCTATTCTTGGCTCTCCCCTGTTCTCATCTAACCATACATCACTACACCATTCATAGCAGGGTCAGGACAGAAGCATGAGGATAGATGTTAGCAATACACCAAAACCAATGCCAAATACATAAATAATTTAAAAAATAATGACAGATAAACTCAGTACAGGGTACCATTCAAACTGCAAAATGAGGAAGGTCATAAGAAAACACAATTGCAATACATTAAATGAAATTTCATTCTCAAAGTCAATAAGAGAGTCAAAAATACAAATCAGCTTTCTTCTACATATTTGATTGGTGATATAAACTGTCACATTATGATTTAAGCACCTGTTTCTACTTCAGTTACACAAAATTCTCTTTCATTTTCTAGGCTATAAAATATAAAGTGATGTAATAAAGATATCTATTGCAGGAGGGTTCTATCAGCTTATCATTAAAACACAGAACATCTGAAGGATAAACGAAGACCAGGGTTTTTAGTAAAAACAAAAAGCACTGTTTAAAAGATCCATGCAGCTATAGAGGGAAACATTTAAATCACTATAAAACTATTATAATTTGCTTGTTCTGAATATAGTTAATATTTGATTAGGTAGGTGCTTGGAGTTAATGTCCTTAGTAATTAAATCAGACTCCTCCTTCTCTACCCCCAGAGAAGAAAAAGATTGATCATGCTTTTTTTCAAATGCTAATTAGTATAAGCAGAGAGAGTCTTAAATCAGAATGCTTTATTCAGTCCTGCTGCTTCATCCATTTGGATCCTGCTCACATTTCCTTGGAAGGCCAGCTCTTTTGTATCTGTGAAAATAAGCACAGATGTTGGCTCCACCTCCCTCAAAACAAGTTTTGCCTAATGACCATTTTAAATGTATCCCACTTGCACCTGTTCAGCATTTTAAAGTAAAATAAAGCACTTGATTGACTCCAAATATCTTGTCCAGATTTTCTTAACTTGATTATGTTGCCATAAAAGACAAGAGATTATTTGAGTAGCAGCCACAGTATCAGCTGGAGTAAGGCCAACCTCATCATTCCTGGAAGCATTTTTTTGTTGCTGTTGAAAGTCTGACTTGGGAGATATTGAAGATTCATTAGAACATTAGATGGCACTACTACAGCACTGAGGTACACATAGAAGCAATGATTACCATATGCAATTATTTATAATGTGCTAAGTACACAAAAACGCTGATATTAAAATGGTCACATTGATCTCAATAAGACATTTCTGCAGGACTGTTCTTTTTTTATCAACAGAATGCACTAGCTATCTTATTTGGTACCTCCTCATGCCACAGAAACCATCCAATTTATTTTTATCTATTATACCTCCTTCCTCTTCCATTACAAGTGTCTGAATTGCAAAATATTTTTTCACACAGTTGACCCAATCCTACCATCATTAAGTTTCTAGTCAGTCTCCCAAGGCTTTCATCAGTCTGGGAAAAACACTTTCATTTATACTTTCATAAATATGAATAAACTTTTCTGAAATTTATGTATCTACTCTGGTTTCACAATACACAAAGTAAATTTCATAGAATCATAGAATATTTTGGGTTGGAAAGCACCTGAAAGATTATTTAGTTCCAAAAACCCCCTGCTTCACTAGACCAGGTTGCTCAAGGCCCCACCCAACCTGGCCTCAAACGCTTCTAGGGACGGGGCATCCACAGCTTCTGTGGACAACCTGTTCCAGTGTCCCACCAACCCCATAGTGAAGAATTCCTTCCTAGCATCTAATCTAAACCCACCCTCTTTCAGTTTTAAGCCATTCTGTCTTAACTCTACATGCCCCTGTAAATAGCCCCTCTCCAACTCTCCTGTAGCCCCTTTAGGTACTGTAAGGTCTCCCTTGAACCTTCTCTTCTCCAGGGTGAACAATCCCCTCTCTCTCAACCTGTCTTCATAGGAGGAGAGGTGCTCCAGCCCTCTGAGAATCTCTGTGGCCACCTCTAGTCTCACTCCAACAAATCCACATCTTTCTGGTGTTAGGGCCCCAGAATTTGGTCTTTAACACTTAGCAAGGTATATTACCAAGTCATTATTAGCACTGGTTATATTTACACAAACCCATTATTTCATAGCAAACGAGACAAAATTTTTTGATTGATACTACAGTTCCACAGTTCTGTTCGAAAATTAATTCCTTTTATGAAGTGATGGCAAAAAAAAAAAAAAAGACACATATGAAATGGAAAAAAATTGCAGGTTGATGTTTTAGGCACATATATTAATATGTGATACATTTAGGAAATAGAACCAGAAAGCCATTCTGCAAAGAAAATATAAGCATTTTGTTCAGAAAAAAAACGAGACCAAGGTATATTTTTATTATCAGGAGACATTTTCTTGACTTTTCTTCTCAGTTATTATGAAACAAGTTAAAAGAGTGAAATGTTACAATTTTGAGTATGTTGAACTCATATATGTATGAGTATTGGAAGATGGTTTTGCAAACCACAGGTGAGGTAATACAGGAGTTGCTCAACTTTAGATTTTCCATCTAATAGAAGACTGATTACAGTAGCTTAAAATTTATGATTCCTTTTTTTTTCTCCACAGCACATCAAATAAAGGAATCTTATACCACTTTCTTAATTTTGTAATTTCAACCATTTTTTTCTAACAGATTCTTGTCATGTGAATTTTATATTTCACAATTCTACATGTATGTACAAATTATATATATGTGTGTGTGCATCTATGTTTCTAAGAAAAAAATTATTTTATATTGCATCAGATAATAAGGTATAAACTGCTAACAGATTCATAACATAAATTACTTTTTTTCCTCATAAGAATTGAGCATAATGCAGAATTCTTATGAATTCCTAACTATCGCATAATTAAAAATTATGTCTTATAGCAAACATACAGGAAGAATAATGAACTCCTTTCAGAAAACCTACATTAGAATATTTCCTGAATTGGTGCTTTCTTTTGTTTCTTTTAGTTTCCTCCCTAAAATAAAATAAATGCCTATCGGTACACATTAGTTTTACATAAATTATCTAGGATTACATAAGCCACCACATATACAAATTAACTGCTGGCATGTCATTACTAAAAAAATTTAAAAAGAGGCTGTTCTTTAGGTAATAAATGGATAAAGCATGATACTAGGACATTTCTGTATGCTTCTCTAAATCCTCTCACATCTTAATGCAAGTGAAAATCAAATTATTTACATTGCAAAACAACATCATAATGCAAACTATAAGAATTAAAAAAGATTGATGTCAAATTTCTGGTAACCAGTGCTGTTGTTTATCATTATAAAAGATCTGACCACCACAGTGACTATTTCTACAGAAATTCTCATTTGTGAAGAAAGACAGAGGATGTGTTGTGATTTGGTCCTCCTGTGACTGTTCATAATTTAAAATTACATCTGCTGAAAAATAGTAATGATCCTACAAAACAGAGAATAAATGCATTATACAGGCTAAAAATTATTCAAAAGTACACTGATATAGAAATTAAAGTGTCACTGGCAAATTATCAAGCTGCAGCTTAATCAGTCAGTTGAACATAATGTTCAGTAATACAGCATGGTATTTCATACTAGACATTTCTTTAAATTAGATACATTGTCTTCTGTTAGCTGACCTGACAATAAATACGATGTATCACCAATAGTACATAAACCCAACATTATTACACAAAATTATTGTCCCTTTTTCATTGTCTTCATAAATGGTTGACCTTATATGGGCACAGACTACTATAATAAATATCAAGAACCTGAAATCAAGATTTTCAAATCATGTTTCAAAATTATTTTCAAGTATGATTTTTTAATGCAAAACCAAACTTCAAAAGACCCAAACGAGAGTGCAATATAATTCATTAAGAAAGAGAGGTTATTTTAAGGCATATGAATGTTACAGGAACCCAACAAATGCAGCCAGACATTTAAACCCTTCTGGTGAAGCGCATGTCACACCACCTTTCTTACACAGACAAGCACAGGGCAGCCAGATTCTCAACTGGATTAGTTTGACATAGCTCCATTTTATTCAGTAGGACTAAATAGTTTCACACAAGCTAAGAATCAAATGCAGAAAATAGAGAATTTTTAAGCAAAAGAAATAAGGTAACAGTTACCTTTCTTAGCTGGGGTGAAGATCAGCTTCCAGAACTGATGCACCTTTTCTGTTTTTATGTCACCCCCACCCCCCATTTCAGTGCATACCCATTATCTTTTCTGGATACAGACAGTTTCCTCCACACAAATACAACTTTTCACATTCATAAAAATGCCTGATAGGCAGGGTTGCTCCAAAATCATATCAGGTTATATTCTCAAACAATCTCTCAACTGCAAAAGTGAAGACTTTAGCCTCAGCCATTTGTGCTCCATGATGCTTTGTCAGCAATTGACCCCTAGAACCACCAGCTAAACCATACCTTGACAAAAGTCCTCTTTGGTTAGATTTTCACCAGATGATGTGTCAGGAAAAGTCTAAAGATGATGGAGCTGTCCACACAAAGCAAGCAAAAATGGCACGTGCATAGAGCAGTCAAACATGCAGCTGCCCCAGCCTCTGGTTTCTGTTACCTGGCTGCCATGTTGGATTGCCATCTTAAGAGGCTGATTTTAGAAACGTTACTTTGTTTGTTTGTTTTGTGATGTTGGGCTTTTTTGGAGATTGCATTCTGATTATTCATGGCCCTATATTTCATGCAAAACATGCTAAATTTTCCTGGGAAGGAGTCTTCCTGTGTACATGACAAAAATCTATATCAACAATGAGAAGAAATTCCTACATAATTTTAGTGGTCATATGTACAATTTGTTATTGATTTGTATAACTCCATTGCTGCAATTATTTATTATGGATAAGCTTCATTACCAGAATCCTTTAATATAAAATTTCAGCTGTGATCTGTGAGCTGAAATGTCTTTGAAAAAGCATTAGCTGAAACCTTGGAAACAAATCGCAATTTTCAACTACTTGAATGATATAAAGATAGTTGAAAACACACCATTCTGTTCACTCTATGGTGCTCTTGACAGAAACAGTCAAAAATCTTTTCAGGTTGTACTGAGATGTCTTATCAAGATAGGAACACAAGTTGCTTATCAGCCTTGACCAACTAGAACAAAAATACAGATATTTGTGAATAAATAAATAAATAAATAAATAAGTAAATGTAAATTCTTAAAACTTAATGGACCATTCAGTTATGTAGGCTGACTCTTTTATATAGCATAAAAATTGAGTTTAGTCTGGAAAGTCTTGCTTAATACTTTCTGTTTCCAGAAGTACATATTCCAAGAGGGTATTGGGGTTTAGTTTGAATTAAGAATTATAAAACATAAACATAATCTTTGAACTGTAACACCATATTTTCTAGTATGTTTCCCTCTGCAATACTTTAAATAAGAATACAAAACTTAATTTTATGAGATTTATCAAACATAATGAAAAAGAAACATATAATTAAATTATGCAAGTATTTTGCACAGATCTTAGAATAAGTGCTCTCTGTGACAAAAACAGAAAACTGAGATCTATAAATGGAAATTATAAGGAAGAAAGAATTTGTATTATTGAGCCAAGACAATCTTTTAAGCAAAATATAATCTTCACAGTGTGTCTGGTTAGGTGAGTATAAGTATAAAGGAAAAAAAGATTGTGATGTCCCAGAAAACATTACTGTCATCTTTGTCTGCCTTGTCTCTTAAGAGCTCTTTCCCAGAGATTCCTGAATTACAAATCCTAATTAGATATGTTATTAATCTTATTCACATGAGAAAAGTTAGATATGTGCACAAATATTTGTTGGATTAGAGCCATAATAAGCTTCTGGTGGCTTTTGGAGCATAAGATCCTTTTAATTTTCTAATTCATTGAATGCACCCCATTTCATTATTCAAAATCTTGGTTCCTGGTTGATTTTATGATCTTTTTTTAAGCATGTTTAGTTCCATTTTGCCAATGATTCAATAAATATTCAAAATGTTGCCCAGTGATAGTGAAGAATGTAAATTTATGCTGGAACTACAGCAATGCTGCTAAAACAGATGCTGTTTAATAACTAAGAAAAGGTCTTCAGTCATAAGGGCGGGAAATCTTTTGCCTTGTACAAATAATAAAACATTTCCAGGTGAGGGTGCAAAAGTTTAAAAACTAATTTAATACTGCTGAGGGTGGGTTTTAATCATAAAACAAAAAGAGACAAAAGTTACGGGACTTGAACATGTGGAAAGAGATACATTTAAACTACTAAAATGATGACACTTTGCTTCTGAATTCCAGTGTCAGTGTTGGCTTCCTCCCAAACTGTAACAGGACAAAATCTAAAACACACAACCCCACTCACACACCCCTCATTGCTCTGTGTACTGATTTCCATAGAAACTAAATATTGGAAAGAAATCATGGTGAGGCCCAGTCCCACATCTGGAGAACCAGGAATCAGAATCCAAGTGACAATCTGATGTGCTATGAAGTCTAGTTATACCCAGAGATACCTGCAAACAGAAGAGGTTGTCATTATAGGAAAAAATGTAAATGATGGAAGTGTGGTAGAGAAACAGCTATTTATTTTTTGTAAACCCATGATAGTAAACAGGGAGTTCTGCTACTGGTTCCTAGAATCAGAAAAGTCAGAAATAAATAATTTTTAAATTACCTGTCCTTATTTATATGACAATCTTGAGTCCTTTAGCACTCACTTCTGTTTTCAGATACTTTCCCTTTCCTAGAAGTGATGTATGACTCTGTGACGACAGAGATACCATCAACTAAGATCAACTATCAACCCTTTTAATTAACAACCTTTATGCAGACTCATATCTGATTTATGAATTTCATCAAAAATACTGAATTTAAATTCATTTCAAGGCAGCCATTGATTTTTTTCCCCTTGAAAAACTTGAAATGAGCAAGCACAGTTTTTAATGGTTTGAAATAATTAAAGCAGACCACAGGAAAGGACTATTCAAAGTTCTGATACAAGAAATATATCCTAAGAACAAGCTAACTTCAATACTCTAACCTATTGAAACAGAAAGGAATGTTTTTATTTTCTATTTAAGTGACATTTAATGCCAATGTACATGCAACATAAATATTTGACAGGAATCTAGTTTTTATGCTGACAAGCTATCACCAACATGTTATTAATTTTTCTTATTACATTTTCCTCAGTGGGGAAGATCTCTAGGCATGGTGATAAAACAGTAGAATCATAAAAATCATGGAGTGGTTACAGTTCAAGAAGGAACTACAGGGAATCTTCCACTAGACCAGGTTACTCTGAGCCACTAATGGGATGGAGAAAATAATAACACAGTGGTTGTTCAGTAGCTTAAGTATTGCAAACAATAGTACCAGATGAACCTTTAGAAATTCCACCCATCTTCCTTATTTTCTTCCTTTTAGGTGCCACTTGTTTTATTTCTTACAACTGCAATTCCCACAGAAACAACATGGATGGAATTGTGAGGTCTTTTGATATTTGTACCATGGGTCAGCACTACCCACTTTCACCATCCACCTCTTCTGCCATCATTTTCTTAAAAAGAATTAAGTACAACCCCTTTAACACTTAAAGTTTCTACTCCCTCAGGCAAGTCTCAAGAAAAACGGAAGTTTTGTCCTGATTATTTGCATGCTAATGAATACTGTATTCAAACCAAAAAGAGTGAAACCACAAACCATAGAAACCATATGCATGTTGACCACAGTACTGAAAATGGGTGTAAATTGCTTTCTTTATTTCTCTTATGTATATATGGACAATTATGTATGCATATATTATATGGACAATTATGTATGCACATATTCTTCCAATAATGAACATGAAGAAAACATTTTCATATTCAGGATCAAAAGAATGGGTTTTTTTTTACAGGAAGACTGTGGAGTCTGGGCTGTAAGAGATTAGATACATATTTACAAATATACACCCATCATTCCCCATTTTTCTATAAATGCATCCTTCAAGCATTTTGTAGATTAGAAATTATTTTTCACATGTTTCTGCATATGAAAAATGGCTCAGGCTTTTTAATCTTGTTTGCAATGTATCATTCCATTTGTTGAAGCTATATTTTAATTGCTAAATTGCTTGTCATTGGTTACACTAAATACATTCTCAATTCCATTATAACCATGAAAGACTTTCAAAGGTTTTATGGAATTCCCTCTAGGATAAAGGTATTCACTTTTCAAAGTAAACCTTATGTCTGAATATTTCACAGGAGATACAATGTCATTCAAGAGAAAACCACTTACTATATTTGACATAAGAAAGCTGATGTATAGACAGAGCAACACATTCAGCCTGGATTTTGTTTACTGTGTATTTCTCATTCTAATGTTAAATTTGCATATAGCCTCTGGTTTTGCCTCTTTATTCCTTTCATATTTCTATAATTGCAAAGGCATCATGGGGCACCAAACAGAACCAAAATGGATACCCAATGGATATTTCTAGTTAGATACAAGTCGGTGCTACAGCCTGAAGGATTTGACTAGAGATGCCCTGAGAAGAATGTGATCTTTACACCTAAGACATGGCATGGCAGCCGCTGAAAACAGATTTGGTAGCAGTCTTAATTCTCAGACAGAAGACTGCCAGCAGGACAGCAGGTCAACCTTTTCTTAAGTGACTTTTTCCTTGATTATTAAAATCCCTAAAAAGTGTATAAAATTAAAGGAAAATATTTGATTTGGTAAGAGATACAAGACCCAGACACACAATTTAGTTTCAGGTGTACTGATATTTCTCATTTTAGTTCTTTTTTTTTTAAATAACGGTGAAGTTCACATCACCCCGACTGTACAGGGAGGTGCCTAAGATGTTAGGAATGATGTTAGGAATTGTTGGGAGCATGTGTTCACTTTCACATATCTCTTCAGAGTAAGTGTCTTATTTAACTGAACGGCAAGTTTTCCTTCCGGTCAAGGTATTTATCTCAAATTGGAAGAGCAAGAGCCTACCCTTCCTATTTCAACATGACCAGAAAAGAAGCTTGTTCTTCTCCTATCCAATTGTTCAATACCATTGGAGATCTAGCTCAAATTTCTGGGCACACTGAAAGACTTACAATTTGAATCACCACTCTCAAAGGAAAGTAATTAAATGAGATTATACAATTTACTGAAATGCATGTCAGCAAGTAAGACACTTCAACTGAAGCAATTTTTCTTCATGGGGAATAAAGTATTCATGGAACTAATTTCCAAGCATTTCATTTGTCGTACTAGGTTGAATAAAAAGGACTGACATCCACTTAAAACTCTTTCTCCAGTCTAGCCTCAGATGAAGTTCTTTATCTGGTTTAGTCAATGCACTTCATGAAAGGTGGAAAGATGTTGGATACACTCCAGAAGGAGCAATGGGAAGAATCAGAACTCTAGAAAATATGTGGAGATGATAAGCAATCTGAGGTTATTTAAGTTAGGAAAAAAAGTAAACTAAAAATTACAACTGTCTAAAAATAATGTGAGAAATATTGGAAAGAAATTATTCCCAGTGGTTACTTTAGATAGAACATGTGGTTCAGAAATTTTCAGAAATGTGGACTTATATAAGATGTGAAAGGGCAAGAATCAACTTCTGCTTCACATACTTACATTTCAGTGATGAAAACCAGGCATCCACACCTCAGCTGGGTATTTATACTACTGTCACATTCAGTGGAACTCAGAGAGGTGTTCATCTTAGCCAAAACTTGACACTTACATGTGCTCAGCTGACTAAGTCCCTGTACTCCACTGACTCTACTGACTAGATTTTCACAGAGTATAACAGCTGCTCAAATGCAGATGTCTCCTTTGTGTATACTTAAATGAACATCTGAATTGCAAGATGAACCCTGGTGTAAGAAAAATTCTGCAAGTGAGGATGGTGAAGTTCTGGAATAGATTTTCTGCGCATATTGCCTGAAGCAGTAACAGCAGAGTGTGGCTTATACAGAGCTGACCTTTCCTTGGGGCAAAGGCAAATCTATTCTGTAAGCAGAATAGCCTAGCTCAATGAAACTTGAAGTTATAGCTTCTGTGCTGCTGCTAAACACTGCCTACAGCAAGCTCTGTTCGCTGCTTCTTCTCTGGGGAGCCACACAGCATGTGGCAGAAATCAGAATTTTCTCCCTGTGCATGTCCAAGCAGGGATAAATGCAGAAGACACTACATCTCCTGTTTCTGGGGCTGATCGTATTAACTAGGAAGAAACTCTGTGGGCAAAGGAAACAATTAGATCAGGTTCCTTTCTTCATTTGTCTCTGAAGGGCACCAACAGCTTTATGTGCAATTTTGTTTGAACAGAGTCCAGTTCCCAGCTCAGGTAATCCTTAAATTAACCTTTTGTATATATAGGTAGTTGAAAGACAAGATTGTGGATCTTGGTAGGGTTTAAGTACATGATTATTAAGAAACTACTTAATACTGTTAGGTTTATTCTTTAATTGGTTCATCCACTTTATTTATGTAGTTTTTTCAATTTCACATATCTTCATATTACGAACTTTAACTTTTCCTTATGCAACCTGATGTCTGTACTGTGTCACACATCTACTTCTATGCTCAAACACAGACTAAAATCTCATTTTCATATTGTTATGTCTAAAATAATTTATGTCACTTTGGAGGACAATAGTTCAATTTCAGAGAATAGTGAAATGGCAGACTCAGCCTTGAAATGCGAATTTCACCTCACCAATTTGAGAATATTAGACTAAGAAGTCCATTTGGCTTCATCTGTCATCAGTGAAGAGAGACAGGTCCCATATGGACAGGCATCCATACTGAATGTCTGAAATATTAGGATGATTGCTACCACTGCTTTCTGTAAATGGAGTAGGAAACTCAGTAGATGTGGGAGATAATTTTTCACTAACATTGTTTAAGTGCATACAATCACAAATTAAAAAAATTACAATGGGTTTGGTGAAAACATCCTCTTTGATTCCCTATGGACTGCTAAATAGAAAACTTCAGATATTTTTGTTTTGATAGTGAATGCCAACCTGTGGTATAATCATTACTGACTGTGGATGGAATTGTAGAGTCGGGTCTGTGTTATGTCTTGTCTTGTTCATGGTTGGTAATTCAGTCTTTCATATAATTATCATGTTACAGACTGCAAGACAAACACAGTTCCCAATATAAGCTGGTGTTGATTCAGAAAAGTACAATGTACAAACACTGACATCAACACCGTCTTCCGTTCTGTAGTGCCATACAGTACCACGCGACTTAGACTATACCAACTTCCTTTTCAACTGACTGAATGGGTTTTAATTATCTTTCCAAAAATACTTGGGTTAAAGAGAGTATGATTTCCTTGGTTAACTTTCAAAATATACTATCAGTTACATATGGAAACACACATTAAATCCTAGTTCATTAATTGATTCTGTGTAAAATATCCGCAGTTCAGCAGAGTGTATCCTGTTGTTTTTACTTCTAAGCTATCTTTGAAAAAAATGTAGATAAGTGGGTTAAAATAACATGTTAAATATCGTTAGGTTTCATAAATAGTATTTTAAACAGTTGCCAAAACACATGCTTGGGAAAAAGTACTTAGAGTTTAAAACATTAAGATTTATTTTGTTTATGTATTCTTAATTTGAACAGTCAGAATATCTCTGTTAAAATTTTTCTTTCTGTTTATTTTCTTTCTTTATCCTCAAAATGAATGAAGAAATAAAGCATACAGAAACAGTCCAATTTGTTGCAATAAAACATTCTGTTCATAAATTTATTGTTTGAAGCACCTTATTTTGATAGTATTAGAGAAAATTTGGGCTAAATTGCCCTTTCAGAAAAGAAGAAAAGGCTTCAACATGTAGTATATTATTACAGGTCCAATGGGCTATGAGTCACCAATTAGTACTGCTTTTTTTTCTCAGTATCATAAGCTTAGTCTATCAGCTGGACAGTAAATAAGACTCTGCCATCTTAGTCTAGTGTCCAGTCTGGTTAAATCATTTCATAAGAAGCAACCTGGCCTGGTCAGGAAGGACACTCATTCCAAGACTCTAAGTGGGTTACTTGAGCTTAACTGGCAAGAAGAAAGATCCTCTGTTAATTTGGTATGTATGGGTGAGTGCACCTCAGTACCACAAAGGGCTCCATTATTGCCATATCAAAGTAAATAGCCGAAAAAAAGTGACTCAGGGAGATGAATGATGAGTTAAGTGTTAAGCAGACACTGAGTGCAAACAGTAAGTATTACACAGTTGCTCTCAGAAGGAATGTGGCATCTCTTAACTCCTTAATTTCTGCTGTGATAGATCTGGTTTTCTGCAGATCTTTTTTATCCTGCAGGTCCTTTATAATTCATTTCAAGGAGAATTTGCAAATGCTTTAATAAATTAATTTAGCTTGTGATGTCTGGATAAAGCTTTCCCTCATGAAAACCTATCTTAAACAGGGCATATTTTTTGCATGTGAGGCTATATTCATTGCCAGAAGATAATGTTGAGGTGGTGTATGTCTTTCTCTGAGTATATAATTGATCATTGTACAAATTTAGATTTCAAAAAGGTAGCTCTTGCATGTTTTGATTTTCATAAAACATCATATGGGACCTGAAAAACATCAGTTAAATATAAAAGTGCAAGAAACAGAAATTGAATGAAGAGGTCAAAGGAACTTCTGCAAAATAAATGTAAAGTGAGTGAAGTGTAGAATACAGGATAACTATTTATAAGAACTGAAATGAAACAGTAGTCAGTTAAAGTATTAAAGAACTATATTTAGGACTTAGCATACTTCATTTTATCGTTATCTGTCTTTGCAGAAAAAGGAAAATGTACTTATGAAATACAAGGATAACCTACAATGTATTTAGAGAAGACAGTAAAGCATCATCCAGAGATAAATCTGATGTTGATAGCTAATATAATAAAAATGTGAGAAATGCACTGTTGTGCATTAGGGAGCATAGATAAAACTTTTGTGTAATGTAAGGAGTTCATTCAGGTGCAAAGGCAGAAGGAATAGCAGACGTGAGTGCATGAATTAATCACTGAAAGCACCCATGAAAAAAAACACTTTTTGCTATGTTACATCAAGTGATTTATTTCTTGTCATACCAAGAAAGTAATAGTGTTATTCTACAAGGAATGGATAAAAAGTACTCTAGCAAGTGTTATTGTACACATTTGATCACAAATATTGAAGAGCCCTTTGTACAAATAAAAGTAATAAAAAAGGGCTGCTGAGATAAACACAGAATATAATGTCTGTCATACAAGATGGGCTAAAAGAGCTTGGTTTCTTGAGCCTAAGCAGATAAAGCAGCTGTGATTACCTTCCTCAAGCACTCAGGATCTGCAGTGCAAGCACAGGAAAAGTGTGGAGGTGAATATTCCATGAGACAGTAAGTTTCAAGAATAAGGAATACAAGCTTATACAAGCACTAGAAAAAAGTATTATATACTTATAAAGTACACTTGCATAATAGCTAATAAATTAATTTGCACAATAATTAATAAAGATCTGCAAATATTCCTTACGAAGCACAAAAACAGTCCTAAACACCTCCAAGCTGATTCTTTTCAAATAATTAAAAATTGTGTTCTATGAATGTGTGATTGTGATCTTTAATTCTTTAATTTCAGATAAAGAAAAGGTTTATCAAAAATGTCTGTTAATACAACAAGCAGTCTCAGAGGAACAAAATCTCTTAGGGGCAGATGCCAAAAATGAAAAGAGAGAGAAAGGTCACAACAAGCAATACCTTATATACCTTAGGAAGTGATCTACAGATTGCAGCTAGATGTGTTGATGCACAGTGTTAACATTGCCAGACAGCTCATGGGTGTATCAGAGCTCTACTCATATAGTTTTTAGTAAGTCTTTTCAATTGTTTCGTTTTCCTACTCCTCTGCAGTATGAGAAAGTGAATGTACGACATTCACTGGGTTGAAGTTATACACATCACTGAATTGCAGAATAATTCTCCTTGGAAGGGATCTAAGAATGTCTCTAGCCCAGCATCATGTTGAAAGCAAAGTCAGCTTTGCAATCAGACTTGGTTGCTCAGGGCTTTATCCACGTATGTCTTGGAAAATCTCCAGGGATGGAAACTGCACAACCTCTTTGGGCAACCTGCCCACTATTTGGCTGCTCTCATGGTGAAAGAGTTTCTCCTTATCTTCAGCTTGAACCTCTCTTGTTTCATCTTGGGCCTGATGCCTCCTGTATCCTGCCACATAGGGCTGTGTGAGCATCCTCCATCCGCTCAGCCACCTCCCCACAGGCACTGAGGCTTCTGCTGGGCTTCCCCAGAGCCCTCTCTGCTCCCTCAGTTTCTGCTCAGAGGGCAAGTGCTCCAGTCCCCTTTGACTATCTTGGTGGCCCTTCACTGAACCCACTGCATTTTATCAAGGAGTTTATTGAAGTGGGAGTCCAATATTGCATGTGGTTTCCTAGATATATTTAAACAAGTGCTGAGCAGAGGGAGCTAATCTCTTCGTCCTGGTGTCCTGGCAATGCTCCTGGTAAAAGAATCCAGGAAAATTTTGGCTTGCCTGTTACCACATCTTACTGCTGTCTCAGGCCCAGTTCCCTGCTCACCAGGACCCCCAGGGCTTCTTCAGCAGAGCTGCACCCTGTACAGACAGGCTCCCACCTGTATCATTTTTAGGGGGTCTTCCTTCCAACATGTCTTTGACTTTTGTCATTATTGAAGTGCGTGAGGTTCCTGCCAGCCCATTTCTCCAGCCTCTCCACAGCTCTCTGAAAGGCAGGCAGCACATCAGCTGTCCCCCTGCTATTTGATGCCATCTCTAAACTGGAGGAGCAAGCATTCCATCAGCTCCTACAAGTGGTGGAGTCCACTTTTTCATCAGTCTCCTGAAAAAATATGATCCATTAACCAATAGACTGTACTGAAATATTTTTTTTAATTATTTCATTAATTTTTCTGTAAATAAAATCTGTTTCTGAAATCAAATATAAGTATTTTACTAAAAACATGGGAACTCCCAAACGAGACAGAATCATATCATGAGTTTAATTTTCTGATCTCTCTAAACTAGAGACTTCAGAAGCATACTGGGAAAAAAATCAGTGACTAGATTTCAATTTAGGTTCAAAATTTCATCTCTTTCAAATTAAAGTTGAATTTGTAATAATTTTAGGATATGGCCATAGAAATAAATTGATTAATATTGTGGGTGTGACTTTTTCATTGCAGGACAGAGAGAGAAATAAAGGATAAGAAAAAAAGACATGGGATGATTTAGATTAAAACAAAGTATGAGGGAAAGGGAGAAGTATAGGAACTACCTAATCTTCGCTATGCATAAATATAGCAACATCTGAACAAGGTGTCATCTGGGTAAGATTGGCTGTACCATATTCAGCAGATGTTAAATTAAAAGGTATTCTGAGAGAAAAGGGCAGGTTGGAGACCTGTTCACAAAGGTCAAGCTTGTGTAATCACTGACAATTTGATCTATTGCTAGGTATAACTGTGAAAGCTGGATCCTCAAGGTAGCAAATGTGAAGTTATCAGAGTCCTTTGAGATTTTGTGTGGCTAATATACATTGAAGACATCAGAGCAGCAAAGAAGACAAATGAGCATATATTGCAACGGTGCAGAAAGAACCATTACTGCTCCCAGAACATCAAGGAGAGCAAGCTGAAATATTTCAGGGACATTCCAAGGAGAGATGGAGATCGATCAGTAAAAACAATAGTGTAAGACACAACTGTAAGCAGAACTGGAAGCACGGATTGGGTCAGAAACATAACAGAAGGGAGATTTCCACAAACAATGAGGGGATGTCAGGTCTTGTGAATCATGGTGCAAAGGGCCACTGACCTCTAAATTTAAGGCAGAACTTGATAATGATGGATATAGGTAATTTATCAAACAATAATGTTGGCTGGTAAGCACCCTAGTTAAAAGACACATGAAATGTAGCCTCATGTTTCTGACCCCTCAGGCACCATACAAATAAGATGATGCTTTTTTCTAATAGGAGCTGTAGATTTCATATATCAAAATTCTACTCCATATGAATCCATAAAATATATTTAGACACTTCTTATATATAAACACATATAACATTCTTATACAATGACAAATATAAAATTATATAAATTAGCTAGAATTTTTTTATAAATTCTGTTTGAATATTCTTATAATCAATAGTTTCATTTTCCATGGCAGACAATTGTTGGTTATCTACAAAAGGTCTTTCCTGACAATTAATAAAATATGCAAATATGTCATTATTTGTGAAATCCTTACAAACTTTTCAAGAGATCTTTAAAGAATTTATTTATTTTTACTTCACTCTGACTATTACTACATTTTAAAACATCTGTTACTTTTCCCTAAAAGACCTGTTTTGATCTTTTTCAGCCTAACATTTCAGCATCTATCTGGACCATGTTCATTTACTTTCTGTCTTTCTCATGCTCTGAACTCAGTGTTTCCTTGTGTGACCAAAAATGGGCTTCCCCACACCATCACATTCAGCCTAATAGCTTTAAACAGGATTTAATCCACTGAAAAACCTGGTTGTGGAAACCTTAGCCAACCCCAAACTTCTTTCCACATCATGTTGTTTTTTTCTTTCTGCACCACAGATAATCAACAGGGCATAATCTTATGTTAAATCTGTAGAACGTCTCCATAGCCAGAAGAGTCATTGTCTACAAAATTTATACTTAGTCTCCTCTGTAGACTTCTGAATTGTTATCACACCCAGAATGAACGAAGATATAGAATAGTAAATTGGGTTATATATGCATAATTTCCACATTGAAATAATCTCCTGCAATCAGATTTATTATATAAAGGTTATGCAGAACAAAACATAATGAATTGCATTTGGTCCAATTGATTTCTTACAGAAAATAAAAATAATGTTTTATTATCAGGCTTAAGAAACTGTGAAAAAGACTTTTATAGGTGGCTAGTATTTATTCATCCACAACCTGGCATTACAGTTCTGCAAAGTAGGACCAGGTTTATGATGAAAACTAACTTCCCTCTGTTGTGCCTACTGCAGTGTCTTAAATAGGAAAATACTCTGGGGATGAGCTAGTTTCTCTTTTCACCTAAAAGTGACAAATTACAGATGCAAAAATTGCTGATGCTCCCAAATACTGTAAATGTGCAGCTGTATATGCCCTTAGTTAAAAGGATCCTGAATGGGAGAGGATAACATTCAGTTCACTGCATTAGCTGCACCAAGCAAATTTCTCTATGTACATTGCACTTGATAAATTACAGCTTCTAAATCTGAATGAACCGCTTAAGCTACTTCTGTCTACATGTCATGACTCCTTGAAAAGCAAGATATATTACTTCAAAGATTTTTGTGTGGTTATAGATCAAAAATAAATAACACTATCTCATTTAGTTAAATAAAGTGAGTATCTATATAAATCAAGAGACCTCTCATGCTTTCAGGAGACAAGCTGGCAAGGCATATATAGTCCTTTACAATCAGAGTTCGTAAGTTCATGGCACTTAAAACAGGCAAATCTTGGGAAATTGTCAAACTCCTATGTATTCTACTTGGAAAGTATTTGGTATCACAGAAATTTGTCAATAAGAAGCAAATCAACTTTGTGAACAGATGAGAAAATGTGTTTAATCCATGCTCAATATTGATGGCAATAAGTCAATCACCGGAATTTGCTGTGCTCAGTTCTGGTCAGCAAGATCTGACTCTCACAACCCTCAGTAACTAAGGCAGCTTTGGCCTTGAGAGCACTTCTAACCTATCATTACCAACATGGTGTTTTTAAATCACATTGCAAAAAAAACCATGAGGGGGCTTGGTTTTTTTAAGGAAGAAATTTTAACTAACAGAATTCTTGGGAGGCACATGGCTATATTGCCTCACCTTGCATCACTTCACTGTCCATATTTTGAACAGGTGAAAAAAGAGTACAACAAAAGTATTCCTACGTACAAAAATGATTGGGAAACAGAAGGAAGAAGTGGATAAGGTTAAGGCAGAGCAATGTTCATTTATATGAGTGAATGTCTTGTGATAACCTTTGACATGCATTTCCAGACTCTATATTTCCACATCTCTAATTTTTTTTTCTCTTTGCATTGAGTGACATTTGTTTCAATGTAATTTTAACTTATAATTGGCAATGCATATACATAATTACTGTTGGTCTAATCATATAATTAGAGCACATATATTTACATAATTGCAATACTTTATTAGAAAATGTAGTTACAGTGTTAATGGAATTATGCTTAATGTCATCCTAAAAGTCTGTATGAATCTATGGGAAAAAGACATTAGAAAAAACTATAAACACAGTTCAAAATTTCCTACCTTAGCCCTCCCTCTCAGTGTTGTATCAGCAAGTACAAATTAATTTCATTACCATAAATAGAGATTGGACAAGACTAACAATCATTTTTAGAAGTCCAGAACTGAACCATAAAAGTCTGTTACAAAAAAAAAAAAAAAAACCAAAAAAAAAAAAAAAAAAAACCCCTTAAAACCACCTATTTATTTAACCAGGGATTGCTATTTGAGGTGAAAAAAAAAAAAAAAACAGGAATCAATCTTTAAATAATATACTTCTAGAAGATTCTGCCCTTAGTATTGCAACAGAAACCAATAAGACAAATTGAACTCTGCAAAGACCTCCTAAGTAGAAGAATCTAATAAACTGAGGACTGCTCGGATGGGTTATATTGATCAAATTTTATTTGAAAGAGGAGCCTAAAATCCTATTGTAAGTCCTATAATCAGTTCAGTCTTTCCTTCAGTGTTAATAAATATTTGACTTCTCAACTCAGGATACTTTTATAGTAGTTTTGTTCCTCCATTGACTTTAAAGGCAAATAAAACAACCTTTGACTTTTGCCATTGATTGCTCAAACAGTTGCTGGATGGAGTCACACTAAAGCTTTCTTTCTGTCCGCTCCCTTTATATTTTTCCTGAAAACATAGTTGTGTGAAACGTGCACCTGCCCTGATTTTCAAATAATACACTTGGAAAGAAGATGCCTAAAGACTACAAATAGTGTGTGTTTGGATGGATTTGGTTTTTGTTTTTATTTAGTGAGACTTGGTGCTACTGAATTAAATTTAGGCATATTAAGGTATACGACAAATATAATTTTTCCTGTGCCAGTATACATGTACAAATATTAATTCTATTCAGGCAGAATTTAATGGTTTATCCCTAAACTTAAAGTATTAGTTTAAAAGAGGTATTATTAAAGTAAGTATTTAGATGCTGCCTAAATGCTCTGAGGACATGTTGGGCTGTAACAAAACATCCTCCTGTATGATAGTACTTTCTGTGCTTACATGCCTGTTACAAATATATTCAAAGTTAAAAAACTGCAGTGTGACTCCTGCCACTATTCATTGAAGTGACTATCTGAACATATTCAAGAGAAGTTTATAAATATGGACTTTGTATTCAAGACACGCTATAATTTGACCACGCCCTATCTGAAAGATTCTCATCTTACCCAATAATGACAAAGAGGATCCATTACAGCCATTGTTATCTTTTTACACAAATGATGGAAGTGTTCGAGCCACATTTCAGATCTGGAGATGATAAAAAGGGAATTTCCTGAGAATACCAGTCCAATGGCAGGATGGCAATTTCTTCTTTTTGTAAGGAAAGAGAACCTATATTCTCAGTTTGTAGGGATGGAGATCCATAGCCTTATTTTACCCAAAATGCATAAAAAGGTGACAGACTAAAAGTTAGAGGAGGTTATATTGCAGAGTATGTACATGCTTTAAATGGATGCTGAAATTGCAAGTCAGCATCCATTTAGATGTGGGAGGCTGGCAAATGGGTATATGTGATATCTGTGTTAAAATTAATAATTTTAGGTCATGTGGACCTAAGCACTACCTTGTAACAATACAAAAAATTTACTTAGCAGATGAAATCATAGGATTAAGGCTTTAGAAAATGTTGTGCGTTTTTTGAATACTTGTGCACACTTGCACACAAATCACCCAAGCTGTCATTTGAAATGCACCTCTGGCACACTGCAGTGTTACACCTGTAGCACAAAAATTGGGATGGCTTGCAGAGTGCCTATGACTAGTTTGCAATTGCTGACACCCGTGAGAATAAGACTGTAGCTTTCCCTTTTCAGATTTGGTATCCCACATTTGAAAGCTTGCAACCCTCACCAGGCTCTGTCCCACAGCCCCCAAATAAGGTGAGCAGAGCAAGTCAGCCATGGTCACCCCAAACAGCCCAGAGCCCTGTGGTCTCCAAATAGGTTTATGGTGATAAGGAAAGTCCAAGTCCAGTCAAAGAGTCAAGTCTTGGTCAGGATCAGGGAGGTCCAGGTCCAGGCACAGGCATCTGCCCCAGCAAGGGCTGTGGGCACAGTAGCTAGGTGAGGACAAAGGATGAAGGTCTGAGCTGCTCACACAGCAGATCTGGAGAAGATAAGCTCCACACACAGCTCACAGTTGAAAGAGCAAACCCCAGGCTCTTCCAGGACAAGCTACCCTTCTCTGCCCCTGTCCCAATTGTCCTTAAAAGCCAAATAAACATAGTCAGGGCTCAAGTGTGACTATGGCTCACAGCTGTCCCTGGTGCTCAATCACTAGAGCTATATCCAGAACTGATTTTTGCTTAGGCCAAATAACACTGGTGTGCCCCAAACAGCAAACGCACACAGTTTAGGGGCAAGTTTAGGGCCACATAAGCTAGTGACCATTCCCACAGCTGCTGATTTAGGGGTTCTACTGGTTTGGGAATGAAGAATGGGAGTAGGATTTAGTTGTATAGAAACAAGCTAAGCCATGTCCATCAGACTTCTGGCCAGAAAACAAGTCCTAGCCTTGTTTTCCCTCTCAGCATAGATAAAAATCTGTCCTTTTTTTACCATTTTTATTTTTTTAATACTAAGAAGTGACATTTCAGACTACAATATAAGGGTTGGACCACAGCCTTATTGGAAAAGGTTTGGGTCTGTTGGGGTTTGTATGTGATATACTTTTGCTAGCCATGAGGGCATAAATGTTACAATTTCTTGTCTGAGTCGCTTAAGGGTGAGCTTACAATGGGACCTAATGGATGCAGTCCCATGAATTTAGGTCTGAAAGCAGTACATACCCAGCTCACCTGCATACAGCAACCCGATTTCTGCCTTGCTCTTCATCAGGAGTAAACTGATTTTGTGGGACTCAGAGACCTAATAATCTAGGATAGCCATTAGGTTCTTATTCTATTATATGAGGACTTGAAGTTTCATCCTTTGAGCCTTATTGAGAGACACAGAGGCTGTCAAAACAGAAATTTCACTGTAACATAAGCATTTGAGGATTATTCTAGATATGTCTGAGAAAATAAATTCTGCCAGATTTGCAAGTAAATTCCACTTCAACTAGCAGTATAGTGTTATGAGATATTAATCATTTCTCTATGGGCAATATGTATAAAAATAAAATGGACTATAGTCATTTACAAGCATAACTAACTAGAATTTTAGTAGACAGTGCATTAGTAGACACCTGTGCTTCTCTTCAGTATCAACGTGCTTTGAAAGAAGACAGCATTTTATAGGGCTCAGAATGTGAGTGTTAAATGCATACAATTGGGTATGAATTAATGTGAATCATAGACCTGGTCAATTTTTTGTTGTTGTTTGAGAAATTTCAGTATAATGACTTCCTTCCAACCTAACAGTTTCCCTTTCAACTTCATCCAATATTGTCTTTTTTTACCCAGATATGTACACACATTGAACTGCTGTTGAACTAATAACCTCTTATGAGGCACTACATTCAAAGGCTGCATTGTATTCTAGATAGATGAGATCGCTGCAGCTCACTTGCCTGGAAAATCAGTTATCTTCTCTTAGGAAAGTATCACATTAGCCTCACTCATTCTGCATTTGTTAGAATCATGTTGTAACTTATCTCATTTTTATTTACTTCCTCATCTCAAGCTCTTCTTCACTTCTGTAACTGTTCTAAAATGTTCTGTGTTATTAAGGTTATACTGCCAAGTCTGTAGCTAGAAAGTCGGTACTCTTTTTTTGTTTTTTTAAAAGTAAACACATATACACTCTATTTTTTTTTTCCCACTCATATGGACCAGTGCCAATTCTACAGATACTATAACAGATATTCTTGACAGCATATAAACAATTTTACATGTAAACTTCTTCAATGCTCTAGTCTAAATGCCATCTAGTCCTAGACACAGAAGTATGACTTTAAATCAGTTATGTAAAATAGAAGGGATTTTTCTTCTGATAATGTCTGACTTTGATTATTGATGATGAGTACTGTACTCATCTCCAAAATAAGTGATTCCTCTAAAACAGATTTAATCTATCTATAAACAAGAAAATACATAATAAATAATTTTTTTGTCCTACTATATCTCTAAATCTTCCAAGTTCTCATGTATAAAAGATTTTAGAAATATTTCTTAAATGGTTTCAAAATTATTTTAAGAATATACCCCATAAAAACAGAATTACGAAATTAATTCTTATTATTGTGCATTTTTAACATTAATTGCTACTGTGAATAAATAGAAAAACAAGCAAACAAACAAAAAAGAAAAACACTGGAAAGAATTTCAGACATTGAAATACTTGAGCAAAGTAAAAAATGGTAGTGACTGAAAGTCAAAGCAGATTAATTTAAATTAGAAACAAGATGCATCTTTTAGCAATGAAAGTGGTTAAGGAACAGAGAAAAACCTCAAGAGAAGCCATGAATTTTCTGTCTTCTAATGTAATTAATTTACAACCCGCTTGCTATGGTAGAGCACAGCAGTCCTGGCTATAACACCATCCTACAATTATATAGAGTCTCTAATTATACTAGCATGATGTCAGTGCCAGGGCTGGTGAGTTACGTCACACTTTTGGAGAGCCAGCAAGGAAAACTACAGTGATCAGCACTCTCCAAGAGATGTACATATCTAAAAATTTTGCAGTTTGTACTAAAGAACATTTTTCAAGAAAATCAAGATAGAAAATTTTCAGACTAGGTAGCATAGGAGCATTTCTCCCTGAACTTTTCTAAATACACTTATGGTAAAGTGTGACTTTAATTAAATATACAATAACACGCTTATTAAATCTACAAAAGGCTGAAAGAACAGAGATTTGAAAATAAAACAAATACAATCTCAGATGAGTGTTTCAGAAACAAAAGAATCCAGTAAAGTACAGGTATTATAGAAACAAAATTATAAAAAATTAAATATTCTTTAAATAAAGCATCAGAGAGTATGAAGGAAATGAGGAATCAGATCTTTATGAAACAGAGATCTTTCACAAAGCAGAAAATAGATACAATTTTTAATAAGGCATTAAAAATTACAGTGTGTATTGGCAATGCCTATCAAGAAGAATGACAATTAGAGCATTGTGTTCTCTAGAGCACGGAGACATGATGGTAAAATACCCCATCTATGGATCCATTTCAGCCCATATGACTACCTGTGTGCATGTACAATGCCACATCTTTTCTGTTGCATAAGGAGACAAAAGGTTACCTGTCAGAATTTTTACCACATTTTAACATGATAAAAACTACTTACACCCTGTTTGCTGTAGTTGCATGACCATATGGAAAAGAATGGTAGTTTCTGATTGCTTCCCTACCAAGAAATTAGACAGTGTTGGACAGCTATTCTAGTCACTGATTTTATTTGCTGTTAAACTGCAGCTGCCAGAATTTTGGCCCATGCTGATATGTGCACATCCAAACAGTTCCTGGGTACAGTTTGATACCCCCAGCCAGGGACCATTCTCAAAAAATAGTCTGGTTGAAAGAAACTTGATTTGGAGCTACAGAGATTTTAACAGTGTGGACACAGACTTTTCTTTGACATTGTTTACCAGCATCTTTTCCTTAGTGGTAAAGGGACACTTGTGTTAACATGATTAGAGACTCTAAATCATTTTAGCTTGATGGTACAGCCAGGACTGCTGTGCTCTGCCATACCAAGAGGGTGTTGACAATGAAAAATTTTCTTTCATTGTTTCTAATTCATTTTTTGCTAAAAGATAATAAATAAGATTGAGTGAGTGTCAGATATCTTTGAAACACAGAGGGAACTGTTCAGGGTAACATCTGAACTGCACAAAAATGTCTGTTCTCTAAAGCTAAAATAAAAATAAATATATAGACACAAGTAATGGAGAACTCAGAAACAGACTCAATAAATAATTGCTACATTTTAATATAAATTATTCAAATATAAGTGAAATATCTGCAAGAAATACTGATGAGGGTGACCTAAGATATGTGTGTGTACATTTACATGAAATGACATAGAAATATAAGATTTTCAAACTATTAATTGCACTTTACTTATGCTATGGGGATGTTAAATACCCAAGGTGCTTAATACCTGAATCAACATCTTGAACACTCAAATGGATGTATTAAAAGCAGTAACAGATTTAGTGCTCATTTTGATGTTATGTCTTAGGTTCCATCTGTTGATTTTCTTCCCTTTGTGACTGCTCTTTTAGTTATTTAAAAAATACACCAAAGTACAGGTTTGATTCTATTCAAATATATTCAGAGGTTGTAATTAGAAGTTAATCACTTTCCTCATATACAAAAATATCTTTGCTGTTAAAGCTACACAGTATCAGTGGCAATATCTTAATTCTTTTCAGTTACTGTTTACAACTATTTCAGCACAGGTTCTATTCAATGTACAGAGACTTTTCCATGGTAGAGTTTAGTGTTTGGGCTGGAGAAGACACTATACTATTGCTAAGACTCTGCTTGGAGATTATATTACCTTGTTCAATTGCATAGCCAGCAGAACACACCAAACTTCCCATTTTTTTACCACTGAAAAGCACGTTTCTGTGTCAGTACCCAGCTCAGCTTCCTGGGCAGAGTGCTGGGATAATGCACAGCACAGAGGTTCACAAGCATGAGAGCAGGTCCCCTTCCTGACAGGGCTCTACCAGCAACTCCATCTCTCTAATTCAAGGGAGTTTGATGTTGAAGATCTCTAGGACATCTGTAGTACTATGAACAGTGCATAGATTTGAGCTTTATTTTGCCATCATCCACACTGTTCAATTGTTAGCAGGGTTCCTCACAAGGGAGGCAGTCCTCCATGAACTCCTCCACAAGTCCTTCCCATGGACTGCAGTCCTTCATGAACTGCACAAGACTTACCCAGCCAAGAATGCAGCTGACAGCACTCACTCAAATTAACAGCATTTTTCAGGGCAGTTTAAAAAAGAAAAAGAAAAAGAAAAAAGAGACTTTCATAAAGGTAAATGCATTGTGAATTTTTCTGGTTTTGTTTTATCCATTTGTTCCCTGTCACAGAACATCGTGGATGAATAATTAATATTTTGTTTTTAACTTTTTAGCTTGGAATCACTTAAATCAGGCACTGTTGTGGTTTTATAGAAGAAAGGGACCTGCAAGTGCACAAGGCACCCAGGCCTAGAGGGATGACAGACGGGGCAGGCAGCAAGAGCAAAGCTACCACATTTTGCAGGCAAACAAGACATCACCGTGTGCATCCACTGAGCAGATACAGCCTCCCACTGTCCATGCCTAGAGCTGTGTAGCTGCTGTCATGCAGGCCTGAGGCTCAGTTTATTCTCAGCCTTAATATCAGCCGAGCCACTGCACAAAACCAGTTTCTCTGCTGGTGTGAACCATGGGCAAAACAAGCTGGTACCTGCCTGCAGAATAGCACACTGACAGTGCCTCAGGAGTGAGTGGGACACTTGCTTTGGCTCAAAGGGGAGAGAGCACAGCAAAACCTACACTGAAATACATGGGTTTAGAAGCAACCAAGCCGAGTTTTAAGTGTCCCTGCTGTTTTTACTATGATGTGAAAATTTTAGTCACTGTAAAGCATGGAGTTACAAGGTAAATATCTCAATGGACTTCTTAAAAAAAGAATTTTAAAATAATATGTTTGAATTCAAGATTTAAAATGTTGATGTACAAAATTTTTGCCACAATATTATATTAATATTAAAAAGATATGGAAGTTCAGGAAGTGCAAGTATGTTTATTAGTCTTAAGCTCTGACCAGGGCTCATTCTTGGGAGATAGCTGCCACTTAATGCCTTACTATATTCATTTGTAACATTTTAACACTCACTATAATATTATTTTTAAAAATAATAATTTTATTGTATAAATATATTGGCATACTCTTTACAATACTTCACTGCTCTGTTGTGAGCTGAAAGGTACTTCCAGGATCATCTTGATTTTGACTATCTTATAGCCATCTTCTGTTTTCTTCGAGACTATGAGACAATAACCAGATGTCTTTAGATAGCTTTTACTTATTTGTCAAGTACAAGCCGATGAAAATATGTTGACAGAAACAGCCGACTTAAGTTACAGTTTCTGAAAGTATCACATAAGAATTCATGCTAGGTGTTAATTAAATGAGTGAGAGAATCTGGATCTTTTCTGAGTCCCTCAAGCAGTCTGCTGCTAAATAAAATCGTCTAGGGCCCACTGTTTGGCCTGTAGGCAAAGAACACAGTGTGGCTTGAGCTCTGATGTTATTCTCTTTTCTCTCCTCAGCCACAGAGAGGGTGGCCCATCCTGAGCCACAACAGCACACTAATAGATAAATCATAGAGTCAATCATGTGTTAATCATCAAATTTGTGCCTGGTCTTATTTACTGTTCCAGTCCAGATGTAGCTCACAAAAAAGTATTACCTTTTCCAGTGGAAAAAAAAACCAACAAATTACAAAAGATTTTGACTTCAAGGCACCTTTTCAGCTAAATGAGTATCTGGTCTTCCTACAGCCTTATGCTTACCTCGACCAGTACAGTCCCGTCTTTAACAAACTACAGAGCTAAGAATCAGTAATCAAAACAATACAGCTGGCTCCTCACATGACCATGTCTCTTAAGCATCACAGTCAATTGGAAATTCACCAGACCTCCACTCTGAATTTGTAGTTGCCACTGGAAACTCCCAGGAGTCAGGAGGCTGACAAAATATTGCATCATCTCCCACTCCTATCTACACACTCTCTAAGACTGGAATTTAATCCATTATCACAGTATGTTTCATAAATTTTATAAAAAGAAGGAAATAAAATTAATAATAAAACCAGAAATAACACATAAATAATTGTAGTTGCTTCCCTGTCTCAGCCAACTTCTTACTATTCTTGCACAACATTAATGTTTAAACTCCCTATTTCAGATAGAACCCAGACATGCCACAAATTGCTACCTGTGAGGTCACCAGTCATGTTAGTTCACATGAAAAGGCAAACAACATGGGGCCAAATTAAGTGTAGAGCTTCATTGGCTGCACATGTCTGATGTCACCACTGATCTACTTTTATGCACTGTCAGTCTGTACTGGTAATATATGAAAAGTAGGAAAACTTTTGGGAGCAGCTTAATTTGCAAGTTTGGTGGTACTGTGTTTACTTAGAGACAAACACACAGTAATGGGATAAGTATGTGCATATTTCCTGTGCTGATTAACTTCCCAGGGGTTTGATCCAATTTCAGCTCAAGTCAGTGGGAATCTTTCCACTTTCTTCAGTGGTAGTTGGCCCACAACCTCAATAAGAAGGATACTGCACAGAGCACAAGTTCTCCATAAGAAAATTTATTAAAGGATTAGAGTCTACAAGGGGAAAATGGGCATAAAATGTCCTACAAGCATGCTGACAAGACAATCACAGTGAGAAATGAGTTTCAATAAACTGCAAGCCTCATTTGGTTAGCTGTAGACATAGGGATTCAAATTTACAAAGTAAAACATGTTACTTGTTGCACTGAAAACTTGATAATGCTGTCCGCCAATTTTTTCCTTTACGTTAGATGAACCTCTCCTGTTTCAGTTTAATAGTACCTTCACTTTATTGATCAGGTCATTTCAGTGTGATTATTATTCACATACCAGTTTTAATACTGAAATTGAGTTTGTCTAACTAGAAGGGAGCAGGGGTGCACTTTGGATTGAGCTAAATTGGAAAAATTGGGGTTTTCCATCACTGACACAGTTAACAGTAACGATTGTGGCTGGAAGTGGAAGATTAATTTTCATGTGCCTTTAGTTCTCAAATGTTATTTTGGCAATAAGTCATGCTCAGAAAAATGTTGACAAAACCTCACTTTATTTACATTTTTGGTAAATATAATTCATAATATCAAAATTCTGTGGTTTTGAACTGATTAATTTTATTTAAAATCTTCCCTCTCTAGTCACCACAGATTAATGACTAATATTTGTTTACTCTCTCTCAAAATTGAGAGGAAGAAACCCTGCCATCTACACCATTAAATGACTACTACAGAAGGTAACCAAAAGTTCAGTGTAGTTTTGCAGTATTCTGAAAACTAGTTTAGAAGAGTTCTGTACCCAAGCACAATTAGTAAGGAGCAAAATGCAGGTCAGCAGGCAATACTCTGGGTCTGAAGTTTATGTATGCCATATTACTCCACACACTATGGTGCAGAATAGCCACCCAAAAATAATATTTGGAAGGCCATCTAGTGTCATCCCAGTGAAATGCAAGACACTTAATTGGTTAAATTCATGCACCTGTTCTCTCATAGAACAACTAAAAAAATCACAAGTATTCACTTTTATTTTAAAATAAAGTGATCATCACCATCTCTAGAGCATCACTGACATTTTACAAGGAAAATGTATTCAAGTTAACTGTCACAAATATATGAGACTTTATATCATAAAATGGTGGAAGAAAATATTACTAAAAGGGGAATATACACAGAAAGTAAAACAAGTGAAATTTCTGTCATTGTAGGACTTTAACAACTAACATTAAAATGTCAAGATGTAAAGAAATACAACTTTGCAAAATCGGTAATCAGGAAGATGGTGTGATACCAAATCTGTGTGAGGAAAGACAAATTCATCCAGTCACAGTGTAGCAATGCAGAAATGGAAATGTGTTAACTGCAACTGTGTTCTGAGCCTGAAAGGGTGTTCATTTTATGTCTGTTCTAAATATGAGTGAATAAAGAAGTAAATAAATACTATCAAATACTGTCTAGTCTATCTTAATTTCTACCCACTAAACACACATGCACAAATACCCTTACTCACCATAAGACCAGAGGAACTGTTCTGATTACCTGCGCTTACTTTAAGAAAAATACAGGCTGCAGAACCTCAGTGTGCTCATCATACAGACAGCAAGTATAAGAAAATAATGACTTTCACACATCCTTATCCTTGTTTTATCTGCATATGAAAAGATTTTCATACATATGGTAATTTAACTTTCTGGTTTTCAGATAAACCATTTAATCCTAGTAAGAAAATAAACTGAAGAAATCATTGTAAAGCAGTAAAAAGTGTTTCTTTTGCAACATACTGCTCACTTTTTCTGTGATACTATACACTCTTTACTTCAGAAATGCTGGAAGGCAAACAAATTACCTTAGTATTTATCTGAGATTATATGCCAGGCTAACAGCTACAGCAATCATTAAGTTACTTAAATTAAGGATTTAAATTTTACAGCTCCAGGCCTATGATGGTATATAAAAATTCTTATTAAAAATTACAACTGCATTCTCATTTGACTAATGAACTCACAGTGGGATTTAATGTGTTTGTAACATTTCTTTTTTCTTGCACATTTAATCATAAATTATATAAGACAAAAATAAATAAAAATCAAATACAGCTTCAGTAGTCAGTCAGAAATTTTTCCAGAAACAGGGGTTATGAAACACTAGTTGCCTGCATTTAAGGTTTCCTAGTCCTGCCTTTTCTTCACCTGCATCTTAGACACTAGCCTTTCTCTCTTCCTCTGCTGACAGAGGCAGACACATCCTCTCTGGGACTGATCTTCCTGATTTTAATTACATTATCCTTTATCTCATGTCCCTGCAACATGCCAATGTCTGTCCCACTGAACTACAGAAATGTCTGGCATTCCAAGCTTATTTCAAGCCCCTGAAGAAAGAAGGATCCTAACATACAGTGGTTAATAAAGTCTTTATCTGGCAGAAAAAATACTAAAGATACAGTCTTCTACTCCTGAGACACTGAAGCTTAGAAATTCTAACAGTGATTGACATGTCTCTGCCTTGTCTCAAGCACAGAAAACTCCACTTTGCCTTTTCTGAAATTCCATCTCCTAAAATGGGCCACAGAGATAACGTAAGTGGAAATACTTGCTGTAGAAAGCAATAATCAGGGATGCAAGGAGCTGCACAACAACTCTGAGGTGATGTTTTGGACATAAACTTTCTATGCTGCTTTCTACAGAGCAAACTAAGGTGTTACAATCATGTGAGTGCTGAGGACAGAGCAGAACTGAGCTGGAAGGACAGAACAGGTAACATTCTGGGGGGTTCTTTCTTATTTCAAATCAAAAGCATGGCTTCAAGATCACATTTAAAACTTGACCCTTTTTAAAACCCACTGACAGAGTAATAACAAAAGAATACATAAAATGTTTGGCATTGAACTTGCCACAGTGAGCCATGTTCTACAATGACTATTTTCAGAATTTTTTAGGTTTGCATCATAAACAGACTTCTCTTGATATTTTTACACATCACAGTGGAAAAATGAAGCTGAACAGTAATATCTTGCCTGACAGATGTGTTTGAGAAAAGCACATACAATATCTCAGATATTTTTGTATACTTCCTGTGAATAATGATGATTCTTGCATCTGACATATCTTTTATGATCTTCTGTTGGAGTTTATTGTCTCCAGAATTTCTAGTGTTCCATGTCTGGGTTATGAGTTAAGCACAGAATCCTCCTTACAGGTTTTCTTCCTTACAGGTAAACATACAATTGGACAAAGATGTATCATATAAATAAACTTTGAAGACAGGTAAAATCTACAAAGGTGGGTCTCCAAAGATCTGGGAAAATCATGAATGTTCATGTGGTATCCTGTAGGCTCAAAACTGTCTATGCAGACAGGAGTACCAAAACTGGGAGCCCTCTTACTATTGCCTTAGTGTTACCCTGTTGCATAATTTCGTTGCCCAGAATTGTAAGGTAAGACCAGGAACCAAACCACTCATGGTGTTCTAAGGGACACAAACAGATCCAAGCTGTGTAGCTTTCTAAATTCATAGTGAATAGTGTATTGTTACATGCAATACAAGCAAATGGATATATAAGTAGTTCAACATTATATGTACCATAAACATACTCCATAACTATACCCTGTATGTCTTTCAAAGTTGCAGTGGAATTTTATTTCTGCCAATAAGAAGAGGTTTTCAGGAGTGTACATTGGTCTTTTTGACCAGCAAAAAACATTGCTTAATTCAGGACAAATGCAAATGCATGGTTCAGGTGACAAATGTGTTCCACGGTAACTTAAACATGATTCTGGATATTTGCATAGTCCTAGCAGCAACCCAAGCAGTAGCTGCCCATGCACTCAAGAAGACATTTCAGATTCTGGCACCCACTTGTGCAAGACAGGCTTGTGGCACCACCAATAAATATTTCAACAGCCCTTCAAGTTGAAGTCCAGGGCTGCACCATGGGGTCTCCCACTACACAGGGGGCAGCAGGGATCACAGCTGATTCTTTCCCTGGCACCAGACTTCTTTGAAGGAAGTGAATAACTGAATCCAGTTGCTGGCACCCCTTCTGAAGTCATGCTATCACTTTCTCTGTGCTATTCATGTATCATGACAGTTTTGAGTACTATTGCCTTAGTGTTCTGCACCTCCCTTTAATCATGTTAGAATGAATTAATTCCTGTTTTGACATAGCTACTTTATCATCATATTTCCAGAGAGTGAGGAAAAAGCAGAAGTTCCAAAGATCTGGCATATCTCAATGTTCATATACAGACAAAAAGAGAGAGATTAATAAATCAAAAGTTATGTTTCTGTTATTTGCAAAATAGTAAGGTTTTGTCAGGAATTATCACACTGAAATCTATTTAATTTCATCCTTCATTTTAAAAGGATGTCTTAGAAATAAAGTTTAATTTTGAATCCTGCCATGGTTTGGGAACTTTATTTCCCAATTTAGAGGTCCCACTGAAGCACTCCGAACCGTGCAGAGTTCACTTGCCTCCTGATTTGAAACAGCAATGGCCCAGAACCAAACCTTGGGTTCTACCTCTAGTGACCAGTATCCAGGTGGTCTTTTTACCACCACTCATAATCCTTTAAGCCAGCAATTCAGACAGTTTTCGGCCTGCCTTGCTTTCCTCTTACTGAGTCTATACTTCATCAATTTGTCTATGAGGATGTTATGGACGACAGTGTACAAAGTCTTGTTGAAGTCAAGTTAAATGATACCCCGTATTTCTCCTGTTTCCAGTGAACTGGTGATTTTGTCATGGGAGGTTATCAGGCCATCAGTCATGAATTCTCCTTCCTAAACCCCTGCTGACTATTTCCAGCCATTATCTTGTCCTTCAAGGTTTGGAAAGTTTTCAACATTATTAGCTCCACCAGCTTCCCAAGGATCAGGGTAAGCCTAAGAAGCCTGAAGCTTCTCAAATCCTTCTTCAAGCCCAAAATAATACTTAGCTCTCTCAATCTATAGGAACTTCCCCTGGTCACGCTGAGTATTTGTATCAAACTCAACTGCCACTGTGATTTCTAATTGATCTTGACCTTAAAAATATCTTGTATTTTAATGTTTTGTTTAAAACACTATGGAGATTTAAAAAACACCCAAGAAGATGGTTGCAATTACATACATAGCAAAACTAATTTTAAGAAACCAGTAGTGTAGAGGCCCAAAAAACCCAAAAGAATAAGTTTTTTAAGTAAGGTTCAAATTCACAGGGTACGAGAAAATTCATCCTGCAGTACAGGACTGTGGCTTAAAAGTTTTTGAATCAAACCAGTTTGCAAACATCTGGGAAATAAAATAATGAATGAAAAGACTCAACTATTGTGAACAGAGCACAGCTTTTGTTAGATGGTGTAACTTAGCTGGTGAATGATGGAAAATGAGTGGTTATGATATATCTCAATTTTTGTAGAGTTTCTGACACCCCATCTTGTGACCACAAGTCAGCTAAAGAGATGTAGCTTTACTCATCCATGAAAGCATGAAAACCAGAACATTCTTGCAACAGCTCACAGTCTTATATGTAGCTGCTTCCAATATATTCCCAGTGTCCTTTTTCTGTCAGGTGATGTTGGTAGAAGGAAATGTCTTGTGAGTACCCTTATGAGGGTGATTTTGTGCAGAGATTTGGATGAAGATGGCTTCAAACAGTATAGCAGCAATTTTATTCCTAGTCCTTTCAGCACAACAATTCTTGTTTTGGCTGTTTCTGCAGTTCCCCCTTCTGGCTGAGATCTCTGGCTTGTCCTATTATATGGCAGCAGATATTTATGCAGGCGTATTTTCAGAATAAGGTTTTTGTTCACCTCACCTATGCAGCGGGATTCTAAAGTGATTCATGCTGATACAGAAATTTTTGAAATAGGAAGCTATATTATTTCAGTATTTTAAATTAATCATAGTTGCCTTTGAAAAAATTGTCATTACAGCATATCACCATATCACTCAAATTACTCATTCCTCCTAAATATAATCTGCATTCAGACTTTCAAAATACCAAGATCTTCCCCCACTCTTGCCTTCCTAAAACTTTCTTCCATTCTCCAATCAGAGCATGGATCAGTGGTCAAAGGCAACAACAGACCATGAGCCTTCTCTCTCTTGAACTCAGGTCAACAGACAAGCATCAGTGAGCTTGCCATTTGGAAGTATTTGTTCAAAGCAGTTGATAGTAAGTGCACAGTTTGCCGAAGCTCTAGGAATTATCTCCAGGATATCTGGCTTCATGCCCAACCTCTTCATGTGAACTTCCCTGAAAATAAAATGCCAGAAAGTATAAAAATGTATTGACTTGTCTGCAGAAAAGATTTGCAGACTGTTTGCCTTCTTGTAAAGTAAAAAATAACAAGGTTGATGTGAGCAAACAGAAAGACATAAAGAAGCTAAGACCTGTCAATAAAAAGACAAAACATTATTCAGCTGCAAGTCATTCCACTGGGGATTATCTCTAAAAGCAAGATTTGTTTTTGACATCAGGTTTTAAAAAGCCGCTTGAACTTTTCTTTAAAAAAAATGTGATTATTTACAAGACTTTATGAATGAAAGGATAAGAGAGCATCTCTTATCAATTATTATTTCATTGTTTGAAAAAGCATCCTGTATTTGTGCAGGAGGGAAGAACAAAACTCCACACCTGTGATCCTCATATCACTGGCAAACTCAGATGTGAATTGCCCAGGTAACACTAATTTTACTATTTATAGTTCTTCTGTAGGAGAAACAAGTATTACCTTGCAAAGAGAGCCAAAGAGTGTTTCTGCATTGGGATAATTCAGTGTTCCCTCTGCCAAAGATTTTAATCATAAACTATAATTAATATTGCTTAAAAGTAAATGAATGAAGAAAGCCAGTGAAATTAGAATTCTTGCACTGCCTTTACAAAATTAAATTTGGTTCCCCCAAGATAATAACTATCAACTTGAAGTGGACAAAGCTGTAGCTTTAATTATGTACGTTACTAATTAGTTCCAATTCATATTTCATATGGTAGCCACCTTTCTTTACCTTATGGAATTAGAAAGATCAAAAATTTAAGGATCAAAATTTTTAAAAAGTGGAAAGAAATCTGATACTTCCTGACTTTGAGTGCATGTATGTGAGTACATGCAAAAATACTGCAGTATTTCAAAAGTTATCAGGATAGTACAGACTTGACAAACCATCTAACCTACTCTGCACAAATCAGAAAAAAACTTATAAAATCCAAAATAAACATCGAAATTACGGAGCTATAGTTCTCACTTAGAGAGCTCATTTCTCTTTAATTTTCAAACTTAATTCCTAAGAAAAATATCATTTGCCTTAGGATCTTTAGGCTACTGTGCAGCTGCTGAGCTTACCATTAGGAAGTGATACCTAGAAAATAGAGCAGGAAATCCTTTCATTCTATCCAAAGTTCAAACTTGTTAACTTATTTATTTTTTCCCCAACTGTGGCAAATGATAATAATGCAGTGTGAAAGCTTCTAGGATATTCTCCATGACCTTCATAGCTGCATCTGCCCATTGGCATACCTTATCTTCAACATCCTGACAGAATTCAGCATTGTACCTCTCCCGTGAAAGGAAAACTAAAGCTAGGAGCAGCGGTAGAATGAGCAGGTGCAGGTATTAGTACTTTTCATGATAAATGTCCAAACCAACAACAAACAAAAGGGTCCGATTGCCAAGAAAATAACTTGAAACTTTGTTTCCATCTGCACTGAGCATTTTGTGTTTCAAGAGATGCTAGCTCTCCGGTCTGTTTGCCTTCAATTTTCAATAGCTACTGTGTTTGCTGGTTTTGACTTTAACAAAATCAAAAATACAGAAAAACTAACTAAGGACTGCTTTCACAATCTTTAAATAGGCTATTGACTAGAAGGTAGAGATCTCATGAGGCAGTAACATCTATTTAACTTCTTGTCTTACTGGCAATAAAGCATGATTAGATAAACCAAAATAAAAATGGAATACACATTACCGTAAAGATAAACCACTGTTTAAGAATAAATATATTTTAAACATACCATAGGCCTTATCATGGAATTGTAGAATCATAGAAAGTTTTGCTTGGAAGGGACCTTAAAGATCATCTAATCCCACTCCATGTGTCGGGCTGGCACCCAGTAGTAACTATTAGATCAGGTGGCTCAGCCATCCAACTTGGTTTTGAACAGTTCCAGGGGTGGGGCATCCACAATCTCTGTGGTAAAATGAAAGGATAATAACTATTTTTGTCTTCAAATATTATAAATAGAGTATCTGCTGTTTTAATTAGTGAATTAACTACATCATGATTCTCCAAAGAATTCAGTCACTACTTATAAAGAATTTGGTGGTTCCATTAAGGTCATCTGACTTGCAAATGAAATGAAGTACACATGTAATAGTATATTCAGTAACTGTATGTCATAGTTTGTTATCAACACATTTATAAAATATATTAATAAACCTACTGTTAGAATAGATTATTTTGCATGTTAATAAAAAATTAATTGAGAGTTATCTATGATTGAATGTAATTAGTATTATCAAGAAACTATTAACATCATTAAGAATGCTATTGTTCTACTATAAAGTCAAGATTTCTAGTCTATTACAAGTAGAAAGCCTAGAAGATACTTTATTCAAAGTAATTACATATATTTTAATGCATATCTTCTCCTTGTAAGGGCAATTTAAATCCAAGAGACCCCAAATTCAAATTAAGTGAAAAAAAATATTGCTGCTTTCATGCACTTTATAGGCATTCTGCAGTGCCCCGAAAGTATTAACTCGATGAGATCTTAAAATTGCACAACAATTTCCAGGAAAGCTTTTGCACTCCAGGACACAATTTTCCCCAAGGCTGTGTGCTTAAAGGATACAGATCTTCATACCTTATCATCTTGCAATACCAATGCTAGCTGTTACCAGGATTCCCAATGCTCAATTTCAGGAGAAATGATAGGTTTCAAAACTTTCTTACTCAAACATTGTCCTTTCTGGAAGTGGGAGGGAGGAGGTATGAATATGTCTTTGTGCATCACTGTCTCTTAAGTCTGAGCCACTTGTGTGACCTGCTTATAACAGGTCTTTGTTTTTCCTTCCTACTCCAGGTAATCTCTACTCCCAAATTTTTGACAACAGTGCACAGAACAGGGCTTCCCAACTCTTATAAACTGTTGTCAAACTCACTTCCCTTTCATTCTCCTCTTCCTGACTCCTTCCCTTCCCTCTTTTTAGTGAACTGTTTTCTGCTTGCTCTCTCCTCTGCTCTTCTTTCTCTGTTTCTCTTTGGAAAGACATTTTTATGCCAATAAAAAAGCATATGGATGAGTACACATTATCACCCTTTTTGCAGGAATATTTACCAGAATAAAATCCATTTTATCAGCACACTTTGAATCTGTACAAACAAAAAATGTTGGCCAATCAATACTCTTCTTCTTCTCCCTTTCTTCTCTTTCTTTATTTTTAATCTCTTCCCTGTCTCTCTCCTTTCAAATACCAATCAAAATACACAAAACCCCCTGCATTCAGAAGTTTTGTTCTGCCTAGCACAGGTCAGATTAAATTGCTTACTTGTACAAACATCACACTGCCCATCACTAGTCCAGGATGAATGAGGGGCAGGACCTATCCAATGGACCTTTGTGAAGAGAACAGATTTGTATGCCAATTACAACCTGTGTTATTCCTGTTACTGCAGTCTTTCTCAGCTTACATAGATCATACTAACTCTGGCTGATCTTCCACTTTTTTTCAAGTTTTACTTTCCTCTCGAAATTTCTCTAACCTAATTTTAGTTGTTGCATCCAGATGTAAGACTGACAAAAGTGACTGTGTGGCTATTAGGAGGATTAGGGAATAACAGGCTGTAAGTAAAACCTAAACAAAAATGACACCTATGAAAAAAAAATCTCTGTGGAATTTAAGTTTTATCAGCCTCATATTTTTAATACTAAAGCAACATGGATGTTTTATTGTACAGAGTTTTCCATGCCCTAAACTCTTCTTGGAATGAAGATTGGAATTGTATCCAATAAAAGCAATGATTTGTGTATTGATTACATGAAAATTTGTGAATTAGAACAACTTTGTTGATATTGCAGAGTGAAATATTCCAAAAGATATTAAAAGTGAGGACCAGGCTTAACTAAGAGTTTTATTTTGAGTTTTTTGAGGCTTCATACCAGAATTTTCATTCACTCAACCACTCACACTGTTTTTTCCAGGATCCACTCCAGACTACAAGTCTGCATAAAATAGGACTCTACATAATTAACTTTATTCACTGAACAAAGAGCCTGGGCATGACCCTGGAGGTTGGAGGTTAAGGACAACCAAAAGAGAAATTTAAAATTTGATTCCTAATCCTACTATTATTTCTAGTTCTTTATAGAAAGTAGGAGAGCTTCAGTAGGACAAAGTGAAACACACTGAGTTAAATACACTCTCATTTATTTCAGATGGAAAAGCTGCTGCAAAAGACTTTCTATCCAAATTCTAGCCACTCTAAGCATTTTATCCACTGGGGTTTTGGGGGGGAAAATTCATGGAAGGATTATCTCCTTCATGTTCTTTAAGAAATCAGCCTTTTCTTAATGCACTTTTTGCAAACATGTGGGTGGATATATATGTGTGTGTGTTACATTTCAGGAAGGCTAACATATATTGTAGGCTAAATTAGGCTTGAAAGTATATTTTTGGTCAATCTCAGCCTGCACATCTTATAAATAAATAACTTGCTGAAAAGTATTTTCTCAGACCTGCTGGGACTAGGAAAGTATAGGTTTAAAAATCTGTAGCAGTTAATCAGAGGAAGCAATCTCTGGTATAGATATATATATATATATGGTAAAAAGAAGCAGAACCTTGTTATGACACCATCTTAATCTGGATACCTTGATCTGGATTTGATACAATAGCATACCCCAGACTTCATGCCACAATTTTAACTCATAATGTTCTAAGAAAACAAAATAAAAAGAAAGAAATAGAAAAAAATTACCAGAATATTTGCTTGTCTCAGAATGGTCAGTCCTGCATGTGGCTTCTGAAAATTTCTTTCACCAAAACTCTGTCCTGCCTAATTGTAGGCGCTACTGGATACTCTGTGTTTTCACAATCTAATATACAAGAGTCTTATTCTAGTCACAACCTTTACTAATATAATTAACCATAATAGTTCCATGAAACCCAAAAAAACTAGTCTCTCTCTCTTGCTCTGAGAAATGGTTGTTTGCTCCTCTCACTGTAATGGGTGAATTTCACCTTCATTTTTAGGTGCAAACTATGGAGTTTTATCCATTTATATTTTAAAGTATAAAGAGATATTAGAATATGCAAAAAAAAAGGGAAACTCTGGCCCCTGGTCCTTTAAGAATTGCCAACTTTTGCAAAATAATATTACCCATAAGAGAAAATCCCTTCACTATTCTTTGTCTTTTCTTGAAATAAATAGCTAGAAATTTTAATTGACCTGTGCAATATTAAAATAAGTCAGGAGACCAAGTAATTCAGCTTGTAGCTGATTTAGCACACAAGTTACACAGTATAGCAATCAAAATAATATGAAGTATAAAATTTTTGATTGATGTATATGCATATGTCAAATCACAAAACCTCAGGGAACACAAAAGCATCTCACACAGTGGACTTCTTCCCATTCCAATATTGGCTTGTAATGATCAGTAATTTTAGTATTACAGCTAAATTATAAAATTTTGGGGGAAAATTCACACATTAAAAATGTCTTTTAATATTTCTTAAAGCCTGCAAAGGAATCAGTGCCTTCCCTTCCCCTTCCTTTGGTTTCATCTTTCTGGATGGAACTAAACAGCAGATCTAAACAGAAATCTTAAAACCACAAAGATTTAAAATAAGGGGACCTTTGTGATACCCAGTAATATAATCTTAAGTACAAGAATCAGAACTACAGCCACTACAACGCAGAAAATATTCGATAACATCACCTGTGGTTATCATCAGAGTCCTGATATGTATTTTTTCTTAATAAGACAAAAATAAATCAAAGGTTGCAAGGAAGTCAGACACAAAAACTGGGCAGGGTAGTTTTGGGGGGTTTATCATGCTTTTTTCATTAAATACTATTTCCCTTCATTTAATCAATTCATTCTGTATATTAATGAAGTATACAGAATACAATATACTAAGGTCAGGCCATTCTCTGTTCAGTTTTTGGCATGGAGTACATGAGAACTTGCATCTTCCACCAGAATTATCCATCTAGCTGAGAATGTGAGAGTAAGGAAACCTTTGTGGTGAGGTGCCTCACCAAATCCCTTTTTTTGGCAGACAGGTGTAAGTGAGACTATGCAGCTGCTTCAAGCTTAAAACAGATCCCCTCATTCTGCATGGAATTTCCCAGCAGCTTCCACATCCTTATCAGCACTCACCCTGACGCAAACCCTTCAGCCAGGGGATGACAGATTCTAAAAACAAAGAGATTATATTGTCATACAAGTAATGACCCTATGACAAACTATGGAATGCTCTGGAATACATTTTGAAGGGTAGATGGGAACCAATCAGTGACATTTTATTCTGGTTTCTTGGAGGGGGAGAGGAGGGTTTGGAGATTTTTTTCTCCTCCTCTGTTCTTTAACTTAGCCTGGCCACATTGTGGTTGGCAAAAGCACATGTTCTACACTTTAACTGCAGAGGGTGGCCCTTACAGGTGCCAACCATTACTGTGTGCTCTGAGCAGTTCCTCTCTAACCATCCTGATAGCCAACAGATAATCATCAGCTAAGGCGTTATTCTGTTTGTGCACTTGTGGGAGATTTTTACCATGCAGAGGGAGAATAGGAGGAAGAAAAGATGCAGGTATGGAACAATAATTGCAATCATAAGATCACCCTAGGAGCAAGTCCTCTTTAAAAAGTGAGAACTAATTTTTAGCATATTGGTTTGAAGAAAGACTCACTATACAATTTATTTTTTAATTTGATGTTGCAGCTAAATTTTCATCTCACCTGGGTTTTTCATAGCCTAGACTGAAACAGAATGCTATCACTGACTAACTAGACCACTAGCATATTTTGCTCCTGCCTAATACATATTTGATCCTGTCAAATATCCTAACCACACACAGAATTTTAAATTGGCTACACAATAAGTAAGAATATATTTTACAAAAACATGTATTATTTAATGTATTCACTACTTAGTATTTTAGATAGATATTATATATATTTACATTATATTCTTTTTTTTCATTTATAGCTTGGAATATTTCTTTTAATTCAAAAAGAGTGTTATTCATTAAATAAGACAAGAAAGGCTGAACTGCAGCAAAAAGGTCTGGGCCCTTATTTAGTAGTGAATGAAAACTATTACTATTGTATCAATAACAGGCTTGTGTTCTGCCTCTGGAGAGCTTTCAAGCCATAAGAATATTTACTTGTCACCAAGAAAAATGACAGATTAGAAATAGCTAAGTACAACAGTCAAGACTAAAAGTGACTTCACAAATTACAAGGAAGTAATTACCGCTTTTTTTTCCAAATAACTCCTAAAATCCATTGCAGATATTTAAACCTCTACACATTCTGCAATGTCTTGTGGGTTTGGGGTTTTTTCTTTCCTCTGTGAAAAGACATTTGACTGTTCTATATGACAAAAAGTTTTATAGTGAAAATAATAAGTGACACTACCATAAGACTTTAATTTCAAGGTTCTCTATTTTTAGTTGGTTTGGATTCAAACCAACAGGAAAAATATTTCAAAAATCGATATTAGAACTACATAAACAAAAGTTGCTACATTGATCATTTAAATGTTTCACAAATTTACCTTCATCAATCTCTTTGCAAGACAGCTATTAAAAATAGCACTTCAATTACTTTTTTCCTTGTGAATGAATTTGTTGAGTTCAATATTTCTGTATTTCTGTATTTCTATTTCTGAGACAATATTTCTATATTGAAACCAGTTTTTTCAAAAAACAACATTGTTCAAATCCCATTAAACCACTTGTGAAAACTGACCCATTGACCTGACCAGTACTCCTTATGAAACCTCTCATATCTGGAAATGTCTCATATATCTGAGATGGAGCCAGAGCTGGTCTATTCATCCCCCAGAATTGGTATAATCTTAACAATAAAGCAAAACTGCAATACAACAATCCCTCTAACTCTTCTGAAACTCATTATCATGTTTTTCTCTTATGAACAGACATCTAACCATGGCCCACAAATTATATTTTTCCAAAGAACATCTTTACAGAGTATAAAAGTCTATAAAATTTCTACATAAACCTGACTTTTGCATTTTAAGCTGTTTTAACCTAAAACATATCAGCTAAAACATTAAAGATAAAAGGCCACTGAAGAAACAATAATGAGGAAGGACCTGACACATGGGTGTCCTGGTGGTTAATGCTAGGAGAAAAATACTGTGGAATACATTACTATTTACATAAACTGATGTGTATATAGATTATGTTCATTTAAATTTGAAGATTCTTTTTTACATACTTTTCTAAAAGAATTAAAGTGATTCCATTTATCATGCAATACAGGAAGAACGGTAAGGTCAGTTAAAATGGATTTGAAGCAGCAGTAAAACTGAAACAATCTTGGTATGACTCAACAGATAACAGGTTTATACTTTAATATTCCAGGGGAAATAATCAACAATTGTTTATTTGCAATATATTCTGCTCTTCTCAGAATCTCAATATATCATGTTTTGTTAAAACTTCAGTGGAGTCAGACTAAGGTGAATTGATCAAATAACAACTCAATATCCTTCAATGATTCCAGGTAGGAACTAACAGCCACTTCTGTCAGACTGGATAAACACCATAGGGGAAACCTTTCAGTACAGAAGAAAGAGGAGAGGAATTCAGCCAAGGTGTCCTTTCCAATAGAATGTCCAAGGAAAGGATATTTTGTATTGGCTACAGAAGCAGTGTAAGAACTGGGAGAGTAGTAATTCATTCTGTAAGTCAACAAGATTCTTCTGTGCTTGCAAGACAGCAACCTATTCACCTTCAAAGACATTCAGTATGCATTTACGGCTTTATAAATAAGCAGAGTAATAATAATAATAAGATTAAGGGTACTACAGATTGGAGTGAACATCCTGGTTCTCTCTACTTGACACTTATCCCTGACTTTACATCCTATGTAATGATAAATAGAAGATAATTACTTCAGTCTGGAGCATTTGTAAGTGCTGACCATGGTCCCTATTCTCCACATTTAACGTGCTTCACTTCAAGCTAGGCACATTGCTGTATACACCTGTATTTATGTACTAAATGCAGGGGAGGTTATAGTGAAAAATGGTTGTATCATGCATGAGAGTGACTATTCCAGCATGAACAAAAAATTTTGGGCTATATTCACAAACCTGTGGTTTTGATGCTTTGGTTCTCAGTTGGTAGTAACCATTTTATCCAATCATCTCCTTTCATAAGCAAGTGGTTACATCAAGTCACTTCTCCAGTGAGTGACTTGAACTTTAACATTTAACAAAAAAAATTACAGATTACTTCAGCTAACAAAAAATAAATATTATAGCTATCATCACATCACAACCTATAAACATAGCAACAATGTAGTTCTGAAAAGTACTAAATTTTTGTACTTTAAAATTATATTTTTTTTTAATTTGGGATTCTATTATTTTGTTGCCTGTACAATGAATTACTTCGTAGACCTGAATGGTTAGCAAATTCATCCAAACTAAAACATGTTAGTTCAAGTTTTATCATGAATGCATATACAGAGACAACATTAAACATTGTGACTTAATCTTTTCTAATCCAGACATAAAATATATAAAAAGGTGTCTGCTGAAGAGGCATCAATGTGTGTCATCTCTGATGGCAAAATAATTATTAAGCCACTTAACTCATCAGTATGCCTGACAAGAGATTAGTATAGAACAGGGTCACTGTAGACATGTCATGACATTTTCTGTAATTTTTCTGGTTTAGAAATTCACAGCTATTTCCTACAAAAGGGGTAAATAGTTGCAAAGCTTATTTAGAATCCTTCAACCTTCTAGAGTTTCCCATAAGCCTTCTCTGACATTTGACCTACCTCTTACAGGTCAGGACATTTTATCTGAGTTGGGAATAATTACAACTGACAGCAGCTCATAGCTTTTTTTCCCCTGGTCTTAGTTATAGAGAAAGAAGAACAGAGACAACAGATTAGAGGACTGCTCAGCAATCCAATTTGTGGCCTATTAGAGTCTTAAACAATCTTTTATTCTTGCTGGATGGGCCCATTTAGAAGTTTATCTCATGGAAATTTTGGTCACAAGGAAATGCATGTGACAAGAAATTTGATAAACAATTCTTAAAGAATTAGTCAGAAATCACTTCCATGGAATCTGCTGCATTATCAGAGAACTCAGTATCAAGGAATAATGCTGGTACTTTTGCAAGTAGGGATTTTCCAAAGTATTACTAAAAAATCACATTGAACTTTTTTGAAGACTTTCATTATACCTGTTTTCTTCACAAGGGGTTTGTCTCATCTTCAGATGTGTCCTGTCACTGCTAATTTAAAAATTATAGTAGATACAAGCTGATTTATGGTCCAATTACCTTTTATAGCCAGAGTTTAACATTAGGATTAAGTATGGTCCACATCAAAAGAAATTCATAAGGCCTAGGTATTAATTTGGAAAAATGGGCTGTAACAAAAGTTCACAGTAGTTCTTTAATCCAGGATAAGTCTCCTCTTTTGGGAGAATTTTTTTAGTTATTTCTTATTTAGATACCTGTAAAACTGTCCATTGAAATAGCAATTAGCATCTTAGTAGTTCAGCATCTTCTAATCCTTGATGTTTTTAGTCTAAAAGATTTTCTCCATCATTAGATGAAAGCATTTAAACAGCATGATCCACCTCTCAAGAGCTATATTGCATAATTCCCAAATACTTCATTTTCTTGAAGAGGAAACTTTCCACAGTCTATTTTAGAAGATTCTGTTTAAACTATACAAATGTGTAATCACACAAGGGCCTCCCCAGCGTCATCCTCCAGCCTCTCATGGAACTGGTGCAGTAGCTGTGCAGTAACCACCTCATTCTCTCCCTTCCAAACTCAGTTTTAGTAACACTTAGGTATCCCACTCAGCCCAGAGAGAAGGCAGGTTCCAGTTTCACAAGCTTCCTGCAAACAGAGAAACCTTGCTGTCTGGCTAAACCGCCACTGCTTATGTCCTATGATTTAAAATTTAAAAATAAAAAGTTGTTTTCTTAAGAAGGTCATACTGTAGGAAAAGCAGCTGAAAGAGTGAACATTTATATTGCAGGTACTATCATGGAAGACTCTGTCTCTGTTTCTCAAATAGATAAGAAAGCTGTGCTTTGTCCCATTAACACTGTTACCAGCCTCAGTCACCAGGGTACACTGGCAACACTAACTGTTGAGAAGAGCACAGAAAGTTACAACAAACTCAATTATGAGCGTGGCTTCAGCCTGAAACCTGGATTTTTCCTGCTGTGGAAATACTACACATGTACCCGTGTCTTCCACCTTATTGCACCCACTCCATGTATGTGCAGCTTTTCTTGCTCTAGCATTCACTCACAGTCCAGGACAAAGTGGGTAAGTGTAGGACAGCATGAGTTTGGCTTTGTCAACACAATCACTGATCACTGAAGAAAAGACAGTTTTGTGCTTGAGTGCAAGAGGTACCTAGTTCTGAATCCCATTGTCAAGTTAAAAATGCAGACTTACAGCCTTAGTTGAAATAGTGGCAGAGACAGGTTTTGTTTTGTCTCTAGGTGAAACCCAGGTTAACTGTGTGGCTGCTTTAAAACTCCCATTTAAGCATTAAAATTATTCATTCCAACCACAAATAATGATTAAAATGACCCCATTTATTAGAGACAACAGGGTTTTTAGCTGAAAATCTCACCTCAGGAAGCCACACAATTACTGACAAATGACACAGGGCAACTAGAATAAGAATATTTTGTAATTTTTTTCTTAGAAGAAGGAAATTATTTAGCTACAGTGTGAATTGAACAAAAGCAGATCAAATTGTATGATGCACTAGAAATAACATTTTCAATTACTCTTCCACTATTATTCTGTAAAACCCCATCTTTCATGGGTACACTATTTATGTCTAAATTGTATAAAATAAAATACACAATAGCATTGCAAGACAGATCTAAATAAAAAAGTAATTTCAGTTTGACATTAAGATAGTTTCTTATCATTATAACAACTTTAACATCATTAAAAATGTTCTCAACACTGATTACTGAACTATTTAATATTAGAAATATATTTGTAACTGTATGTGCAGTTTTATATTGCTTAATACATTTCCTATATCATTTCACCATAGCCCTCACTAAATTTGATTAACAAGATATGTGATCAGTTATTGAAAGGGGAAGTGTTCACTAAATGGCACCAAAATAACTGTGCCTGAATATCTGAGGAAGGACCATAAGGAAAGGAACGTCCCAAAAATCAGAACAATTCATAAGTCTGTAGTACATGTTCTATTTATTGAATTTTACTCATTCATACTATTAAGTGAATGTAAAGAGCACCATACCCACTTTCCATGTATTCTACTGGGGGTAAGGTTTAATATCACTGCTAGCTCAGTAGGATATGAATACCTTAGTAATTTTAGAAGAAACTCATATTTCTTTCTGTTCCTCACCAGGTGAGAAATTACTTGGCTTTTTTTATGTGCTGTATGACTGGAGCAGATTTTCTTTGTAGTATTGGAGTTTTTGCTGTTCTGATGAAGTGTAGAAATGAATTCAATGCTGGAATGCAGCACAATCTACATGTTCTGGGTAGCAGGTGTTGATGATGATCACACTCAAGACAGGTGTGCTAGCTTAGGTAGCTGAAGTTGTTTCCATGGAGACCTTTGAAAATCACAGTTAAAGCTTTAAACATGGGCATATTGCATGCAGAGCAAAATCAAGGGAGCCATCTCAGCTGGGCAGTAGACACAGCTAAGAATGCTTGGGCAAGTTCTTAGACTGCTGTCCTAGCACACTTAGATAGCTAAGTGTGGCAGAAAGAAGCACCTAACTCCTCTGAGGATTCACAGCTGTGCATCCTCCTTTACAAGCTGACAGTAAGGGTATTTCAGGCATTTGCTGCAGTAATGCTGTTCTCTTCCCTTCCCAGAGGCCAGCATACAGAGCAATTACAGCACACGTGCAAGGCACAGGTCCCCACCTTCTCCCTTGCCACAACACAGATTAAAAGCAGGACCACCCCTCCATAAGTACTGTGTTAATACCTTGGGGTTTTTTCAGGTTCTTCTTGTGAATCTGCTCTTTCTTACAGAATCTGTGGTCTCCTAGAGGTGTCTACAACACCAAGGTAGATTTACTTTTCCTTCCTCAAACCCACAAAAGCCCAGGAGAACTTTGGACTTCTGAATCCAATTCCCTTCTTTTAAGTCACCAAACCTTTTCATAACCTGCCAATTTCTACTTTAACAGTGCTTAAAATTATACTTCCTCCTACTAGGAGGCAGAATTTGTTGCTCTAATGAGCTGGAAACCTTCATATTTCCAGTCTGTGTTTATTCCTGTCTGCTATTTACACTCAGTTGTTCATGTGTCAATAGTGTCTCACTCACTGCCCAGCATATTTATATTTGGCCACCCTATGCCTTCTTAGTCCCTGTTCTGCTAGGTCAAACAATGTTGTCTTTCAGGTGAGCACAAGTAGGGTTAAAACAAACTGAAATTTTTCCTCTTCCTTCTTTATTAAAAACAAATAATTCCCTTTCTTTTTCCTGTTCCCACAGCTCCCCCTCCTGTTTGCATTTTTTCAGGCCACTGGGAAAAGGCAATAGCACCTGAAGCAAACTCCTTTTCCCTGCCACAGCATGAGGGGCAGTGTGAAGTGCAATCTGTCAGTACACGGTGAGTTTAATTACGCTAAAATTCAATTAGGCTCATAGGCAGTTGAGGAGCAAAGACACCAGGCCAAATCCATCCCTTTTGTTCATCTGTGATGAACCATCAGGCTAAATTGTTTTCCCATACATGTAAATATTACTCTGGGTGAGAGTTTGCATTGGTAGGAGGGCAGATTCACCCTCTGACCCAGCCATGTAGGCTCTCACAGCTCTTGCAATTATCTCACATCTGTTCAAAAGAGAACTGACCTATATGTGAGTGAAGGTCTCTGCCAGCTGATGTATTCCCCCAGGATGAATGTCGTGTCATCTCATCTCATCCATCTCGTGTCACACTGGTGTGAGACACAGGTGCAGGGATGCTTTTATTGTAAAAGCTAGTGAGCACTGTGTTCTTTAAATTTAGCCTTTATTGTAAAGCCTAAAAATTCCAAGAAGTTTCAAATTGTGTTGATGTTTTCAATGTTTAATGCCACAATTTTCAAAGTCATGTAGGTTTTTGAGTAAAAGTAGCAAGAACTAGAAGGAAAAAACAAATTTTCAAAATCACAAGTTAATGGTAATTTTAAATGTTATGTTTCCAAATGCTGGAAATGTCCAGTTTTTAAGTGATTGATGCAAAAAATATATTTATGACATTTGCCTCCAATCCTTACAAGTGGGGTTTTGTACCTCTGAGTAAATACAGAGTTACTTCATGGCCTGTGAGTTTTGTGCTTTTTACCTGCAAATCCTTATCACAGTTTACGATCTCACAGGCGTTCTAGAAATAATTCATATTACTACATATAAGGAGCTCTAAGGATGCAATTGCATTTCCCATCTACAGCTCTTCTGCAAAGCAGAATCTAAGTATCTATCAACTTGAAAATTCAAACCCAATTTATTAATGGATGAATTATTTCAGAATCCTGATGTGCTACAGACCAAAAAATGGGAAGAGAAAGGAACTAGATACATAAAAGAGTCTAACTCAGGTGCTGGCCTCCTCAGATTAACAAACCTCCATCAACCTCCATTTCTAAAATTGAGACCACTTCCCAGTTGCAATATGTCTGGAACCATACTTATTGCCATCCAGAGGCACCAGGACAAGCTCGAGAAGTGGCCCATGGGAAACTCATGAGTACAAAACAAAGTGCTGCACCTTGGTTGGGAAAACCCCTAATATCTGTCCAAGGTGTGGGGATGAACAGATTGAAAGCAGCCCTGCTGAGAAGGACTTGGGGTGCTGGGGGATGAGAGGCTGAACATGACCCAGCCATGTGTCCTTGCAGCCCAGAAAGCCAAACATGTCCTGGGCTGCACCAAAAGTAGCACAGGCCAGCAGGGCGAGGGAGGGGATTCTGTCCCTCTGCTCTGCTCTGGTGAGACCCCACCTGGATGCACCCAGGTCTAGGGTTCTCAACAAAAACAGGGATTACATTCTAGGAGTGGGATTCATCTCATTTAGAAGCAAAGAGCCAACTGAGAAATTATTTTGTTCAGGTTTCCTAGGTCCTGCATATAGTCAAGTGGGAGAGGCAAGAACATCCATGAAACCATTCAACCGCATTGGACAGACAGGATCTGTATCCAATGCCTATAAGAGACAACTACCCTGGGGAAGGTGCACAGGTGATATCAGGACATAAATCCTATGCTGTGGCAGAATTTTCCTCAAGGCATTGTGAGTCCAGTGTAACTAACTCCTATTAAAATCAGTGGAGGACCACAAAGACTAGATGTGTATTTAGCTAAAATTAAGTAGAAGTTATAAAATCGTAACAGCAAACATTGGTAAATGTTGCTTCAGTACTCTACTATATTGTTTCAATTAAATTCTTGCTTTACTTGGAAATGCATCTAATGCATTCTATTAGGGAATAACGAATCACAGAAATGTAAAAGACCCTAAATGCATAGTGCAGAAATGTAGGTATCAGAATTTTTTTCTTTTTCCGTTTAAACCACTTAATACACATGTATCATAAATGAAAGACACACATTGCCAACCTACCAGATGTTTTTGGTTTCCTTTGTGAACTATAAAAAGACTTCTTGTTCAAGAAAAGCCTTTGGCTTAGTTGACAAAACTTCAGTGTTTGAAGGGTATCACCCCTGTCTAATGAATACTAAGTACAAATGAATAAATTAATCTCTTCCATAAATAAATAGAGCTTGCAAGTAGCAATCACAGTTCTTAATGTTAAAATATGGAAAGTTTGTTGTGGTGGCAGGGCAATGCTTCTAGGTTACGACCTGACTTATTAAATCTCCATCAAAATTTACTATTTCAGGCTTATCATCTGTCAATAAAGAGAAAATAAATAATATTTTACTTCCCAATTTAAGTAGAATTCATGAAGCTGAAGTAATACTAATTGCTTGTTCTATCAAAAAGAAGTTTTTGCAAAGAGAAAGAAAAGGAATGTAAAATGGATAGAAAAGACTGTGATAATTATCTGTCACTAATTACACATCCAATCTCTAAAAAATAGTGGGTTAATGATGGTAACCTATATAACAAAGATTTCCTCCTCCACATGTGTACACTCTGAGAAACCTTTTAACCCCAGTGTCTACCTCAACATGGCAGAATATCACATTGCAGATGCCCAGGGAACAGTTGTGAGGCAGGGAAGGAAGCAGTTCTCAACCTGGTAAAAGCCATTTAACTTGATGTCATTTCAAGCAAAATTTGGACAGCCAAAAGGAAAGATTTGTTTCGAAGAGCCAAGAAAGCTGACAGTCCCATCAGAGGAGCAGCATATAAATGCCAGCAGCATTTCTGTGATCTCAGATTATTTGCACTGCCAGACTAAAAGCTGCTGATTTAAAAACTGTCTCTGCTTTCTCAATCCAACATAGGAAGGATTCAGCAGCATCTAAGAGTTTGGTGGTTCCAAATGTACCACAAGCACACATGATGCCCACCAATAGAGCAGCCTGAAGAAGTGGGAAGTGGTGCTATATAATCGAGAAATTTTAAAAAATAATGGGAAAAGTGGGGAAATATTGAGAAGTGTTTGTATTTTCCTCATTACAGAATGCCCAAGTGGGAACCAGCAACTGAAAATCACAAGAGACAAATCACTGGCAACTTTTCTGACAGTGATATATGTACAGTTCAGGAATCTCATACTCTCAGAGAAGTGGACATAGGATTGACAAGTGACTGGCAGGATTATCTCTGAAATAATTGTGGAAGAGCAGAATAACAGGCATCACGGAAAGATTTGTTACAGAGTGCTACGTAAAAAATAGATAGGCTCCAGTATTGAAAACCTCCATCCCAGATTCTGCAGTAAGGTCAGTAATTTTAAGCAGTTTCCAAAATGGGCCACACTTACAGATCCTAGACTCAAAGATTTTAAGGCCTCTTAAAGTCAGTCTTAATGGACTGTTCTCATCATCTTCTCTGCTTGCCTGCACAGCACAAGCTGCAGCATTCCACATAATGATGACTTGTAGAATTAAAACATATGTAGCTATTATATCTTCTTTCACACTTCACTTGACGTGCTGTAGGTGTTTGTAAAGCAACACACAATTAAATGAACAGAAAGTGAAGATACAGTCACTAGCAAAGCCTATAGTAGCCACAGTGCCAAGGCTTTCACCAAACATGGGGAGTTTAGCTGCTGAATTCTTATGTGTAGATTTAATGCATATTATAAAAATAATGAGAAAAGGTACAATATTTGACTACTCACAATACATGTGACTGAGTCTTTATATAAAATACAGAGACTAATTTGAAACTCTCTAAAGGGAATAGGACACTTTTTCTGCATTCCAGAGGGATTTTTATCTCTTACATATATACAAATACTACACATAGGAATGGATCTTCTATCTGTATTCTCTTATAGATGAACTATTTTCATGAAAAAATATAAGTACTGTATTAGTAGTGGTAGTACTCTGCAACATCTAGGTTTTTGTCAGTGGACATAAGAGAGACCTCAGACTCTACCAAGTGAAGGAGCATAAAAATTAATTTTCTATCATGCTGACAAGATAAAATGCATACACTTGGCCTAAAATCAACTACCTGCCTTTATACCATGCAACTATTTTATTACTGCAGAATAACATTTTTTACATGCAAAACTCCACTTTGAGTCACTAGACATCACATAGTATTAGTCTCTACATCATTCACCCAGGAAATACAGCACACACAGCCAACAGCAGAAGTGGTATTCTGTCCCCATACCCTCTTCAATGAAAAAAAAATATTAGGCATTTCTGTGCTGCAGGTGGTTTTTCTCCCCTTTTATTTTTCATTGTCTTTGACTACTAGAAATAAAACAATGGATTTTCACACGTTAACACATCTGAATAGATGTTTAAGATCTAAAAGCACAGATGGTATTGGAGTTGAGCCAACTTTGAGGCTTATTTTGTAGCTTGAAGCCTTTTTGCACAGCTGATCTGCATTCAGAAGGCACCATTGGGCCCAAGAAGATAAAGACCCAGAGTATTCATGGGCACAGGCAGAGATTCTTGTCTCTGGGTAGTCCGACTTAAGATCTATGCTGTAGCTTTGCCAGATTTCCAGCATGTGGTTGGTATGCAACGACACATCTGCTCTGACTGAACGGGAGGGAGGGAGATGCATGAAAATGGCTACAATTTCAAAATCATGCTTTTCTGGGGCAGAATCAGAAACTGCCTGGAACAGGAGATATGAATTTTAGAGGAAGAATATCCAGGCTAGTGAAGGTAAAAATAAACATGGAAAGTGGTTTTACTGTTTGACTTTTATTGAACTTGTATATGGCAAACATGAAACATTTTATTAGAAGAAATTATTTTTCTTTCAGAAAGACTCTCCTTTTGTTCTGTTTAATTTAATTTTCTGACACTTTAACACTGATAATCCCTTAACCAGCATCCTTAGCACATAGCTGCTGTGAGTTCAGCTTTCCCTCAGAAGACAGGTAGAACAATCATTAAAAAGATGTGCAATAATACTAGAAAATCTCCATTTCTGCTTTGTTACTGCCATGAATTTTCTGAGAAATTAAATATATATAAAATAGTCTTTCTGCTCTCTCCTTATTCTTCTGTAAATTTTCTGCAATTTTCATTGCATTTTTAGTGCCTGGAGGGTCAAATGAGATTCTTCCACATAAAGGACAGAAATGTAGAAATAGACAACCTCTGTTATAAAACTATCATAATTAACAGCTAAAGTACTAAAAATTGCGGGAGAAAAATGAAAAAAAAAATCCCAGGGTGCAGGAACTTATGTAATTTATTTAAGTTAGCATAAAAATCTTGAAAATTAATCTAGATGGATCACTTAAAGGCCAGCTGGGTATCTGTGTTTTATCCACTAATAAATTATGTACCAATATAATTCACTTATAGGGATATTGTGATATTAAATTAATCTATCTTAAAAAAAAAGAGATAAAAAAGCATAGAAATTTTGTAAAGTACGTTAAATTCAACTTTATTCAAAAGATATTTATATAAATCTCTGTCATAGAATCCCCACACATCCCACATAAGGGACATTGATGTTCCAATGCCATTGTCTATAGAAATGTGATGGTCAAAATGTTTCCATAGGCAGAACAGACTTGCTACTGAAGAAAGGACCCCAAAATTGTGTGCCCAGGTGGCCAAGAAGGCCAATGGCATCCTGGCCTGTATCACAAATGGTGCAGCCACCAAGACCAGGGAAGTAATTTTTCCCTTGTACTTGGCTCTGGTGAAGCTGCACTTTGAGTCCTGTGCCCAGTTCTGGGCCTCTGAATTTAGAAAGGATGTTGAACTGCTAGAGCATATCCAGAAAAGGTAACAAGGCTGCTGAAGGGTCTGGAATACAAGCCCTGTGAGGAGCATCTGAGAGAGCTGGGGTTGTTTAGCCTGGAGAAAAAGGAAGCTCAGGGGAGACTTTATCACACTCTAAAACTTCATAAAGGAGGCTGTAGCGAGGAGCGGGTTGGTCTCTTCTCCCAGGCAAACAGTGACAGGACAAGAGATTGGACGCTAGGAATCTCTTCACAGAATGCGTGACTGGGCATTGGAATGGGCTGCCCAGGGAGGTGGTGGAGCCACCGTCCCTAGAGATGTTTAAGGAAATACTGGATATGGCACTCAGTGCCGTGGTCTCATTGACAAGGTAGCTCATAGGTTGGATTTGATAATCTCAAAGGTCTTCTTCAAGCTAGTTGGTTCTATGATTCTGTGATCTTCAATTTGATCATTTTACACTTCCCTTTCAAGTAGATAATGCCCAACTTAGTTATATGGTGCCCTAATTCCAGATTTCTGAAGATCCTACATCATCTAAGTTTATTGCTTTTAAGCACTACTTTATGAACAAATAAATATACCTCTTTGCATAAAGAGAAATGCATTCCTCATTAATGTGCTAAATGCTGAGGCAATTAGAAATTTATGTGCACCTAAAAACCAAACTTCATCTCTGATTTTTGTTTCAAATTAATCTGGTTTGCACACCTAAATACACAAGAAAAGAAAAGCAAGGGGTGACAATTTTTGCTCACCATGCAGCCATCTCCAATTTTATAAAGTATTATTACAAAGCTACTAAAAAAACCCCTACTATAATTCATCTCATGGTTCTAATTACTCGTTTCTCCACATTAAGTCCAAAATTTTCAGTCCTTCTCTGTCATCATGTGTTATCATTGTTGCTTTGATCTAAGAAATAGCTGACTAATGTCTCTTTGCAGTTCATCAACTCTCTACTGATTCTTAAATGTTAACTAAATGTATTTTCAGCCTCACCTGAATTTTTCAGCTTCCCTATCAATAGAATTTTTTTCCAGTCTATAATAATTTAATTTTGGAAGAAATTTTCACATGTAATGCTTTCATACAAAAAGCAATTCATTACATTTCAGCGATATTTAAGAAACATGCTACAAATCATCTGTAGCTAGCTTGTATTTCCTTAAATAACCGTATATCAAATCATTTTTATCGCAACTTCATATATTTGGAATAATAAAGCAGTTGAAATACACGTTCTTCTGTCAACTGTACACCAAATAACTTGTAGATCAAATGTTCAAAGACAAGGGAATTCAAAGGATGTATTTATTGTGTCACTGCATATCAGTTAATAATGCAGATGTCTAATTACGCAATTAGATTTAGCATTCAGATGCCACACATGATTAACTTAATTACAAAATGAATTTAAAAATCAATCCTGCAAAAGGTAAACTTTTACTATGGTGCTGCTCAATAAATTTTTCAAATATTGCAGACAAAGATATGAAGTATTTAAGTTACCACTAAATGCAAATTAATGGCGAAATAATTTCTATGTGTGTTTCTTCCTAACAGAAACATATTCATACATCAAATTTATAGTCCATTACTTTGTCTAGTAGATAGCAGTAATAATGAAGATAATACAGAATTCTCATTATATCTGGAATAGGATATAAAGAAAAGCAAACAATTCTGTACTAAATGTAGTCCTCTCTAAAGAAAAGCAAAAATCCCAGTTGGTCAAGAAAATGCTCCGCATTTTTGTGATAATGACCTAGATACTATGCATGGTGATGCTGATTAAAACATGAAAGAGCTATTTCAAGTCATGTAATTCAGTCATAAACTGAAATCATAATTTGTCCTAACTTCAATAATCATTGAGAAAGCAATAAGATAAGTTGACAGATTTCCCAGCAGTATCTCAAAATGACCAGGGAAATCTTCAAGCTCTGAACATCATTTGGACCCAACCCATTACAAAAACAATTTGGCAAAATCAAGCAACCACATTTTATTAACAGATACTGAAAAAAAGCTTCAGAAGTCTTGAGTAAATTATGCTTCACTGTGAGCGAAATCAAGTGACTCTCTACATATATGATGTACCAAATCCAAAACCTGTTAGGAGCTGGAGAGAAAACTCACACCACTCTCAGTGTGCTTTGGATCATGTGCTATCAGGCTCCCCCAACAATTATGAAACCACTATTTGAAAATTGTTAGCTTAAAATAAAAGCACTGGAGCGAATGATGCATGGCTACTGCTCCAGTATGGGCTGCGCAAGACCATGACCTTGGATGAGGCAGTCTGAAATGGCTCCATAAACCTAGCTATTAACACCACAGCTGATTCCTAGATGCATATTTGACCAGCCAGAGAAACCTACTTTCTTTCTGTCCTTGGTATCGGAAAGAGGAATCTAGCAAAATATCACCAGGTACAGGTTCTGTAAGAGATTCTTCATTCTTCTCTTTTCCTGCTTGCTTAAGCTAGGCCCCAAGAAGTTCTCATCATTCATATGGCCCACAGCATGAGGCTGAAAGATGCAGAAAACAGACTTTTTTAAGATAATGAATAAAAATCACCAAAATTTTAAAGCCTGATCAAATGAAAATTGAAGGTTCCCTATAATTTTGCTGATGTGAAAGAGAATACCTCAACTGGAAGAAGGTTAAAGGAAGTGGATGGCATAATTATGATTTTTCCCACACGAATAATACAACATCTACTCCAAGAAAATTTCCTTATCACAGAAATTATATTTTTGCTGGAAATGGGACTAATGTTAACACTAAATCAGGCCAACTACAGCCTTGTGTTTCAAGCTACATGCGCTTCAGCTTTCTGGCAGAGAAACTCAACAGTGTGCACCTGCTGATCAGAAAGCCAACTTCATTTTGGGCTTCATCAAAAAACTGTGATCAGCAGATCAAGGGAGGTGATTTTCTTCATCTACTCTGCTCTCATGAGATGCCACCTGAAGTACTACATCCAGGTCTACATCCTGCAAAGACAATTCACTTTGCTGAACTGCACAGTGGGGAGAGGGTTCATATGCTTTTTCCCATCCCTTTTCCTTGCTGTTAACCACTGCAGTCTGGGGTGTGGAGGAAATAATATTGCAGTTCAGAGTTGTTTGCACTCACTTCTGCATGATCCATAGATGGGGATATTTTTTTCTCTGCAAGGGTGTAAAAATCATATGCTCTAAAAAAATTTGCAGCAAATTTCAGTCCATTTCAACCCCCTGGTACAAACAGCCTGTTTAATAATGTGTTTGTGTTCCAGTTGTGGATGCTTCTTTGTTAGATGAGATTGTGTTCGTCCTTTATGTATTTTACATACCTATTTTTAAAAAAAATCCTTGGTTTTCTATAGCTTAAAAAATAATGGACTCTAAATAAACAAAGGATATGCAGGTAGGTAATTGCTGCTGACTGAAAATCCCTCAGTGGTACAATTTCCTCCAAAAGCATCAGCTCATGAAGCTTTAATTAAATTTTACTTTTTGGAAGAACCCACTGACTAGACAAAATTTTCGAAGAAAAACTTTGAAATAAAATATTACTGTCATCCCTTTTTGAGGCTAAGTGGTTCATTTCAATCTTTATATTAACCTTAATATATACTTAGTATATATTATGTTAGTATATGTTATTACTTAGTATAGTCATTACTGTGTCAAAAAAAATCAAAATAATATGTTTGAAATATCTTTTAACCAATTTAAGAAGTAACATTATCAAAGAACATGATGTAAGATCACCAAGCTGAGAGGGGAGTTGAGATTGCTGCTTCCCTTTGATTCATAATACAATTAATTTTTAGGACGTCAGAATTTCTTTCCAAACTGAAATGCCAGGTCCTGACCAGATGGGCTGATTAGGGAAACAATATTTATTCCTGTAGTTTGCTGTCTGACTTTACTGTCTTTTGAGTGTCAGAGCAAAACATTCAGAATAAATGATCAGTAAAGGTCATTCAAAATGAGTTAATGTTTTCTAAAGAATCCACAAAGTTATAACTGAGAACCCGCTTCTTCGAGAGAGACATCAGTTGCCTCTTTACCTTGAATTCTACTCATGCACACTCCCACTCCCACCAATACTGAGCTGGACACATGCCCACACAAGAAATAAAAAAGAGTATAAATAGACCAATTACCATTAGGTTCACTGTAAGAATGCTAGATGTGCATATCCTGTAAATTTATTTCAGTATGTAGCTTTTTGCCAAATTTATGAATTAAAAAAAACCAAACAAAACAGAAAGCACAAAAACCACCTTAACAGATAAAAGCTTTTTCTGTTGAAAATTAGCATCTAATATTACTGATGGCCAGAGCCTCTGGTGCGTTAGATGATTTTAATTTCCAGTGCAGACACATTTCTAATAGCAAGAAATGCTCATACAGTTAAAATTCAAAAAGAAAACCCTGTCCCTGCAGCTGAGTACCAGCATTTTCAGCGTGAAGACATCAATGTGTCTTTCATCACTCTGAAGAGATGGAGATGGAGCTTAAGACCTGCCCAGCTGCATCTACACCACCATTAAAGTGGTGAAATTAAAGCCAGCTGTGAGTTGCTCCCTGCTGTTCTCTTTGGAGCACCTCTGAGAACTGGCCAGGTATAAACCATCCCTGCTTCTACAGGGGGATGGTTGCAGTCAAAGATTTGTGAGGATACTGAGTCAATTAATTTATGCCATTCTCCTTTCATCAGAAAATTAGATTAACATAGAAAATGGACAAGTATTTTGTAGACAGCTGTTTAATGAGTCCATGAGAGGTTATCACCTGTTTTAGTCTTATGTGCAGATCAGCCCATCCTAGCACTCTTCCCTTCCAACTACTAACAACAATTTTTTCTGGCCAAAGTTTTTTTCTTGCAAGCACTAAACAGGATTTTAGTATTCCCCAAACAGTAATCCTCCTTCAACATGTCAGGATGCTATCTAGCACATCCTATCAGCATGTTAAGCTAAAAATAGTGTTTTGGGATGCAAGTCATAAATTCCTTCTCCCTTTTCCTCTGCCAGCATTCTGCTGCTCCTGCTTGTTCTCTTACCAGGTACAAATTGTCCCAGTCCTCCACCTCTGGCTCACTCACCAGTGCTATCTGGTTCCTGCTTACTGTGGTAGAAATGCTACTCCAGGCAATCCCCAAGACAGTGGCTGCACGTTCAGCTGATCCCACTGAATTCAGAGCCTCTGGACCGTTCTCAGCAGCTGATACAAAACCAAGTAGCTGTCAAAGCAAACCTTATAAGATGAACTTTTCATCTTATAATCCTAAAATCATAGCACAGGGATGACCTAACTCTCTGGTTTTACAGACTTACTGGATATCTTCCAGATCTAAACCATCCAAAGCGGCACCGTTAGCCTCAATGCAAAGAAAACCCAAAACAAGCCCACACCTGTCTCTCTCCTGAGCTTTCCTAACCCAACTCTCCTGAAACCTGGCATTTTCTGAGGAGCGTGCTTCATTGTGCTGTGGTCAAGCTTCCTTATTCCTTAAAATTACACCTTGTGTGGACACTTGAAGGTAAAAACATATCCCTAAGGTGACAAAAAAAGTCTTCCTCAGCTTCAGATTGTTTAGGGCTCCTCCCACACCCATAATCATACACTCAAGGAAAGTGTCCTTGAACTTCAGGTTCTATCCTTGATAAGGCTGTTCCTCATGTCTCATATTGACATGATGTCAACCTGTAACCAGGAATAAAAGATGGCACAAGAGAGGACATGAGTAGGTGATGTCTGCATTGCATGAGGTAGAGAAAACATGAATTCTGGCTCCTCAAGTATTTCAGAGAATTATTACTGAGCCAGACAGGAGACAAGCCTAGTTTTACCTGTGAGGAGAATTGGAGCATTCTTCCCAAAAGTAGTGATTAGGACTTTCTAAATGGGAACAGGATTACCGGATTCAAATCTCTTCAGAGATAAGAGAGATAAGGTTTCCCTTTTCCAGCATGAGTGTGTGATTACTAGGCAATGATCACCACCACACGTTCTGAATTGATTCAGACCTATCAGCACTTGTTGGACAGCTAACACTGACAACTAAGTTCTTCTAACTGTTACTGGATCAAACTCCTGGGGACACTTGCAAAAAGAGGTAGCTTGAGCTTATAGAAGGGTGCCTCAGTCACCTGCTCAGGATTCATCTGAATATGGATGGAAGCCTAAATAGATGTGCTTAGGGAGATTTCAGGTTGACTGGCACAGCACGTCTGTGTGTACTAAAGAGAAGCCCAGAAGACCCCCATTAGCCCTCTACTCTGCAGAGGCTGGGGAAGACTACACATGGCAGATCAGCTGACCAAACCTCTGACCTGAGGAAGATAAACCAGGTGAGACTCAAAGGCAGAACAGTCACTTTCCCATAGCACTGGATGCTCTCAGTCATATCCTGCACTTCAGCAGATCTCAGGACTGCACTTCCCCAGTCATATCCCTTCCAGGTTAGGACTTTCTTGGCACCCTAACAACCTGAGTGTACTCACCACTCTGCAATGTAGCTAACATTCAAGGTACCTGTTTGACAGTGTATAACAATTTTCAACCAGAGATGGAAGAGAATGCATCCCATGGCCCAAAGGGACTCTTTCACAGCCATTTTCCTTGCTTTATGTACAAATGACCTGGGTACAGATATAAAAGCATATTCCCTCTTCCGAAAAAGTCCAGTACTGAGCTTAGATCTGTTCAAGGACAGCATTAACTTTTACACTGTTATTTACATGAATTTGTCATCTTTTAATTACTGCTGGTTCACCCACAGAAAAAGCTGCCCTCTTCTTTTTAAGTAATGGCTGGGTACAGGAATTATTTGTGGGTTACTGAACACATCTCTAGTCATTAGTCTACCGTTCATTTCAGAAGTTGATTACATTAACAATCCAACCATCACAGGAGACTTAAAGATGTAGTAGGCTTTTTTTTTCTTTTTTTTTTTTTTCATAAAAGCCCACACCACAAAATAAAGCAAATGTAAAAACATGCATTCTGCTTTTTTGTACCAGAGTACTGTCTTGAAGGTTTTCTGAAGAAGACAAATATTTTCTTTAACTTATGTGAAGGAAAAACATCAAATAATCATATGAACTTCAATATGCAATTTCTGTAAGAAAAAAAAAAATTAAAGGAAAGCCACAGTCACAGTGCAAAGGAACATAGTGGAATTTGAGACTATTTTATTGATTTGTTTCATACATGGCTTTCTTTTCCATTGTTGTTTAGCATCTTGCACACCAAGATAGAAATGTACATGTCTGCAGCAAGTGTCAAGTTTCACTCCACTGTATGGTTTATTCACCAAACTATACCCACATAAACATGCTTATTGATTTCTTATATTAAAGACATAGGTGATATCAACAATTCTGTACCAGGAATCTTGGGATAATCTTGTACTCCTGTGCAGCCTTCTATTCAAGAGCTTCACCTCTATCACACTGGGGTTAACACAAGAGGCTGTTTTCAACTCTGAATATCACTAACTCCATTCAGCTATCTTCATGTTGAAATAAATGAAAAACATGTCCTGTGAAAGCATTAACAAACTGGTACAGTAACAGATAAACTACAGAAATCTGTTCTTTTCTTACAAGCTTCTCCATTCCCCACAATTTCTTCTGAGATGGAATTAGGTCATTTGCAACACATACAGACTACATTTTCCCAGATGTCCCTACTGAAGCACTATCTTTTCAATACATTATGTAAATTGTCATTAGAGTTCATTAATCTATTTGCTGCCAACAACTTGCTGGTTGGATTTGGCGCTTTCTCCATTAATGACTCACCCAGGAACCAAAAGTGATCTTTATGGATTTCTTATTACATATGATTTTCATTCTAAAGAGAATGATTTTCCAAATTTTATTTTAGTGTTCTTCATTAGCTTATCAGTGTTGTGTAGATTTAGTAACCTTATATAATATTATTTTCTAAAATAATGAACAAAGGCAAGAGAATCTCTAACTTAAAATATCTGTTTAAATTCATTTTGTCAGGGAATATTTACTATAAGGATAGTATAAACAATGAGTTTCTCTGATGCTGAGTTGTTTAGGTCTCTAAAATTTGAGATCAATGTATAAGAAGAATAAGCACCCTACTTATGCTACAGGAAGTTGAAAAAGCCATAATCTAATATAAACTTCTTATTCAAAAACATAATTTTCTTAATATCCCTTTATAGTCACAAAAAAATCTCTTAGAAGATTACTCAGGACTTTTGCAGATATTTGACCTTTCGGCAAGGAAATCTAATGCTGAATTTCACGGGTATGAAGAAGAGAAGGTCTCTGGTTTTTGTTATGGTGCGAATGGAAGCTGCAGCACAGCTGCTTTCTCAGTTGTGGAATGGTAGGAAGAAGTTGTCCTCAGGCAAAGGGGCATAAGGCAGGCCAAGGGCTATCCCAGACCAGTCTCTTCTCCTCCAACATACATGTGATACACCTCCGAAAGGAATAGCTATCTTTTAGATTGAATATGTTGTTAGAGTGGCCATCAATTAAATATTTTAAAAGGTGGTACATGTTGACTTACTATAATGGCAGTTAAATCTTTTTCTGGTATTTAACCTGTAGCCTCCCAGGAGCAAGAACCTGCCAATCCATTTTTCCCCAGCTGTCAAATTTACAGAAAGAAAGAAGCAATTGAGTTGAGGACCAGTGTTATTTGGATAGTAGTCTACTTTTACTTCCACATGCTTCATTTGGAGAGTAAAGTCAGTCATTACAGCTTGGCTTAGATGAGGACAATCTTAACTAGGTGAAATGAGTTTTATTTCATTTAGAAGATACCATCAGTTTCAGGAAGACTGCACTGGGAGAAGAGGTAGAAGGAAGGATCAAAAATATTCTCTTCAAAACAAAAGGAGAGGACTGCAGCATAAACATAGTTTTTCACACATGATGCAGCAAAGACTGATTCTTAAGACTTAACAAATGAGTAAGTAGGGATCAAAATTCAATTTTGACATAAATAGCTTTCAAATTTCAGATATTAATGCAAAGCATAGCATTAACTGGTAGTAGTAGAATGGCTGATGACTGGGAGAAAAAGAAGTTTGAGATAAAAATCACTGCCCATAAGTTCAAAGGCATAGTTTTATTAATAAGACCTGTATCTATCTTGATTTCAGCATATTTGTGAAAAAGGAATTCAAGCAAAATGGAAAATATGAGCATCATAATTGAAACTTGTGACACTATATTCAAATTTTTATATATATATTTGGAAAATTCTATTCTGCTCAATTAAAATGTGACCAATATAAATAATAAACTAGGTTTTCACTTATAGTTTTATTGGAAGGGAGGCTTAATTCCAGATAATTTTTCTCTCAACATATTCTTCCCTGCATTATAAAATAGGAGATACCAAATCTTCCTCTGAATGCAATTTCAAGTCTATGAATCACCAACTACTATATCTATACAGTGAGATAAGAAATTGAATATAATGAAGTAAAAATATATTTCTCAATATTTCATGTTATTCTGAGCTCATTACTTTCAAAATATGGTTCTTATGCCAACAAACTCAAGTATCTTATTTCTATACACAATATGGAAGTGTATAGAAATATAGAAAATCAGAGTGTCTGTTGATCCATCTACCACACAGTGAAATGATAACTGAGGGTTTCTATATTATGGATCATTTAAATTATAAGTATATCACCAGATATAATAGGGGTCAAATATTAAAATTTTTCTCATAGTCAATGGTTACTTGGGCAAACACTAGTGAAATCAAGTCATGTCATACTGAAATGAACTTTAATATACAGTGTTTCAACACATACTCATCTTCCGTTTATACGACGTGGAGTATGGTCACATTAGCAAGGTTAAAAGAGCTATAGCTTCATTTAAAACTTCTTCCTGCTCTTTGATGTTGTACAATCACCAACTGCTCCTTTGAAATGCAGCAGCAGCTGAACCAAATCACTCTCAATCGACATTAGGGATAACCCATTCAATCTCCTGTCCCACAGTTGACCTCAGTCTGGTTTTGATCAGAACTAGTTTGGGTAAAAGAGCATTCACCTTCACAGTCTGACAAGGAGAGTCAGGTAAATTGAAAACTATTTTGTCAGCATTTCAATACTGCATAGCTATTACAAATATCTATATAATCAGCATTCCATAAAGTAGATTGTATGCTATCTGAACTTTCAGCTGATAAGCAGTTGATCAGAGATTAATATTTTAATATACAGCTAAACAAATTCATAAGCATAAAGACAATTTTTTTTCAAATCCTGGGTTGTAAATTGACAGCAGCAGTAGCTTTCATGCCAATGGTATCAAATATATGATCAGTGCTTGTGAGAAATTCAAAGTGACTTTAGATACTAATGTCCTAAGCTACTTTACTCTGCTGACTGTAACAGGGTTGTGGATTTCAATATGCATTTTAATTTAACCTTTCACGGCCACATTACTCTTTCCCAGTGGTTTTCATCTTCCCCATGCCTGCTTTGGATTCTGAAGTTACCCTGTCCAAACTTAGGATTTGGTATTATCCAAATTCACCACTATTTTCCTGGAGCTAAATGTTTCTTTGATTCTTCTAATCAAAATATGTGATTATATGAAAAAAGAAACATTTCTGTTTCAAACATATTTGTCTTAGAAATGTTTAAAAGCCTCAATTCCAGTAGACTGGTGTTGGAAACTATTTTTCTGTGTGAAGCTGGGGGCATTCTAGCCAGGTTGAAAATACACACAATTATTTTCTCTGAAATTTTGGCATAAATATCTTTCAATTTGACTATTTAAAATAATATGTTCCAGTTTCAAAGGTCTAAAACTTAGGACAGGAAAACAATGTGTTTTCAGTAGCACACCACGCAGAGCATTTAGTTTTCAATAAAATAATTTTTTCATATGGGATATGGCATTGTATTAATACTATTTTTTTCCCCTCTGTGCCATCCTCCAGCAGAAACTGGGTTCTAAGGACAAATAAGCAAATTTCAGCCATCAGTTATGGCCCTGCATCCCTACTGTCTTCAGATGGAATTACACTTTTATGATTGGCAGAATTTTGCTAATTTAGTGTAGCTGCAGACAGCTCCACTGTCATGGTGATTACAGAAGTTTTCCTGCAAATGCAGATTCCTGTTTACATATGTTTAGAGGATGTCAGAGTCACCTCTGATTGATGTATATAATATATGTTTGGCTGCACCCAAATACTGTAACCAGAAAAAACTGTCAGAAAAAAAAGTAAAGCACTCAGAAATAAAACATCTGAAATAGCATCTAAAAAGCCCCTAAAAGATATTTTAATGATCTGTCCCAAGGCCAAATCAGCTTTATCTGTCTCATATTTGGGAGACTTTTGCGTAGTCTTTTCTTAAAGACCTCCAAGCACGAAGATTTTATAGTTTCTTCCAAGCAATATATTGCAGCACTTATCTAAACCTGCTGTTAAAATGCTATTCCTGATGTCTGATTTAAATCTTTCTTGCTACAGTATAAGCCCTCTACTCCTCATCTCTTTCACCTCTCGTTAACCAATGGACAGCCCTTGACTGACAATATTGGTGACACAGTTTGGAGAGAGCTGGGCTCAGGAGGAGATGCTGATTTAGAGCCAGACCAATTAGAGGAAGTGGAGCCAGGAATGGTTTATCTCTGAGGCAGATGACCTTTGTTCTGTCAATCCTGTTAAATGTAAAAAAGTCTTGTATGTAAATTTGTTGAGCATGTTTAGAGGGTGAAGTGTGTCTTTCACAATAGTACATTTGGAAATTTGTGTTCTTCTGTCATGAAGAATCTTGAGCAAATATGTATACATTCACATCTATTACCAAACTAGGAATATACATAAAAATATTTTAATTAGATTATTTGGTTTTTAAAATTCATATAGCTATGCTGATTAGTGTCAGAAGCCTTACAGATGTTGATTTATTAAATCTGCTCCCTGCTCCTTTAATGCAATATGCATTGCTCTGATGTGAAAGTAAAGGTTATTGTCTTAATACACAAATCAAGGACCAATTTGCCTTACGCAAATTTTTACTGCTCCTAATTTTCTTCATTTCTTTCTGGGTGTTTACAGAAACTTTGATTATGTATGACAGTTGAGTTAGAGGAGTTGATCTATTAATTTTCCCACTCCTCCCTTCCTTCTTTCCTTTTGATGATTGGGGCACATCTTCCATTTCCTAGCTTTCTAGTACATTGGCTGGCTTATACAAATTCTGTACAACTTCTGATTTTTATGAGACTTCCTCCATTAGTCTCGAATGCCCTAGGTAGAAGTCCTTTAGGTCCAGTGATTCAAAAATATGCAGCTTATTCAATCAACTTTATTACAGTTCTGGAAAAGAAAAAAACAAGGTAGGCTTGGGAGACTGCTAGACTAAAATCAATCTGGACTACACAGCAGAATCTTCCCTTTGATGACAAACCAAGAAGTCATCAGGCACTTTCTCTTATGATTGATGTTGTGCACCAACAAGAGAGTCTTTAAAAGAAAGAATTAAGGCCACAGCGTCTTGGCCTAAAAATAGCAGATAGTCAAGGTTCCTTTACCCTCCAAAATTGTTGAAAATTTTATTTTAAAAAAACATATTCTCTCCATTTTTATTTTGAGTTCTAAATTTAACAGAAGCAACCCTGATAGATGCAATAAAATTCAAAGCCTTGAGAAGATGTTGTTTCCCAGACATCACTGAGAAAAATATTCAGGAAATAGTTTAAAATTCCTCGTTCCTCTCCCAAGTATCAATAACAAAATGAATACAGCATTTCATTTCTGCTTGGCTAGAACTCCTGGATAGTCTGAGAGGCTATTAAACAGATAGCTTTAGCACATGAAAAATGCATGCTAGTCGTTTTGTTCTTATGTCAGTTATTTAGCACATTGTATATAAATCAGCTTGCAAGATATAGAGTTTAATCTTTTCTGGTATTATTGCTTTACCATTTCACTGTACTTATATTGCATTCTGTGAAGATGAAACTTTGATTTAAAATTTTGCATTTGTAGGCCTGAGTGTCAATGCTGCACATACAACTCAGACAATCACTGATGGGAATCATACTATTAGTCTTTACAGCCAACATCTCCTCTATAGATTAATGTAATTTGTAGTCCCAAATGAATTCACATGGAGTGTACACACAGGACAGTAATGTCCTTTGGACAGGAGCTACTTCTTGTTGTCTGTGCAATATCAAGCACTGTGTAGCCTTTATCATGTTCAGAGCCTCCAGGTGCTATTGTATAATTTATGTTCTTTTTTTTTTCCCCATGCTGGTAGAAAATAGCAATTTATTCATTATATAGCTGTGTTCTAAGTACTTTACATTCACTTTTCTTTAAACACAATTTTAAAATCTCCTGCTATGAAGTATATCTCCCACTGTTAAAGCTTCCAGCCATTCTCTTTTAATTACTAATAATTTCTTTATCACACTACATTTTTGTCATATCTTGAAATCAATTTTCTCCTTTAACATGAACTTTGCATTTTCTGATTTTTGAATGTATCCCTTCAAACATTTGGTTTTGTTGCATTATTTTCACGTGTTATGAGTTGTTATGCACAAGCATTTTATATTACAGTTCACCAAAGGTCCACGAACACTTCGGTCTGAGTGACACCTAGAAAAATATTGGTGCCCATTTCAAGAATGTCTAATTTCCAACCTGTCTTATTTTTAAACAAAAGCTGAACTATCTTTATACATCTAAATGCATGATTTCAGTGAGTAATTTACACATTCTGAATCCCATATGGCAGACATGCTCAGCAGTCCTGAACTGTAACCTCAGTATCAGACAGACCCTCTCCCCTGAATTCTCTGCCAGCTGTCTGAAGCATCCTGCTCCTCCCCACACAAGTACCAGGATTTTATATGCCTCACAGCACCATGAATTCTACCCAGCTCTCAGGCTGACTCTCAGGCTCTTAGATCACTAAGGATTCTACCTCCCAAGCCTCCTTCACATTTAGCCTGAAGTGTTTTTTCATAGACATGTATTTAGTACAGATGGCAAGCCATAAAGCTGCTAAAAAGATTATTTATTTTGAGGTATTTCATCAGGAAAAACTCACCAAGATGACTCAGTTAATTTCCAAGGCTATCCTAAGGCAAAATACGTTTCTAGAAAAGTCAAATAAATCACACATACGAAAAACCATTACAAACAATTGTGATTTTTTTGTGGAGAATAAATTTTAAAAGCTGTAAAATAGGAGCTAAAGGTTGTTCATACATTCTAATCCAGGCCAGCTGTTTAGCATGCAAAGCCTATTATCTTTCATAATCATTAGCCTATGCATTGAAACATATTTTTTATAGTATAGGTTGCCAGATTACCCTTTTATAATTACATATTTAAATATTAAAAGTGCAGACTCAAATTCTGTAAGACATTCATGTGTCTCAGAGCTGTATTCACCCACAGGAAAACTGCAGTGGCTTCATATAGAATAGGTATTTCAAGTAGATGATATGTGATCCTTGTGTAGATTATATAAGTCTAAACTATTTTAATAGTTATCAAATTCTCTTCTTCTGTGCCTGCAGTTTACATGCTTTGCCCTTGTACCACGCCATGAGAGCTGTTTCTTGGTGAAAGGCACCATATGGAATACATCCAAGAAGAAATGGGTGACTCACAGGAAATGGATGAACTTAGAGTTGCCTGGTCAGTCATCAGATACCTCTTAGCTCCATCTTCAGTAAATTCTCCTCAGTTAAACTCTCTGCTCTGTCCCTTGAAATTCCCTATGAATTTTCTTGCCATATATATATAGACAAGTGAGCTTTCCTCACAGGGACACCTCCAGAGGTAATAGTACAACTCCTAGATGGTTATCTGAACAGAGAGGTACAGGAAAAGATTAGCATATCACAGTCTTACTTCTTAAAACATTTTCTACTTCAAGTGAATTTGAATTTATCACTTCATGATGAGCAGTCTGACACTACACAAGACAGCAGAAGCATCAAGGCTGTAAGTCAAGATAAGCATTCAGAAAAGCTGGAGTCAAGTTGGGAAAGAAAGAAACTAATTTCAGAATAAAGACTGCAGTAACAATGGCATACTGACAAACCTGGAAAGAGTGAGCAGTCTGGCAAAACCATCAATACACCAAAGAGGAGTAATGATGCACATAGGACTCACATGTGATTATTACCACATAAACAAAAATACCTGGGCTGGTGTGGAGAGCCTCACTCCTCCTGGCATGCTGTTGAGTATCTATAAGGGCACCCAATAAAGCTAGGCTACTTTTATCAAATTTCTAAGACTAATTTCAAGACAAGAGACATCCTTGTCTCTCTTTATGGCCATTTGAAAATAACAGGATTATTTAAAGTATTATTCCTAGTCTATTTTGATCTCTGTGTAAGGATTATTTGAATCACAGTCGACAGTTGCCTGTTTCTGCGTTCTCTCTAAAAGAAAACTGTGATAACTAGCTCAGAGCTGAATATTTACACTATCTGGGAATGAGATCCCATAAACAACATGAACAGTGAAGTGCCTCATGACCACTTTTCCCTTGCAGGCAATTGATACCTGTCCTGAGTCCAGAACCACTACAAACCCTATCTTCTCCTGTGGTTAGCAAAAAACACATCTAGGTTTCTAACCATGCTCTGTGATCATATTGTGGGGACAAAGGAGATAAATGGAGGCTTTTTGGATTGCTTTAAAAGGCCCATGGCAGATAAGAGGGTACCCTAGAGCACAGGGAGTGTTTCAGTACCCGAGGTTCACACCATGAGTACTAAAAAAGCCACCTGGGAGGCCTCACAGGAAAGCAGAAGTAGTGAATGAATCACGCCTCCAGTCACATCTCCTGCCCAGAGTGCAGACTTCATGTGAAAGTTCACAGAATTGAACAAGACAAGGTAGAGCCACAGCTGCAAACACAGGTGCTTTGGACTATGTTAAAAGACAAAATGTCTCTTGTTCTGTCTGGTACTCAAACTACAGAGCACATGCCTGCATGTCAATGTCTCTCTCACCTGAGTTAAAGAGAATTCCTCGAACAAGTAGCTAAAGAACAGAAAGATATTTCAAACCCTCAGTGTTCAGGTACAGGTGCCACAAATATTAAAATCTTTCTTTGTGGCAGGTCATTTAAGTGGTTTTCATTTCTATTATACCAACATTTTCTTATATTATCATATGTATTATAAATAAATTATTTGCTTCATTTGGCATTAAAAATAGTTCGTTTCAAAAGGAATAAAACCCCCGAAAATTATTAATTCATTGTGATTTGGAAAATAAGTCTAAGGAAATATTTAATTTGAATTTAAAAATTTATGAAGGATTTTCTCAAATGCAATTTACATAGTGGGCTGACTTTTGTTCCTTGATGTTTGTACAAAATACAGTGTTGCATAACAACACTTCTTTCATGTAAACATACATCTATGCATCCTACTTTTCATACATTCTGGGTTAAGTCCTGAAGGAAATAAATGTCACAAAGTTAAACTGATTTACATCAACTGACATGCAACTTACACTATGTGATGATTTAGCTTGCCTTAATTATTTTGAATTGCTTCAATTTATCCTGAACATCCATGGAAAATTAAAAATACAGGAAGAGCAACTTCCATTTCCAGTCCCTTTTGACTCTTCTGTACTACCCTGATTTGCCTGTAGTGAAACAGATTGTAGCAGACAGGCTAAGAGTGGATCAATATGGGCAAACTGACAAACACCTGAATGTTTCATTCCCATAATGTTTTACAGTTCTCTGTCGCATCTTATTTCCATAACTGCTGTTAGGAAGCATAAGAGATAACACTGTGAACCACCAGAAGAAATTAACACATCAGATCTTTTTCCTCAAGATTTTCAATATTAAAAAGTGGAAGAAAATAAGAATATATTGGCTAGCCACTTGAGTGGTGTAGATCAGTCTACCACCTTTAGTTTAAGCATGGCCTTTTCAACTTACGTCAGCAAATAATTTGATATTTGAGAGTTTGTAATCCTCTGAAGTCACTACATCTCAATAGGAAAATTTACACCATTCTTTATCAGCTACATCATCAGACTTTCTGGAAAACAGGTGGAATAAGAAAGATATTGTTGCCAATTTGCTAAGAGTATTATTTTCCAACCACAGTGATGCAACAATATTTGAAAGAGACAGTTTAAAAAAGAAGGCAGCCAACATGCATTTTTAGGTATTCATACACTCATAGAATTTCACTTCAGTTGTTTCATAAGCATCAGAACAATATGGAAAGCAAGCCCCCTTCTGAGACCAGAGGAAACTTTACTGTAAAAGCTCTCCAGTTTGAAGTGCCTTGTATATTACAGCATCATTTTGTAACCTCTCTTCAAATATCTCTCTGCCCCTAAGGTTTCAAATCCAAAGGCTCAGAAATCAGGGGCCACTTAGACTCCATTAGCTTGAAGGATTTTTAAATAAGCCTGAGATCACTGTGAGTAATTCTTTTCCGGTAGAAACATTTCACACTATAGCAAAAAATTTTCCAGAGTCAATAGAATTTCAGAAGTGGAGGTTTTAATTTGCTCATCTTTCATTTCTCTCTGAGTGCAGAAAAGAAGCAGAACTTTACCCAGGATTTATATTCATTTCCTGAACATTTGGATATTACGTTCCCCTCTTTCCAAATGTCACTTGGTTGATGGGATGATATGCATGGATATTTCTAGCACAAATATTTTCTTGTGCTACACCACTACCCATCTTTTGAGAAGCACAATCAGGAGCCTGAACACAGCTGTTCCTTTCAGGTACCTAGTTTTCACAACTTGACTACCAAATGGATTTAATCCATTCTGTTCTGATAGCATGATAACGATCTCAAAGCCAATTGCCAAATAAAATTAAAATTTTTTTTTTAGGTCTTAAAATTAGGACCTCTCTGGAAAAAAAAATACTCTTTTACAAATTGGAAGGAACATTCTCTCAAAAATTCCTCCAAAAGTTTGTCTCAAACTCACTTAATCTTCCCTATGCCTTCCTTCATTGAAGGAAACCGAGCATTTCTAAGATCTTAATGTAGGGTTTTAAGAAAAGAACTGCACTGAGGAGGATGGTCTTTGTTAACAGCAAGTCACCAGACTGACAAACACTTCCCACTTACTAATTTCCCCATCATGCTTGCAAGAAAACTCTGTGAAAACACTGACTTATTTTCATTGCTCCAATTCTTCTTGCAATCTTGGCCTACTCATTCAGGCAAGATCAAAGCAGACAGATGGAGGTGGATGTGCTCATTAGGAATAGAATCCATGTAATCCATGCCTTGCTCTCCAAGCACTCAATGCAGTGTGCTGACTATCTAAGGATAGACCCTTAAAAAGAAATGTGAGTTCAGCACAATAACATGAGGTGTTTTGTCAGTGCCAATGTTACACTACTTTAGATGATACAATGTTCCTGTGAGAGAATAATTCCCAGGGTGGTGTTGACGCCGTTTACTTATTCATTTGGAAACTCTAATCAAAATAGTTTTGGAAGTAAATGGCTATGTTCTACATGTTAAATAATTAAATTTTCAAAGCATGATATTCAGCAGGGATGTATATTGTATTAAATATGGTATTCAATTTTATCTAAAAGGAGAGATTAGCCCCTATGAAATAAAGAATAAAAGCAAGAAATCAAGAAAGAAAGGAGATAAAAAGCTGATGGGGAAGGAATTTACTAAAAAAAATATTATTCCTGGAATAGCACCAGAGAATCATGGTACTCACAGTTATATTTCCTCATGTATACTACCAATTATTTATCAAGAATGGATAGTAATGTAGCAGATGAATATTAATTTCATATTCTAATCTCCTAACCTTCATAGTCCTAATGCACTGCTTGACCCTAGCCCACCTGTCCTGAATGAAGAGAAATCATGCTGGACCAAAAAGATCCTTCCCTATCTTCTTTAGGGCACACTGACACTACATAAAGCAGAGCAACACAGGAATACAGCAGGCAGCTGGGGTGCACAGTGACAGCAGCATTGCTGCACCATGACATTACTGCAGCTGAGCTGAGCATCTCTGCTAATACAACAATTCTCTCCTGGGACTGGAACTTGCTTTTTCAGCCTATGCTCAAATTTCCCCAGAGAGCACAGCAGGAACAAACTCACAGCCGGTACAGCAGCCAGCATTTATTATTAGGAGTGTCAGAAGTATTTCTGAATGTAAGCTGAGCAGTGGTCTTTGTATGTTGTCCCTACCTCCTGTTACCAACAATTTTGAAGTTATTCTTAGGTAACTCCTAAACCCTTCACAGGGTTCTCAGAGGTGCAGAATAACCTTGGGATCCACTGGTACTTCATGTATGTTTGAGCTAAGCAACTAAAAAGGCCAGTAGGCAATGCTGCTGGCAGATTATTGACTTTCTTGTGACGTGACCTAACCTTTACAGACAGAGAAAACATGCCACACTGAAAGGGCATAGTTTATGCTTAATTTAAAAGCTCTAAAAATAACCCAAAACATTTTATCCACATTTCTTATTTCCATGTGTTTAGAAGTAAATGTGTTTGTATATTGTGAGGAAGGAGGTTTGGGATTTTACCCACACATGTAAAAGAGACTAAGGTTTCCTGTGTATTTTGATTCTGCTTAGCTGTCACAACGTGAATAACAAAGATACAAGTTTAATGTCCCCAAAGAAGGATAAGTAAGAAAAAGGAAACAGTCGGGTCAAACTTCATAGGGAAATAATGGCTGGGCCAACAACACGTTGAATTCTGTTGCAGCAGAAGGATGCTGTTAATCACCAGTTTTTCTCCTCTGCCCCTTCAACTTTTTTTTTTTTTTTTTTGTAGAATAAACAGCAAAGGAGTTAAGATCGGATAGTAAATATTAATTTTATCATCAATAGTGGTTAAATCAATAGCTATCTCTGTGATATGCAGTAATAATTATCTTCTCCTCCTGCCTTTTTTTAATTTATCTTTCAAACAGTTTTTATTAATTGTGGATTTAGCATGTGGATTCTTAAATATGTTTTCTGTTTTCTTGTGTAAACTTCTCAGAAGGACATTTTGTGACACTTTTACTTTCTCAGTCTAGCTAAAACTGATATTTTGTAGTAAGTTTAAAATTAAATGAAATAAAAGCACTTACAATTTAGAATCCCAACTGTTACTACATAAAAGGCCTTCATTTTTTCATCTCTGTTGATGCTCTGCTACAGTAGAACCAAATACTAGTATGAGAATAGAGCATTTTAAAAAATATGATAGCAAGCTCAAAACGTGTCTGAATTAAGCATATCCTGGTTGTCTTCATTAAAAAAAAAATCAGAAATATTTTCTGAAGAATTAAGTAAGAAGCGGCTTGAAGAAAGGGCAGCCTTACAGTGATACCCTGTCACATGCTGTAAAGCAGCCAGGTCCAGCTGCAGCCTCCAACAGGCATCTCCTATTTGGTTTTCCATCTTTTTCTAAGGGGCAGCCACACTGTGGGCCAGGATTGTTCAGGACAAAGAATCTGATCCAGTGGTATTGCACATAGTTAAGAAGGAGAGATTAGAGTTGGCCCTTTTCCTGGACAAACAAGGTGCCAGCACAGAGTCAAGAACTGTCATTGAGCTCCTAATCCAAATGCCAGCTCTAAAGTCTGCACTGCCCTGTTGAAGGTTACTCCTCCTAATTGCAGTCTATTATATCACTGTGGTCTTCATACACCTGCCTGAAAGCCACTAAGAGATTGATTTTAAAACTTGGTACTCAGTGGAAAACCTGAGATGTATTTTTGAATGGTTTCTCTGCTCTCAGTGTCATTTATTTAAAATAAGAATCTGCATTTCTGTTACATACACTTCCTCTGCAGCTCCTATTAGCTGAAACTGCCTATTATGTACAAAATATGAGAACTGCCGGACAGTTCTACACTTTTGGTAGGCTACCAAAAAAGACACCCCTGAAAAGGAGGGTGCCACAGTATTCTGGTGCCCAATCTCATAACTGTAACATATATATGTCCTTAATTGAAAGTACAATTTCAATCTTTTACAGCACTTTAAATTTCCAACATATTCTTTTTATGATAAGAGAATGGGGTAAAGAAGGGAAAGATAATCCTGCCCTCTAACCAGAAATGAAACTTAGAAACTAGGAAAAGAAAGTTACTTTCATTTCCAGATAGAGTGAAAAGCCCACAGAGAGCAAAAAATAGTGAAAATCTGGGCCTTCATCTGCCCTCTGGCCAAATATTCTCTTTCCATCATTGTATATAAAGGGTGGATATTAATAGAGGTAGCATAGGTGAGGCCTGAGCTAGATATTTCAAATAATTCTGGTTTCATTTATCACTCTGACTACTAGCAATCAAGGAATTTTTTTTAAAACTTCAATGATTTTTATCTTGACAGTGCCTCTTTAATAACTAAATGGAATTCATATTAATTATTTATCTCCTTTAAAGTGCACTGAATAGCTTTGCTGAAAATTACCACGTTTATATTTATAGAACACTAGTACATGTATGGATAGGTTCAAAATTCATTATTTATACAGTGATGGCTTTATTTATAGGAATCAACTTCAATAATTAGCATCAAGTACAAAATCTCTAGTGGAGATGGTAATATTAATGGAATAGTGCCATTAGGTTTGCTTTTTCACTCTTGAATTTTCAGTGACTGTTTTAGTTCCTTACTCTATAAGTCTTCTAATCAATATTGCTACCTGGGCTTGCCTTGTTCCTTTGAAAGATATGGAGGAAAGCTCAAAATACAGTGACCCCAGCCCTATTTTCAAAACTCCTTACTTGTAAAGGTGCATAAGGATGGTAGTATGAAAAAAAAAAGGGGCAATTTCTTCTAGCCTTAGGAAAAATACAATCGTTCTCCATGTCCATGAAATTAATGACCTCTCTGTTACATGGGATATTAGATGTTAAGGTTTTGAAAAACTCCAAACAACCTTCACCCTATATTTCCAGCTTATATTGAAACTGGCCTGATAAATACAAACCCTAAACATTCAGAGGCTTACAGAGAAAAACCTTAAGGCTGTAATCCCATGGCCTTGTACCTAGCAAGACTGAACGCGGTCCACTTTTATTGCTGTCATGTAACTAATGCATCATCAATATTTCATGCATGTAATTTCAAATGAGTAAATAGCTCTCTGCAAGTTGCATAATTTGCTCATAATCTCAGTGCATCTTGTTCCATTTAAAGCTAAGTGCTACCATTTTAAAAATGCCCCCGCAGGAATGATTCAGGCTAGCCAAGAATGATTATATCTTACAGAGGCCCCAACCTCACTTCTGCTGTTGCCCATCCTTACTGCCAGGGTGAACAATTTATCCCAATGCAAACACCAAAACAAAGTCATGCAACAGACCCTACCACATCTTTAGTATTGCCACTTTTTAGTCACTAAGGCAGAGAGAGGAGAGCAAGCAAAAAGCTAAGCTGTGACATATGAGGTGTGATACGTTCAGCGAAGGTAATGAAACCAAGGGCTCAGCCATTAACCTTCAAGGAAGGAAAGCCAAGCCCACTGCTTTAAAAATTGCTGGGACCAATCTTTCACCATGACAAGCATTAGTAATGAATAATTAAGCATTTAATATAATGCTGCTTTGGTGAAAAATGATAATTTTACAATTGATGGCCCCAAACCTATTCAGTGTTATTGTGGTGCAGTAAAAGCAGGAAGAGAGTTTTGATGAAATGCTTGTTTTCCAGTGAAGCAGGTTTTCCCCCTTTGTTTTTCTTTCCTGATGGCTGGACTGAAGCCGTTATGGTTATTAGGTTCAAAATCCTTTCAGAGCTGAACAGTGGCCTGCTGAGAGAATTTCATGAAAAATTTAAAAAGGAAAATTCAACCTGGAACAGTTTCACATCTCATGCCAGCCTGCCGGAGGTTGAACTGTGTTTTCCCCCATAATATTAAGCTAATGTCAGGAATATAAATCATTCAGCAGATGCAAATGCTGAAACCTTCCTAAAAGAAATCTTAACAACTCTAGAAGCTATTTCGATTAAGTGACATACTTATTTAAAACAATTTAACAGATGCTCTCTTAGTTCCTTATAATCAAATGTTTATTGCAAAAGAACTATTTGAGCAGTAAATTATTTGAACAATACTCCAATATCCCTCTTTGCTGTTAGGAAAACTGAAGAACTAAGCTGAAGCAGTTCCTCACAGCCATTTCTCTATTCTTTAGACCTTGCTGCTGTTAGCAAGAATTTTAACTCTAGATTATCACCAAATACAAGTTTTGGTGGGTTTGATGAGACAACAGCATATTTTGTCATAACATATCAGACTAAACTATATTGTTCTGCTTTAAATTGGTTCAATCACAACTGCTTTATAATCCTAATACAGCATGGAGGAATTAAATAAAAAATTGCACCTTTCATCCCATAGGCAGGAGGTGATGGGAAGCCTTCACTCCTTACAGTCACACACTTAGGCACGACTTTTGCCAATGACATTCATTATACATTTGGTTGGACTTCCACTATATAAGCTCAGGCACTGTGAATTTTCAGTGTATAATTATTAATTATCCTTGAGAAGCAAATGGCTAAAAAAGATGCATCTAGTCCTTCAATAATAAGGTTTAGCCTACATTTTCTTCTCCATGGAGTAAATTATTCTCCTCACCTTACAAAAACCGAATTACCTCACATCTATGGTATACTTTTACTGACTTTTAAAAACACCATAGACTGTGGGTTGTGCATATGTGTGCACACACACGCTTAGAGTTACTAATTCCTGTAAAGTAAGCATAAATCAAGAAAGAACCTGCAGTTAGACTAGTCTCCAGACAGATTGCAGTCTGTAGCAGTTGTGTAGAAATGGCCACTAGCTGGTTGCAACAGCTTCTTTTTTCAGGGTTTAAAAACGCATCAGCTACAGGAGAATCCACTAAGCAGATTACTGCTGAAATTCAGACCCTAAACTGTTCAGATATGAATGAATTATCCCAGGCTCCTACAAAAAGAAGAACTACAGTCTGAACACCTAGAAAGTTTTCTAGATTATCTGCAGTAACCAGAGATGGAGCATTATTTTTGATTTCTCTTGATAGTATACGCTGCAAATTAAAAACAAAATAAACAAAATCCACCACACCACCAAAAAAAACAGTAGGCTTTTCCTGTCCAAGTTTGTTGTTGTGGGTCTTGAAAAATAGACCCACTAACTCCACCATTATTTTAAGTAGATTTTAACTATCACCATTCCATTTTGCAGTAGAGATCTGGAGATACAGAGCTTGGGGTGAAGACATCAGAGGCACAGCCACCAGTGCTACATCATTTCCCCTCAGTCCCAGGTTTCCTGCTTCTTTTGTCATACAGCATCATCTGTGTCTTATTCTCCAAGTTTTTCATCATGACACCCCATTCCAACCACACACTTTGAAAAGAGACATCCTAGGACTGACTCTGACTGCATTAATATAATGCCTAACAACTTATGCTCTGGATTTAATGGAATTTATACAACTTTTAACCTCATATCAATCAAAATATTGTTTCAGTTAGTCACTGCTACAAGACAGTAAGTCATGAACAAGTCCCTCTCTCACAAAAAATTAAATCAAAGTGAGGCAAATGGGAGCTAATAGCTGGAGTTTGTTTTCCGCATGTTTCTCTTCAAGTTTGTTTTTCATCATATATTCTATCTTTATTGACAGAATTCCATAACTTCAGATACATTAAAATGGAAGATTTCCTTTTTTTTCTTTTACACTGATTGTAGTAACCAGAGTGGATCCACCCAATCCACATAACATGTATTTTTTTCTACTTTCACTAGTTGAAAACCATTTTCTGGTGCTGTTTTCCAACTTTTTTTATGAAAGGGAAAGAAGCAACACTTAGGGCTCTTTACTGTTACTGTAGGAAAGTACCAGTCAAATATATAAATCCTTAAAAAATGAAATTTGAGTAAGAAATTGTTTATTTATTGTATTTTTTCATTGATTAAGACAATGGATGGAAATATGTGTCCATAGCTAAAGAAAGGCATTGTTAATAGTAAAAGATTATTCCCAAAAAATACTTTATGACTTGATCCTGATCTCTCTTTATAAAATCAAAATTAATTCTTGACTCCACACACATCAGTCATTATCCAGGAGTCAGATTTCACAGGTATGGTTACCTCATATGAGTATATTTAAGTTGTTCATACATGGCCAAGAAGTATGTTGAAGGTCCTTCTTTCCATTTTCTGGACCGTTCAATAGGAGCCATATTTGTGGTCACTGGCACAGCACTGCACCCAGACCAACACACAGCACCAAGAGACAGAGTATTCCAGCTCTGTGAGAGTCAGAAGAGCCTTCTGACTGGGGCTGGGCAAGATGTTCACAAAAGACTGGAGAATAACCTGTCACTTCAGGGCAATTCCAGGCCCCCGCATCTTTCCAGATTCTGATTCTACCACAGTTTAGAATGAGATAATCACAAACACATAAATACCATATTTTGCCAAAGTCCGTGCTCTGGCCCTCAGCTTGAAATGCCCATTGTCCCTTTCTTCTGAGTTAACCAAGATCTTAACATGCAGTTTTAGAGTACACCACAACTCAGGATGAGATAAATTGCAGGAAGCTCTCTGTCTTCTTTCAGGAACACGGCTCTGGCAATAACAAGTATTGAGTTTTCATCTTCTTACTGAAAATGTCTCATGGAAAATTACTAAAATTTGAAAAACCCAGATAAGAAGGGAGCTCAAAAAAAAAGTATCTACCCTATTAGAAAGTAATGCTAAAAAGTACAGAAAACCCTAGGGAGGAAAGGAGAAAGTCAGTTGTGTATGGAAAGAGAGGTAAACTTGTTCTTGATATCAGAAACAGAACAGTTTTTTCTCCAGAAACAACTTCTTAAGATGTAACAAAGAAATTAAGTTCAGGACTCATTCTTATTAACCAAACAGATATATCCAAAGATAACTAATGAAAAGGAAATCTTTAAGAGTACTTCATCCATGTATAGAACCATGTCCAATATTTATACACCATCAAAGATTTCAAAGAATGAAAACACAGATGGAAAACTAATATATGTAATAGGGAACAGGAGGGAATATAGGCTCATATAAGTGCAATACAAAACTTATTGGAACTGCTTAAAGTTTAGGAAACCTGGTAGATTTCTTATGAAGGCATTTTTCTTGCTTCTTAGCAGAGATTACACAAACTGGGTAAGTTTACTACTATGAACACCAGAAACAGAGACAGAAATTACAAGGGGGCCTCAATACTTCACTCTGAATAAAAATTCCATAAATTTCAGCATCACAAGCCTTAGAGAAGGAAAGACACCTTGGAGAGGGAGTCAGCTGGGGGCAGAGTCAAATAAAACAAAGGTCCCTCAGAGAAGCTCAGCTGTGATCCCAAAGGAAGCAGAGGGCTGAGGCAACCTTCTTACTTTATTGCTCAGGATTTTTCACTGAATTCTACCCAGTCAATGGGCAGAATGAATAGAGAAATTTTACTGAGAAAGCCGTTTCTGCACAAGACAGAGGCTCCACATTTGATAAATTTTATGGTACAAATGCAAACATCACGTCTCCCTTTACTAGGGCACCCTTTCACCCCAACCCAAGCCAACATTTTTCAAAACATGTATCTGCATCTTTGTCAGAGAGAGAAGCCCAGTGCTGTCAATGCACAGCACACTAGGAACACACCTCTTCTTTTAACAGGCTGACCAACACTCTTTTCCATTATTTACCTACCTGTATTTTTACAGAAAAATCTACACTGTAACATAAGGCAACACTGCATATTCATAGAATTTAACACTTGATTATAAACATAAGATACAGTTCGACCAGCTTCCTTCCACATTTTTTGGTAATTTCTACTAGGCTCACCTTTATATCCAGGAATAATTTGATATCAGTAATGCTAATATACAAAACATAATTTATCAAAGACCATGGGAGATTGGATTACTTGATGGAGGTTTGGACCTCAAATACTTGTGTTTTGGTCTTAGACAAGACACAATCTTGTTGTATTACCTTACCAATTACCTTAATCAGCTCCCTGCCAGTAAAACTGGCTAAGACATGATTACCTAAATTATTACACTTGTTCCAGGGAATCAAAGCCAATAACAAGCACAGATGGATCAGTTACTTTGGTGAATACAAACAAAAAGTTATCTAAATAGAGTGCCACGGTTACTGGATAAAATTAGAGCATGTATATCTCATAGACAATTTTGGACCTGTTGTTTATAAATACACTTATGTACATATATACACATTTACAAAAAAAGTAATCTGAATAAACAGTATTAAATACTGGATAAATGGTATGAAACTGTATGAAATACAGTTTCTAATACAGAGTTCTAATGCAAATTACAGTCCTTTCCAATCAGAATATTTTCAATTGGTTTGCTTTAAGATGACCAGAGAGAATGATCCAATACATGAACAAAACGACCCAAGGAAGAGCCACCGAGAATACACCCAGTCTGCATGATTCACTGTGTTCAATGAAGCAAAACAGCAATATTTTGAGTGTCTTTCATTTTATCCATATAATTTTCACTGTACATTTTATCATGTCTGCAATATCATTGGTAATAGAATTTGTTGGAATTTGCAGGAAATATTTGAGAAATTGTTCCTTCCACCAATACCCCTGGAAGAGAAAGAAGAAAAAAAAATAAGCAAACCGGTTTTGGTGGTCTAAGCATATGTGAAATAGGTTTCATTGTAGAATTAGCTTTCACAGGACAAAAGATTTCTGCCTCAATACAGGGACCATCCAACCCTGAGATCCCTGTGGATGAATCAATACCTTGAAGTGTAGCCATGACAACCATAGAGATCAAATAGGCTCAGCACACACAGTATTCGCAGTATTGATTTTTCAGCACAGGACAATACAGTGCTCTCAGTGCCTGAATATGGATGAGGAGTAGCTGACTGAGGCAGACTTCTCCTGCAATGTCTGAAGTGATGCTGCTGAGGAGAGAGAAACACTTAGAGGAATTTCACATCACTATAATGAAGGTCCATTCTCCAGTAATTAAGACAGACTGCAGCCTTTGTGTCCACAGCTCACAGCCCCAGATTTCTGAATAACTGGTCAGCCATGATCATGAAAAATAAATCTTTATCATTCCTTTTTTTGGAAATAAATATCACTGACATACTGACACTTATGAGCAGGGCTTTAGATCTGCAACTCTCAGCATTTAAAGTATGAAGCTACTGTATTTTAAATAAATAAATAATATTTATATTAAAAATAAAACACCACCAGCAGTCCAGAACAGCAGTCCCTTCTCTACAGAGGCAAGAGAATGCATTATTGCAGTTTTTGGGCTCTATTCTGCTCGTGTTATGTACGGCCTAGTTCAAGAGATTTAAAGTTTGCAACAATCAATATGACTGTGATTTTGAGTGATCTGGAATGCTACACTAATGTAATTGTTGGGCACCACACACAATGATCATGACTTTTAATAGTTAAATTTATTTGAAACCACAGAACAACAAATTTAAGTGGGTCAGAAAAAAAACCTCTCAAGGATATGAAACATGTTCATGGAACCATAATCACCATTAACATGAAAATTTCCTCAGAATATGTCATTTTCTTCAATTATCAATTAAGCAGTTATAGCTTATAAACACTTATAAACCAGGACAACTCTTTTTCCAGAAAACATCATGAAAATTATCTGCTTTCACCAGATAAACCCAAAAAACAATAAAATACAATAGAAAACAACATCCAAAAAATCAAGTAAGTTTCAACCAGGGTGCAATAATTTCCAATTGTCTGATTGTGATGTTTCATAAAATGTCCTGTTCCTCCACTTCCCTGGTACTTTCTCAGTGGCCTTAAATTTCTGCCTAAGTCTGTGCCAATACCTACCGAATATTTTTTTTATAATGCCGCAATGAAGGCACAATCTGCCTAACCTCAAACTGGCAATGAATGTGCTTGTGGGTGTTTCAGAACACAAAGCTCACAAAAATTTGTCCTTGGGCCTGGGAAAGGACCCAAGCCCATCTCAGGCTTTTCCATGCTGTGTAGTGGGAGTGATCCTTGGAATGGACAATCCCCAGAAACACCCTTCTCAAAGAAAAATAACTTAAGACCAAGTCATCTCAAGAGTGAGTCATCCTAGCCACAGTGCAGAGCATCCCACTGGAGAAACTTTCATCAAGAACCAAGAAGGTAGCTAATATATTTGACAGGACAAATACCTCTTGTTAAAGAAGGTTTGCAGACGAATGTTTCTGACTAAAATGTTCTAGTTTTACTTTGCCATTAATTTGACATTTTCTGTCAGAATAAAATTATATTTTTCTTTTGAGGGGAACAGAGTATATTTACATGGTCACTTTTGAACTTTAGGGCTATACAATCTTTATGGCGAGACATTGTGAAAAAAAAGAAAAACAAACTAAAATATTTTTTATTTCATATATCAACTAATACAGAAAGAAATTCCACAAAATGTACCGTGTTACTCACAGAATCATGGAATGGGTCAGGTTGGAAGGACTCACAGTGGGTCTTCTGGTGCAACCAGCCTGCTCAAACAGGGCCATCCCAGAGCACATGGCACAGGATTGTGTCCAGATGGTTCTTGAATATCCCCAGGGATGGAGACTCCACAGCAATGGACTCTCTGGGCAATCTGTCCCTGCACAGTGAAGAAGCTCTTCCTCCTGTTCAGGTGGAACTTCCTGTGCATCAGTTTCTGTCTGTTGCCTCTTGTCCTATTGCTGGGCACCACTGAGCAGATCCTGGTCCATCCTCTTGACACCCTCCCTTCAGATACTGACAGACATTGATGAGGTCCCCTCTCAATCATCTCTTGTGGAGGCTGAACAAGCCCAGCTCCCTCAGCCTTTCCTTGTAAGAGAGATGCTCTAGTCCCTTCATCATCTTTGTAGCCCTCCACTGAACCCATTCAAGGAGCACCATGTCTCTTTTACTGAGAAGCCCAGAACCAGACTCTCTCAACCTGTTGGCAGTACTCTTCCTAATGCACTTTCAACATTCCCTTATCTTGGTCTGCTGGGTCAGAGAATCCAGAGAATTCGTCTTGTTAGTGAAGACCAATGCAAAGAAGGCATCCAGGAACTCTGCCTTCTCTGTGTCCTTTGTTACCAGGGTCCCCCAACATTTAGTAACAGGTTTTGTTTCTGAATTTGGTTTTGAAAACAAATTACCCTTTTTTTTTCCTTTTGTATAGAATGTATTTTAAGAATTCTTCACAACCTTGGCCAGTTTAGACCAAGTCAGGAAAGTTAATGTCCCCCACAACAACCAGGGCCTGTGACTGTGAGGCTCCTACAAGCTGTCTATACCAGCCCTCATCCACTCACTCCTCCTGATGAGGCAGCCTCTAGCAAACACCCAAAACAGCATCACCCTTACTAGTCCTAAGCCATAAGCTCTCAACTCACTCATCATCCGCCCCTGGACAGAGCTCAATACATTCCAAGTGTTGAATCACACAGAGGGAGTCTACGACCATGCCTTCCTGGTCTTTCTCTTCTAAACATCATGTAGCCCTTCATGACAGCATTCCAGTCACGGGAGCTGTCCCACAATATTTCTGTAATTGCAATGAGATCAAAGCCCTGTGACTGCACGCAGACATGTTTGTTCCCCATACTGTGTGCGTTGGTGTACAGGCACTTTATAGAGGTGTTTGAGTGTGTCAGTATCCCAGACAGGTTGCAAAGGGAGACCCCAATAGTCCTGTCTCATGGTTACACCTTTGGGTGTTTTTACTTGTTGGAGGTATCCACTCTTGAGTCTCCTTTTGCTACTTGGGTGGTAACTTCTGTTGTCACCATTGCATAGCTTATATCTGTCAAGCCTGCTATAATCCTGTACCACTTCAAATCAAGTTTAAAGCTCCTTAAGCAAGACTGCATTTTAAAATTGAGTTTTTAGACTTTTAATATTTGTTTGATTTTCTTAATAATTTGCTCTTTTTTCCTTGAAGGCAACTATTTCCTTTTTCTGCAAGTGTATCTTTGAAAAATAAGCCTCTAGATGAGATGCAGGTATCCCAGAGAAGATTCCTACTCATTGATTGCTCATATCAATCACCAAAATCTATCTAATGGCAAAAAATACAGCAATGATAGTTACCATGTAACTAACATATAATTGTTAATACACAGGTGAACTTTTAGTGAGCCTGCAGTAGTTTAAAAAATGCAGATTGTCTAATTATATTAAGGATATGTACATGGGGTATTTCCTCCCCAGACTCACTATGCACTGCACTGCTGCAAGTCTGAAACTTATCTTCATTGCTGCTAATGGTAATCCAGGTCTTTGTTGCCTATGGAATTAGGCCAATTTGAAGCAAAAAGGAATCAGGCCAAGCTATTCTTCAGAAGCACTCAAAATGCTAATGGCTAGGACTCCTAGTGTCACATTTTAAAAAACCTTTAAATTGCACTTTATCAAGTGCTTCTGCTGTAACATTTGATTTCTGTATGGATCCTCAAAGAGCAGCAAGAACATATTTGCCATTACAGCTGACAAAACTTCAGCCGTATCTGGTTGCTCTTTGTTAGGGCATATAGGAGATGTCCTTTCCTCTGTTTTCTCAGTCACTGCCAAACAAGGGGTGGACGTTTCCCATCCTACCCCATGAACCAAATAAGCCACCGAGAAACCATCCACAAACATCCAAAAGATCTGGAAGAATTATGTCTAACATCGAGTGACCATATAGGAAGCTAAGGCTAGGTTCAGAGATACATCTCTAAAGGTAAGTAAGACTGTTGGTTAGATATTAACTGATATTTCATATTCTCAAGATACATAGAGAGCACATGTTAATATAGAACATAGTCTGAGTAAAAAATGCTCAGCAAACTGAAATATTAGTACTATCAAGGAGAAAAGATCATGCACATCCAGCAGCAAAAGTCTTACTTGGGGCAAAGCTATTTTCCAAAAATATTGCCATATTCCCTACTATGTAATAACAAACCTATTGCAGTCTTTGGGGAATGAATTGACTTGCTTTTGCACATGCTTCATAATGCACCTGTGATAAGTTTTAATGGTCCGTGACATCTATGCACCTGTTCCCTTGCTGTAGATTTGCATTCCATTATTAAAAATAATGTGATCTCGTTTCTAATTGCATGCATCTGTCCACAGTTCAAAGACCTTAATTCTTCCTTATTAACAGATAGCTGGTTATTTAGAGAACGTGTCTGTACAATTCATGAATTCTCTGTAAGATTATGATCTCTGAATATGCCTGTGCCAGAACATAAACTGTTTTATTCAATGATTTGTCATTGTCTGCATGTTTTTTTTGTTTCCTGTGTTGCATGCTATTTAAGAGTAGCAGATAAGAACTAGCAGAAGAGGATTTTTTTCTTAAGTATTCTAGCACTCAAACATATTTAACATAGACAACAAGTCAGTTACTACCAAAACTGGGTCTCTGAAAGGTGGCCATGCATGCAATGTTACCTGCCTGTGCTTGTTATGACCTTAGGGAAAATGATCGAAGCAATACCTGATTAAAGGTTTGGAGAGTAAGACAAGGGTGAAGTCAGCTGTTGTCCTTCACTTGGTTTTAGTCACTAAAACCATAGCAGAGTGAGCTGTCTGCCCTGAGAACCTGGTAAAGTGAAGGAAACACAGATATTCTAACAGGCAGAACTCCCCCAAGTTCCAATGGAAGGATTAATTAGAACAAGGACATTAATTGCTTTATTTTTCCTAAAGGAGCATCTGCTCCTATTTTTTTTTTCTTCAAGGAAGTAAAAATATAATAAAAAACTACTGACCCCTCCCCCAATTCAGTTTTTCTTGTGTTTTTCATATCTCATGCACAAAAATATATCAATCAAACCACAAAACCATTCCAATATCTGTAGAGACTGTGAAAAAGGGTACTTAAGATGTCTTCTCAATTATAAGGTCAGACCCTAGGAACACTACAAGCCCACTGAATGTTATTTGGAAGGAATGTACAACTATGCCTCTCTTTATACCTAGCAGTATTGTGGGGACAATGTTTGCAACAGTTATCAGCTTGGCTTCAGTCTTGTGAATCACTACCTACCCTAAAATCCTTTTCATTTTTCCTAGTCTGTATTTGTTAATTTCATAAACCTTTCCCATAAACAGTACTTGGCTTTCATTCTGATTAAGCAGCAATTTTCCTTCAGATTCATATAGTTCAATTAGGTCAGGATAATTATGAATGCCAATTCTAGATTACAAAATGCTGAAAAATGTTTCACTGAAAAGTTTCTAACAAATTCATAAGTAAATTTCTGCAGATTATTTACTTTGTACATACATCTTGTATAATATATATATAAGTATAAAATCATAAAATTGTTTGGGAAGGGACCTTCAAGTTCCTCTAGTTTCAAACCAAATAGATGTACATAATGCAGCATGGTAAACTGCAGCTCAAATAAATAATTAAAAATAATGCATTTTCCAATGCACTGTGATAGCAGTAGAGCTCAATCTGCTTAGGAGACAACACAGCCTGTGATGGCCAGTGACAGCTTTTAAGTCCTTTTCGCAGTGAAACTTGATAAATCTAATAGTTTAGATATTAAATACTGATGTAAGACAGAACTGGTGATCCAAGTGTGAAATATAGATGCCAGAACACTGACTTGTGACAGGTCTTTTGCCAACTGGAAAAGAAAAAAGAGGAACAGTTTCTTAAAATGTTTCTAAGTCACATGTTCTCTCCTAGGAGACAAGCTTTAGTCTAGAAAATTAGTGACTTGCAGACTAACCTGTTTAACTCTATTTGCCTGCAAGAGGGCTACCAAGGGCTAAATTCTATGTAGTGGCTATGAAAGAACTTCTGTGTGGAAGAAAAGCAATTAGTTGGCAACAACAAGGAAAATGTTTTCAAGAATTTATAGGCTAAACTCATCATTTATTTTGCTGGCCACAAAGATGTCTTGAAGGTACTTTTCTAACATCATCCAGCAGTGGAGGTTCCCACAGCAATAGAAGTACCTGTTACAAATGACAAAATAAATACAGCTTAGAATAACAAAGACTTCTTTAAGTAATTATTTTATTCCCTCCATTTTAAAGTTCTCTGCTCCCTTTAGAGGCCCTGAGGTCACTAAGGAGGAGTTTGTTTACAAAAATAGCTCATGTGTTCTAACATAAACTGAAGTTTCTCATTTTGCCAATATGCACCACAGTCCATTTGAAAACTTAGAAATCAGAAACTTTGGCCTGGATTTTTAGTTTTTAATCTAATAAGGCTTTACCATGATTTGTACTGTTTTCATACTTGAAACTTTGATCAAAGAATTTTTGGTCAGAGAAAAACAGTAAGTGTTAAAATAGACAAAGAATCTTAGTGCCTGGGAGCAGGTGTCCCGAATGTTTGATAAGATTTCCAGGCTCAAAAGATATTACTTGCTCTTATCCCAAATGTCAGATGAATGTTGCAGCAGACATATATTTAGTAGAGGAGCTTAATCCTTCCCACTCCATCAGTGCTGAAGCTGCAAACACTTCTGCCTTGTGCCAGTGCAAAGTCAATTTAAAGGATACCAAATACTGATGAGCCAACTACAGTAGCTGGAGAGCAGTAGTAAACCAGCTTCTGACAAACTGCTCAGCCTTGAAAAATTATGAAAATTAATTCTCAATTCTTTAATATTTTCAGGTTTCCCAGGCACTGTTGGCTATAACTCTAATCACAGTGCAGAAATGTTTCAATAATATGAGAGGTAAGGTGAGAAAGATAAAAAAATCATAAAACTGTTAAGAAAATGTCATGAGGTTTGCTATAAAAGTACACATAGACAACAGGCATTTCTGCCAGCAGCCTTTGCACATCTTTGCTTGCATAAATCATACAGGAACAGCAAGGTCTAGCTGAAGTGCCTTGAGGGTATTAATAAGTCTTAATGGTCTCAGTGATGGTGGGTCTGTGTCTGACCATGGTTATCTTCACCTGATCCAGAGCTGTGGTGTGATCCCCGGCCTGACATGGAATGCTCATCACCAGGACATTGCCTGCTGCTCTGCACTCTCAGTGCAGCATGGCCATGGTCTCTGGGTCTGCTCTACTCCCTTGCTCTGTGCACCTGAGTCCCAGCTGGCTGCGTCCCTGCCCTGCTAGCTCTGCTGCCCCCTGAGAAACCTCCTATGTCTCAGCTGGCCTTTGCTGCTCCCCTCCAGTGACTCAATCAAATCACACTCAGGTGAGTAAAACAGAAATAATCTACATCTCTTTGTACCCATTATTCCACATTTAGATTCCATATGACAGCAAGCATTTTTAATGACCTGTCAGAATGTCTGTGCTGCCCTTTACAGTGGACAAAAGGATTCAAAACTATTTTATATTCTCTTGTAATTTTCTTTAAACACTTTTCAAAAGTTATTTAATTTTACACTTCACCTTCCTGGTGGTTGTCCAGAATGCCTGATAAAACATAAATTTGGGGGTTCCATTTTCTGTAACCCTGAAAAGAAACCCATAACAATGAGATATCATGAAAATAGTCACTGTAATGATCACAGGAATTTCTAATGACTAGGAAGTCAGGCAGGGTGACAGCCATGACTTAGTGTGACTTGCCTAACAATTCTAATTATCTTGCTGCACAAAATCCCTATTCAATCCTAGGTGACAGTCATAGGAGTAGCAGTTCACAAGGTCTATTATTTTGCTACAAGAGGAAACTAAGCTAGGTTAGTTCAATTAATTTTTGAAAATTGTATATTTCTATTCATTTTCTTATGCTCCTAGTACTTACAAAAGATTGTTATTTGTTCCAAAGGGTTTTTTCTAGAAGAAACCTGCTTGACCAATGATTCCTTGACTCTCCTTTTTCATTTTCAAAAGATAATATGATGCATCTCTTCACTTTTCTGTCAGGTATCCTTCACAAAATTGCTAGTAACTGTTATTTTTGTAACTAGCCTACGATGAAGCTTGTCAAGGAGTTGATAAGAAAATATCTGCCTTATCCATCCATGCTATACTGTGGTTTTGCCTGAGCTCTTTCAACAATTTGTGGTAATATTTGTACTAAAAAATTTTCACCATGTAATTTTCAATTTCTTTTTGTGAAAACCAGTAGAAAAAGCAACCATTAAACACTGCTACTTTTCAGCATCATCTATCAGCAGTGAAAAGGAACAGATCTTCCTCAAAATCTCTTTTTCTGATAATAGAGTTAAATAACTATTTCCTTTACAGTTAATGTCTCCTGCTAGTTGTCCTATATATATTCTATTATAATTTCCTTATACACACCCTTAATAATTTGACTTGGTTTATATTTTTCACCTACTTTTTATCCTTTGATGTCAATAATGAGTTTGTGATTTTGCCAAGTCAGTCCCTATTTATTCTTCTTACTACTTTCTCTGTAAGTAGTACTGCACTTCTGAAAATTAAAGGTTTTTTCTCACATTTTATGTAAGATTTGCCTCTAAGATCTCACTCAGTTTGCTCAATTTAATTACTTCAGATTGGTTTTAGTTTATATTTTTCTACCTTCATAAGGATTCCAAAATTTAGCATATATTTCTTTAGCCACACTGCTTACCCCTTCAATCAATCTTTTCCTTTTGAGTAAAAACTGTTGATTTTGCTTTTTGAGCTAATGAAAATGAAGGGGATGTTAACTCACTGTTTATCAGTTACTATGCCTCCGCTGATACTCTTCTGTTCAAAATAATCCAAAAAAGGTTACACAATAAGGAGTCTTTGATATTAGTCCTTGGAATTAAGAAGGTTCATACAGACCCACAATATACTTAATTTTAGAATACGCTGAGTAGTTTATTGTATCATATTCAGATGTGCAGTTCTTTATTAAGAAACCAGTGAAAACATCTCTCTCTCTATATATATAAAAATTGATGCTCTCATTTATGTATAAAGTACACTGTATATTACATAAATTTTAAGTTTACATTTACAGGAATGAATAACGATGGTGTTGGATGTTAGCTCTGATTTTGGTCCAGGATCTGTGATTCGGTTATAGGCAGCAGAGCCTACCACAGTCAGTCAGAACAAAGAGAGTCACCAGGCAAAGTGCGACAGATGGCAAAGCCAACGAATGGTAGAACACTTTAACAAACAGAAAAGACTGACAAAATATCCCTAGGCCTGGCATCTGCCATGACATCTCCTAAATCTGTTGTACCTGGCCTTCAATCAACTGAACAACATTCCACTGATATAGGGAAAGGATGGGACAGGAAATGAGGCCCTGAGGTCAGGCAGAGATACTATTCTAGAAGGGGAATACCCAGGGCAAGTATTGGTCTGGTGAAGAAGTGCATATGTATTATAGAAATGTTTCTCCTTTTCAGAAGCACATTTTGGAAGTGATTTTGTCCTCTGACATAAGAAATAAAATGCACAACATAAGGTAAAAAAGCTGGTTTCCATCCAAATTAAAATGGCAAAAATATATAACAGCTTGGCTTTAAAAGGATGTCCATCTGTTGGTAAACTAGTGATCATACCATATCCACAATGGTCTAGCAGACTAGCAGCCAAAAAATTTATTGTCCACACCCACAGCTCAATAAATATTTAGGGCTGGTTGTTTTTGTCTACAGCAAGACCATTTTAACTGATGAAGTGAAACTTTTCCCATTTTAAAAAGTCTTTAAACTTTCTAAGCCTTGCAAAAATATCTTACTGAAAAATGTTTGCTCTCCTTACAGGTCCCAAAGGGCACACAACAAACCAATTCTTTTGCCTTGGTAGGAGAATCTTTTTCTGAATCCTGATCATAGCATTTAACATTCAGTGCAAGAGCTTGTGGAGGTAATAGTGTTCCACAAAAGTGTACTTGGCTAGAAATGGTGTTCTTGACTAACTTAGTGGAGCACAAATTAAATAGCCGCACTACCAATTTCAGCAGATTGAAGATTGCCTGATTAGCAAACACATGCCAAGGCCACTTCATTACTTGCCACATCTAAGCCAGCCAGATCTAAAGCTAACTTGGATCCAAGCTGAAATCATGTTCCTAATATATACAAACCCTTCAAGGCTTTATCTCACTTTGCTTAAAAAAATTTTACACCATTAAAGAAATGGGACCAGAGATTGGTGGTACTTCAATTTTCTGAGGTTTCAGCATCTCCTACTGGTCTGACCAGAGCTCTGTTTGCAAAGCTGAAGTCTCAGATGAAGGGATTTTTCCATTTGCTGTACTTCACAGAATCACAGAATCACAGAATCACTAGGTTGGAAGAGACCTTCAAGATCATCAAGTCCAACCAGTGCCCTAACACCTTCACTAAACCACGGCACCGAGTGCCACATCCAATCTCTTCTTAAACATATCCAGAAACAGCGACTCCACCACCTCCTTGGGTAGACAATTTCAATATTTAACCACTCTTTCTGTAAAAAATGTTTTCCTTCATACAGCCTAGGCCCTGCACGGATCCACAGTGCAAGGAGATGAATGCAACACGTGTAAAGATGTTTGGCTGAAATGTCACCATGAGAATCTGTTCCTACACCTTCATATTATGAACCTGAATTTCACAAGGCTAGAAATGAAGCCACAACTTTCAGAAGAGTGTAAACAGCAATATTTATTAAAATTACTTACTTGCTATATTTTTGTTTGACTTTCTATTAATCAATGTTTTTTAAAAATGCATGAAACATATAACAGTACAACCCTTGTATTACAACACCCAGAAAGTCTTCCTCTTGGAATAGTTGTAATGATTTACTAGTTTAAGTTTGGAGCAATAACAATCTGTTTGGATCAGCAGAACTATAATTCTACTGTCACTGGCTGCTTGGTAAACACAATCCCATACAAATTAAAATATCTTAGTTGTCTGGCCCAAAAATGTGAATGACCTTTCTAGAAAACAAAAAATCTACTCTACAATACCAATCCAGAATGACTTGGTAATAACATAACCTTTGACTTTTGAAACAACTGTGAAAAATGTAACAAACTGAGAAAGACTTATTCATAGATAAGCACAGCCTATCAACTCTCCTTTGTTAGAGTCAATTCAGAGGCCTTCAGCTAAGCCAGGTGTGTAGTACAGTACATACTACACATAAAGCTACACGCAGCACAGTCTGTATCATGTCCCTGGACATCTCATGATTGTTGTCTTTGCAACAACATGGGTGGTTCAAGATGTTATATTGTGACCTTCCAAATGGTACTTATTTTTAGGGAAATGCTTTATTTTATGAATTTATGGGAGCAGGAGACTAGAAGGAACCTGCGTCATTGGGTCTAATCCCCTGCTATTGCAAGCAGTCATGTCACACAATTCTTTTAATAAACTGAAGTGTACTTGGATACCATGGTGATGAGTACTTCATAAATATGGATATTTGTAGCTGAGCAGAAAATAAAATGATAAAAAAGTGAAGTGGAAGAACAGAAGGATTATGGTGACAGAAGGACAAAGGTGAGTATAGCACAGTTCTAAGGATATTATGGTTTTGGTTTTTTTCCCAAGAGACTAATGAAAACTTTACTGAAACCTTCACACCTCTGAAGTAAGAGTGATGTCAGCTAGGGAAGGGGCCAATTTCACACAGGACTTGTGAGAAATACAATAGTGGAAGAAAGAAAATAAGGATAGTAAAGAACAAAAAAGAAGGCCACTGTCAATATAGAAAACTTACTCCATTCTTCACAGTTCATGATGTAATGGTAATAGCTCAAATGAGCAAAACCACAGGCATTTCCAAATTTATCCTGAGGTTATTTAATCAGGCAAGTTTATAGAAGAAAAAAGAATTTCCTTACTTTTGTACCTATCAGAAAACCAGGGACCAAAACCAGATCTAATGTAACGTTCTTAATCACAATAATTAATTTTATGCATTGTGCACCTCTAGTTTATTTTCATATGCTTGGCTTTCCTGCATTTGCAAGCTAGTTCTAGAAGATAATTCCTTTTTTAATGAAGGAATTCTGGTAGAATATATAACCATTTTAATTTTTCTTTCAGTAAGGTTGATCAGTTTCAGCATAAAACTGAAATTCTCTCTATATATCGTTGATTCAATCTCCTTCCATGTAGGATAAACCTTAATCTGGAAGCCACACCTTTATCACGCAAGCTGCCAGAAAAAGGAATTAAATTTTCTAAGGTACACCTTCTATTTACAGCCACAGGGAGAAGTAATGACATTTAATGAAAGCTGTAGCTCTAAGCAAAAGCACAGGGAACTTCTACCCCTAGCCTGCTGAAAATGAGGTTATGGGTTGCACACAATGAGTAATACTCAAACCCTTTGCAACTCCATTGTCTCCAAAGGACTTACAACAGAGATATATTTGGCATACTTTTTATTCCAGACAGAGGAATGGGGAGCAAAGAACTAATAATTTTCATCCTTGAAAATGTACAAAAGGAAAAATAGGAACAAATGTTACAAGTATGATTATAACAGAGCAAAAATAATGTATTTCTTCTCCACTTTATTTTTTAAAAATATTAAATACATGGTCAGGTAAAAAAAAAAAAAAAAAGCAAAAAAAAAAAGCTTAATACTGTGCTATTTGTGATTTTCTAGGAATTCCTAGAAGAAAAAATGAAAGCATTTTCTATGGGGGAAAAAACTGATCTCTTAATTTCCTATCCAGTGCAACTTTTCTGTTGAAAACAAAGAAAGAAAAATAAATTTAAGCTCTATCAGATAGGATACCCTCTCTGTTGTGCTAGAAACAGGGACATGGCCTGTGCTACTACATGGGACAACCAGAGGCTTTTGTGAGGTGAGGCTTTCTCTGTCAGGAGTTCAGAGGTAGATGTACCAGAAATACCTTTATTCTGTCAGGAAAGGGCAAAAAAAAATAAAGGAAAATGTCTGACAAGTTCTAAATTTCAAAACATGCTTGAATTTGCCAGGCCGTGTGTGGCAAAAAACACCAGTCTGGACAGAGTATTGAGGCCTCATCACCAGGCTGCATTTACAGAAGTATACTAGGATGGCCATTAACACTCATCACTAAATGGGACCTGACTCAAGAGTACTAGATCTTAAAGCCTGTTCTTAGCTAAAAGGCTGGGACAAGCCCATGAGATGGACTCCATGGCCACAACTATGCTAAAAATCTAATGTGGTGGGTAGACCCTGGCTGGAAAACAGATGCCCAACAAATCTGCTCTGTAACTGCCCTCCTCAGCTGGACAGGGTAGAGGAAATACAATGAGAAAAATAGTCAATGTAAGGACGGACTCAACTTTGGAAAATTAAGGAGAAATAAATCCAAATCTTAAAAACACTTTTGCCTTACTCTTTCTTTCTTCCTGGGCTTAAATCTACTCATGATTTTCTCTAACTTCTCCTCTCCAATGGAACACGGGGATGGGGAATGGGAACCGTGGAGTGTAGGAGTCCCCAGTAATCATTGCATAGAATTAGCCCAGTGTTCCACATTCCTCTGATTGCACACAAAAGGCATTCCTTGTATTTTGATTAAAGTCTTCTCCATTCTTTAAGGCCATTTCTATGCCATTGTCATGTATTTATACAATTAGATCTAATTTATACTATTAGACCTAATTACTTAATTGTTGTAGCGTACATGATGAAATAATGAGAATGTGCAATTAAGATGTGCAATTACATAATTACAATGTGTAATGACATTAGGTATAAATATCCTAAAATGTTATGGGAAAACTATACTGTTGAAATAGAAAAATTTTTTTAGGTACTACATTGTTTTTAAAAAAAAGCAGATGAAACTATGAAATCATTCCTCAAAGCTCAGAAATTTTCTTCTTATTTTTAACTCCCCACTTATGGTGCTGTCCATTTTAACAGGAAAATTTATGTTTAATACAATCAAAAAGGGTAAGGAGCTGTATGGATATATATATACATATATATATATATACTGGAATAACTGAGGTTATCTTTACTTCCTGTAGTTTAGAACATCATGCTCCAATTTCCATGTGTCTTTTTTATAATCTGGAGCGAAACTGTAAATCTAACTCTTATATACAAACCACATATCAACTTTAGGATTTAGTGTGGCTGTACAACATAGAGGCAATGAACTAACATGGTAATAAATGAAATAACTAATTCCAGCCTTGCTCTGAAACCTGGTATCAACTTCTCTCCAAAATACACAAACAGAAAAGTATCATGCCCTCAGGAACTTCCTAAAGTATCTGTTTAACCTTCCCAAGGTTTAGAACCTCCCCACTGCCTCCTTCTACCCTGCCTCTGAGAGATCCCACAGGTGCCCTGGAGACTTCCTATAGATCCCCAGGAACACCTTCCACTGCATTCTCAATGGTGTATCACCAAAGGTGAGATGTCTCACTTAAAAGCTGTTTACTTGTCAAAATTAGATTTAATTGCTGTAAGCATCTTAAACCTCCAGAGATACAAAAGGGTGAGATGGATTCCACTGTAGCTGGGGAAACTTCATTGCTGTTCGTAATATGCAAGCATCCCAGACTGACCCTGAGCTACTAACAGAGCTGGCAAGTAGAGCAGCAAGGAAAATGAGCAATAATGATTAGAATTTTTCTTTTCTTTAGGAAAAAAATATTGATGGAAGATTTTGACTAACTAAATTTGCACTTCCCAAGAACTTATTTTGGCAATATTCCCACTCTGAAAATTCAAAACAAGAAGTAATTGTCCCCTGTCAATCCTGAATGTTACTTCATGTTTATCTAAAAAGCCTTTTGTTATAACAGATCAGTACTGAAGTCTTCTTACTTTCTTCTCTGGGAAGTTTTATTTTCAGGTATCTTTCTCTTATCCTTTAATTTCTCTAGAAGAAGGAAGGGAGGGGAAAAGAACAGCATAAATAGAAGTCTGGTAAAGTTTTCATGGCCAAAATACTGATGCTAAAACTGTCTGAATGCTGTATGTGGATTTCTACCATCAGTATCTGAAGTATAATATCTGAAGTGTATTTGAAGTGATAGAAAGGTTGACATTATTTCTCAATAAGGAATACAAAGAAGAATCCCAAACAGCTTGAAGTAGGTGGCCAGGAAGGGCTAAAAGGATCAATGGAAGTAGAAGGCTGGGGGATACTTTACTTGCAGTCCTAATTTCTAGACCTCCAACCCCAAGACATAGGAAACCAATACCATACTGGGGGCAGAGTTGCAGAGTTACTGAGGTGCATTTCACTCCCTCCCAGTGGGGTGGTCTCTGGGGAGGAGGTGTTGCACAGGTAATTATGTTGGTAGTTTGGACCTCGCAGCATCTGTCAGTTGCAGTTGTTCCTGAGGCAACAAAGCTTCTCATGACATACCAGCATATGCAACACCTACAGGCAGTGAAGTCCCAACCGATCATATGCCTTGAAGCTTGAGATTTATAGGCTTTGAAATTTTGTTCTGAGCAAAACAACTTTAGAGGCAGCTTTTACAAATCTTCCATAATATACCTTTCTTTAAAAAGTCAATTGTACTTCAAAACAAGTTGTAAAGTAACATAATTTTCCCTTATTAAAGAGTTCTCAGATAATAACACATTATACTTAGGCTTCCCAAAATGTTCTTCTTCTTTTCTGAATATTTCAACCTCAGCAACTCTCCAATGTCAGACCTGAAGGCCTGTCTAAAACCCAAAGATACTTCTGTAACGAGTGTGTACTTCAGGTTTAAGAGATGTTCTGCCTTGTGCTAGTTCAAACTTGGCTTGTCTGATGCTTCTTCACTCTTTGTATAGCTGCACACCTTAATATCAGACACATATAAATGTAGTGCTCCCTCAACCCTGTAAATGTAAATTTAAACACTCTCATGATTGAGATTGTGCTGAAAGAATAGCTATGAAAATGGTATCCTGACAGGAAATGTATGGTTGCCAAATTTTCTCTTCATTTTTCTCCATGTCCTGATGGACAAATCCTTATAAAAAAAGGACATGAGGAAGAAATATTTATCTTGTGCTAATAATTCCCTTGAAAATCCTAGAAACACTAACAATAACAAAGATATTTTTGCTCTTGACATTTAAAGAAAGACTAATGTTTTATATCTGTCAATGTTGTCAAATGATAAAGTGACTTTTTGTGTCAGATGATCAGAAATCTTCTCATAGGGTAGGTTTGCATTTTATTTTAGATTAGATTATCCTGATAAGTCGTTCTCTTTTTATTTTTTTGCCATTTATGGTAACATTTGTTATAAAATGAAAATTAAAATGAAAAATAGTTTTTCCCTGAGACATGTATTGGCAAACCTAATTACTACCTCAAATGTGATCAAGCTGTATAAATCACCTGCTCATAAATCCTGCATTGTAATCCTCTAAAATCTATCACTGGTCTTTATTACAACTTTTCTATTGTACAGTCTTCCACCTGATATGAGGCTCGTAGAATTACAAAAAATATATCAGCAGTAAAACACTGTTCATGAAACCTGGCAGGGTATGTAAAAGTTAACTGCACTGTGTATTTTACCCTGTAGTTGGTTTACAACAAATCCAATCATGCTCTGAATACAGTGGTGGAAAAGAATACATCTTTCATCCAATTAGCCGTTATAAGGATGCTTGAGACCACATGGACTGTGCCCTGGAAAGCAATCACACTGCCCCCAAAGAGATAAGATAATGCTGGAGGATTTAGCTGCTCATATGTTTGTACAGTGAGTTCATATAGCCTGTGTTCTTGGGGCTTCTCTGGCCTGGTTTTCACCCCTGAGCTGAGCCAACTGTCAAAACCAAGCAGGTCATTCTGTTTTACATGCTTCCTGTTGAGCACCTTTGAAGGAAAGTCTGAAAATGGAGCTAAAAATCTGTTCCTAGAGGTGGTTTGGTGAGTTGGAGTTACTACAGAAGTATCCCACTTGAATTTTTAAACAAGACCTGGAACACTCATAAGCAGAATTCACTGTTCACAAAACAAGGTGAAAGATGAAAATTTCTTTTCTTGCTTCTTTTTAAAGAGACATAACAGCATACAAACAAAATTTGCCTCTTGAATATCAAGATTCACAGCCAGAAAAACTGACCCCAAGTGATCAAAGGGATATCCCATTCTATGTGTTGTCATACTCAGGATAGAAAGACGGGGGGGAGAAGAAGGAAGGGTGGACACATTCTAGGTTGTAGTGTTTTGTCTTTTTGAGTCACCAGTAGATGTGATGGAACCCTGCTTTACTGGGAATGGCTGAACATTTGCCTGGCCATGAAAAGTGGTAAATTAACTCCTTGTTTTACATTGCTTGTGTGAGCAGTTTTGCTTTCCCTATTAATTTTTTTTTTAATCTCAGCCCAGAAGCTGTCTCCCTTTTGACCTTCTGATTCTCGTCCCCATCCCACTGGGAGCAGACAAGAAGTGAACAAGTGGCTGAGCTGGCAGCTGGAGCAAAACCTTCAGCTGTGGGGTTGTACATTCACAGATACAGCCCAGCTTAAATCCCCGTAGATCAAAAAGCTGCAGCACTGCTTTCCCCCTCGATCACAGGAGCACCTTTTCAAACACTTCCTCTTATTAAAATTAATCAAGTCAGCTGCTTGGAGGAGCTGATCCAGCCAAAATGAAACCCAACACGAGAAAGTTCTTTGCATCCCCTTTAGTCAGATAATGGTAGAGCCTACTCAGGGAGGCTGGGAATACAAGACCAACACTTTCATCTTAAGATACTTGTGAGACAGGAGTAAGGTAAAGAGATGCTAAGGACTAAAGAGACAGGTGCAACATTTGGAGCCTCTGATGGCAAGGAGTTCTTTAAAATGATCAGCATTTGACAGTACCAGCAGACTGTGGAAATACTGCAGGATCGGGCTGTTATTTAACATTTACAAATTAATACTGCACTCAAGATAATGAATGGCTTGAGCACACATGCTTTCACACACCACCTGTCCATTCCCCTCTCACTTCTGTTGTTTCCTCTCACTCTGAAGATAGCTTGCTAATTGCTCTGCTTGTATGTGATATGACATGGCCACAGGGAATGGAGAAACGGGAGGGGAGGGGGTGAGAGAGACACAGAGACAGAGAAAGAGCTTGTTCTTTGAGTAACTTCTTCATCTTGTCTCTGGTGGTAAGAGTTTATTGTTCTAACCCCTTGGTCATTTCTTAAAATATATGAAAGGGCAATGACAACAGTTCTTAGGCACTGCTGTGGCAGACCTGTGATATATAGCTACACACCACCCTCAGTTTCATCAGTCAACTGCTCCCTTCGCTGGCATTCACAACTGAAACAACCAAATGTGTCTATTAGCACCCATCAGATGAGCACTTAATCAGTAACCAGTGAGACCCATGTGTTATAAAATGGGATGAGTGTTCTGGATAACAACGTATTTTTTAAGTTGCCATCATCAGAAGGAAGAAATTGTGTAAACCCAGGCTTTTGCAATAAGATGCAGTAGCCAGATGGAAGATAATGTGGTATCAATAGGGATTTTTGAAATACTGCAAAATTTCTGGGGAAATTGATAAGTATGGTCTTTCAAGAAGTGTATATTCTAAACGGTAATGCTGTATGTGACATTTATTTCCAAAAGAAAGCACATTAATGTTTATGCTCCATTGATAGTAATGATGACAAACTCTTCTGCTACTTTCAGACTAAAACATTTTTCATTAAAATACTGCCATTTCCATGATTTGATGCTTTTCTTTCAATCTTAACAGTGAAAAAGTATTCAACATAAAAAATATTAAGTCGTTTTTAAGCTATTTGATCAGGAAATATCCCCAAGCAAGAGTCTTTGTTTTGGAATGATATTCTGTTAAGAGAACAATTCAATCTCTGTCACAGGAAGATATTTCCATCTCAAAACATCTGTGTAAATCAAAGTATCTAATTTACATCAGAGATAAGTTTATATAACTTTGTATTTTGTCAGCTGGGACATACGCATTTTACCAGTTGCAGAAAAAAGAGCATAGGCAGTATCAAAACAAAAAGGTACCCTGAGCACACGCTGGTAAGTTAACCATGACATCCATAACATGACTACCACATTAAATGGGTGGAACTTTTATTTATTGCCTCAAGTGTTCCCTGTACAGCCTTAACTCAGTCCTTGGAGCACTCCCTGATCCACACTGTGTGCAGAAAGGAGAGGATACATTTTAACATGTCTCAGGAATACTTAACTACATGGGCACTTAGTCCTTACTTGCACTCTAAAACTCACACTTTTTGCACTGAGCCAAGCTAAAGCTCTGGTAATGTCTATATAAGCTGTAATATATGCCTTCTGTATATGCTGCACAGGTATTGCACACATAAGTTATAACTAGCAAAAACAATAGAAAAATTTAAGTGTTTCTGTGTGAACACTTTTTTCTTGCAAGACGGATTTAATTTCATATGGGTACTAAATAGCAAATCCTGCTGAGGCTACTAAAATCGGGTAATCTCTCTGTTATATCTGTAACCTTAATTACATATTTGGATCCTGATCTTTTCCTGTATGGAGGTATTATTTCCCTCTGCAATAAAAATGACAGTCAGTAGAGTTTTCCCTTTGTCTCCACGTGAATTTCTGCTGGCACTCCAGAACGATTAACACAGCAACATATTTCCTGTACTTTTATAGGGGACTGGAGACCAGAAAGATCAGCATTACAATTTTATGCTGCTGTTTGCTTTACCACTTGTTTGCTAACCCAATTAAGATAGTAAATGTCAATTTGTCCTTCAGACATAGTATACTCATGTTCTTCAGGAAAATTTTTCACAGAAATGTTCAATTTTTATATTCAGAGTTCTTGAAATTTTGAGATGTTACTTTTTACAAACTGTATAAGAAATGGTCACAAGCAGAAAATCTCATACTTGGTGCATTTTTTTTCTGTGATACTTTCTCACTCAAATAAATGAATTAATTTATCTCCACAACAACCTTGTTAGTTAAACACTTCCATTTCTTCTTTTCTCTGTACCAATGCAGATATTTGAAGCTTTTCTTCTTGGCTTGGGAGAGTAGGGGGAGGTATTCATTTTCTGAGTGGATTTCAATTTCCGTATAACGCTGTTGGAGAGCAACCTATATTTTAAAGCAAAGGAAAGCCTAGGGAAATATACCATACTTAAATTGCAATATATCAAAGTTGATACTAAGCATGCTTCCTTCATTCTCCACCATCTCCTTGTTCTGTTCTACACCCCTCTTATATATCCTTCAGTTTTAATTTTTTTTACTTGCCCTGAACAGCATAATGCAATAATAGCTGTGTAGTTCCAGAATGCCATTTCTCCTTCTTTTATAGCCCTATTACTGTTCTATCTCAGCAGCTCTGAATTTAATGCATTTCTCCTCCTCTCCCTGTGCCCCAGGGAAGGACCACCATCTCCAGTGCACAGACAGGAAACCAAGTAGATCTATAGTGCACAGTGAGTAGAGCTCTCAAGCCATTTTTTCCAGTCTTTGGTCTCATTCTGACGTGATCCACTTGGAAACGTGCTGTGGGGCCCTGCCACTGAGATCCATTCCCTCTGCCTTAGCAGCAATTCTGTGTCCGCCTCAGATAATTTTTATAAGGCTCCTGGTGCCACCTGTCTAAAGGGCATGAGTGGTCACAGAAAAGTTGATTTGTGTTTGCTCTTTTAAATAATTGGATTAAGCCACAAGCATAATTTAACTGCTTAGGCTGAGAGCAAGGTGAAAGAGAGAGTCAGATTCTAGCTCCCACAGACATTGTGTCTGTCCCCAGAGGTTAATGGACAGATTCTTGGGGAATTAGGTAGGTATCTATCTACCTATCTGTCTATCTATCTACCTATATATCTATCTAATCTCATTTGAAGGCTTGGGACTTTAACTATCTATCTCCTTAAATGACTTGGGAAGTCACTGGATGTAAAGTAGCAGGAGATTTCAAAGCCTACCTCACAAGACCTAGGTAAACAAAGTCAATGAACTATCCCCATCTCGAGTCTGTAGGACACCCAAACACAGGGATCAGCTCTGCAGAGTTGTAATACTTAAACCTATTTTCACAGGCCACCTCTCTTTCCCCACTCTCCCTTAGGCAGTAACACCTTTGGCCATGCACTGCACAGTCACAAAACTGAGGCATTTGCAATCCATGGAACAGCTGCCTTTTGAATTTCTCCTCGCTAAATATGTTCCTCTGCCACTGGAGTCTGAAAGTGTTGCTTTTGATTATAAACACCTCCTACATCCCTGCTGAGCAGTTTGCCATTCTCCTTCCCAGACTACCTCCGCAAGTACACTGGGAAATCTGCCAGCATACAGAGTTCCCCTTCCTCCTTCGCTGAGAAAACTGTATCCTGAGAAAATGGTACAGGTGCAGCTTTCACAAGAAACAGCCCCCACAGTCAACTAAAATTACTTTAGTTAGGATAAATTGGAGATTTCTTGGGGATTTTCCCTTATTTTCTAAAACCTTGTACACAAATAATTAAAGTTTCAACCATTCAGTCTGTGATAAATGAACATATAATAACTCTGATTAAAAATGTTCCTATAAAAAAGGTTTTTATGAATAACATCTTACATAACAGTATTTACCCTCTTTTACACACCATTTCCCTTTAAATTAGTGGGAAAAAGAGGAGAAGGATTGAGGAAATTAATAAAGTACAGAAAAAAATTATTTGCAGTTTACTGGGATTTGTTTTTCCAAATATCATCACATTCATCATTAAAAATGCTATCTTTCAAGAAGACAGACCTGTGTGGTCACATTCCTGTAAATGCAGTTCTCAAATATTTTATTCTCTCATTTGTCTATCTGACATTCATCTGGATTCACACTGTCAAGTGTCATGCAGTCAACATGATAATAAAACCAATAATGCTTCCTACACTCCAGCTATGCTGGAAGTGGCTTCCATGTGCATGTGATTCCAGTGTCTCTCTCCCTTACAAATGTGAAAACAATCTTTTTTCTGCTCCACAGCCATCTCTCCCAGGCAGTGGGTTCAGCAGGGCAATGTGACCTACTGTCCAGATGTATCCAGGGTAAACTGAGCTTGCAGAATAAGGACAGGACTCTGACTGTGACTGCTCTACAACCAAGAACATTTTCTTGAGAAAGGAACCAAACACAAGGAGGTCAGCTGGACAAAGTAATGTCCAGAAGGGTCGTCACCTCTGAGATTCAAACCTCCTGCAACAGCCTCACTGCAACAACACTACATGCAGCTAATATTCCATATGGAACAATAGTCCACACTGCAGACCAAAAAGGCAGTTCTTCCACAGGATTGTGATCTAATGGTCAAGAGAGGTCTAGAATAAAATACAACAACAGGTGACATAAACTAAAAAGTGTTGATATTGGCTAGAAGTTGAACATAAAACAAGCAGAAACACAATCAGCAACTGGCACCAGCCCTCTGGATATAAAAAGTTGTTATCATCTCTTGGAGCCACCATTTTTAGCCATTTTTTTCCACCTATTCTAGCAACATGCACTCGCTCATATTATGGTACTATCTCTCGTAGAATAAAACAGTCCCAGTTCACTCTGCTTCTTGTTCAGATACAAGTAATATTTTTCTTTAATCCTGGATTGTAATCCTACTGCAAAATGGAAGATCCCTTTTTCTGCATGAAAAAGGGGTTTGTCTTTTTCATCACTGAAAAAAGGCATGTTTCACTATCTGAAAGACATTTTTTTCATTTCTCTGCACTAATTATATGACTAACATAAAAATATGGCAAAAAATTTGAAAAAGATCTCTGTTTAACTCTCAAAAATGAATTTTGACAAGGTCAAATTACATACTGTGAGGACAGATTGCAATATTCTTTCTGAAATAAATATGCCTGAATGGTGTTCTACACCTGAGCTACTTTTAAGAGTAATTTACTAATAATATGTGTGTTTAAGCGAACAAAGAACTTTGTATAAAGCATGAACATGATCTTAGTACTGTTAACATTACTTTTATGATACTAATAATGAATGGAAAGTATATTGTCAGGCAAAAGAATAAAGAAAAATAAGCTACTATACCTTAGGACGTGGTTTCTAGAAGCCAAAACCTCTGATAATTATTTTTATGAAGCCTTTATGTTAACAGTTAGTACCGCAGTGAAATATTAGATATGCTTCTATATGAAAGTTAATTGCATTCAAGCATTTGAAGGATAAACAGTAGAAAATTGACAAATTTAAGACAGGAGTATTGATGTCCAGCTTTTGGTAGCAGATGGCTACAGGGGTGGTTTCTGTGAGAAGCTCCCAGAAACTTCACCTATGTCCAACAGAGCCAATGCCAGCCAGCTCCAAGGTGGACCTGCCACTGGACAAGGCTGAGCCCATCAATAGTGGGTAGCACCTCTGGGGTAATACAGTTAAGAATAATGAAAAAAAAACTGTGCAGCAGCATCCAGAGAGAAAGGTGACAATATGTGAGAGATCAGCTCTGCAGACACCAAGGTCAGGGAAGAACAATAAGAAGGAGATGCTCCAGGCACCAGAGTAGAGATTCCCCTGCAGTCTCAGTGCAGCCCATGGTGAGGCAGCTGTGCCCCTGCAGCCCTTGGAGGTCCATGGTGGAGCAGAGATTCACCTGCGGCTCAAGTAGGATCTCTTGTCAGAGCAGGTGGATGCCCAAAGGAGACTACAACCCTATGGGAAGCCCCAGGACCTGTGTCCCTGTGGAGAAAGAACATGCTGGAGCAGTTTGCTGGCAGAACTTGTGGCCCCATGGGTCACAGACAACATGTGATGGACTGACAGCAGCCCCCATTCCCCTGCAGTGCTGATGGGTAAGAGGTAGGGAAAATGAGGAGTAAAGTTGAAATAGGGAAGAAAGGAAGGGTGAGGGAAAGGTGGTTTTAAGATAAAGTTTCATTTCTCATTATCCTACTCTGATTTGATTGGCAATAAATTAATTTCCCCAAGTGGAGACTGTTTAGCCAATGATAGTAACTGTGGGGTGATCTCTCCCTGCTCCTATTTCAAGCCTTTCATTACATTTTCTCTCCCTTGCCCAGCTGAGGAGGGAGTTATAGAGTGGCTTTGGTAAGCACCTGGAATCCATCCAATGTCAACCCACCACAACAGGGCAAAGAAAATATGATGAGGACTAAAGGAATACAGTTAAGAGAAAAGAAAATATGTATCAGGAGGCAAATCAAATATAAAATATTGAGTCCAATCAGATGATAAAAGCAATTTTAAAAATTCTGTCCCTAGATTCAGCTGAAACAGGAATAATCAAAACATTTGATGCTTCACTTTGTACAACAGTTCTGAGCTAATAACAGAAGGATCAATGTTCTGAAAAGTCTTAGTATAACAACTCTTTAAGTAAAAGGCCAGTATAATATCCTAAACTCCTCCAATTGAACATAGTTCAAAAAATCTTCTGACAGGCTGAAAAAGTGTGAACGAAACACCTGTTGTGTTTGAGCACACATACGCTAGAGCTGCAACAGCCCACAAAATAGGGCCAGAGCACAAGCTCAGCTGCAGCTGATTCCCACTCATAGGAGCACTTAATCAGCTTCATGCTCCCAGACAACACCTAGGCTTAGATTTGGACACAGAATAGGCCAAAGACAGCTTCAAACAGACATTCTGTTTTTTGTGGGAGGAAAGTTTAGGTGCCAGCTAGTTACCCTCAGGGCCTAAAGGTTGCTCTTAGTCCATTTTATTTACCAGGATGCATTTAGTCATGAAGTTTCAGAACAGTAAGGCACAGAGGTAAGTCCATGCCCTTCTGCTGAAAACTGTTGCAAATGGTTTGAAATCCATGAGACTTTTCTGTTTTGCTAAGGAATAATACATGAAAAAATACTCAAAAGCAAAGAAAAAAGAACACTGCTTGCTTTTTTTTTTTTAATAGAAAATTTAAAACTTACTAAGAATGTGTGGCACATCCCTCAGGAATCACTTACCTCATTTTTCATTCACTTATGCTGATGTTTAATTCTGTGTAATGCTTTCTAAGAAGACAGAATCTTATTCAGCCTGCGCTTTACTGAGGAAGTTAATTCAGGGGAAGAAGGGGATTTTAACTGTTATATTCAGTTAACTTTGTATAGGAAATACTTTCACAATACCAGGAACTTCAGGAGAGGTGCAAGCAAGGAAGACCTGTTGATTTATATGTACTGTGAAAACAGATTCTAATGAGTAATTTTAAGACTACCTGGACACAAAATTTGCCTCAGGATTTACACATAGAACTACCTGAGTAACTCCACTTAACAAAACAGCACTTTGAGTCAGTCACATATTAACACAACTCACAAAATGGTCCACAGGACCCTCTGAATATTCCAGCTTAACAGTAGGAATGGCAGTTTTCTCTAGTTCTGCCACTGGATAACTAACCTGTCTAACTAACCTTAGACAAAGCATTTAATCTTGCTTCATTGATCCATTGCTGAAAGAGGATTTCAGTCTTTAACTACCTGAAAGCTAGGTATGAAAATATGTGCAATTATATTGTAAATGTGTGTTTTATATAGTAAAAATTGCTATAACACAACATGCACAGAAAAACTTCTTTTGCATGTTAACTTAAGGCTAGGTCAGAATACTCATGCAATGAGTTTCTGCTATTATGGTTACTTTACAATAAATCAACACCAAAGCTCTCAATACTCCGGAACCCTGAGGAAAATTATGGACTAGTTTGAACAGATCTGAGCTCAGTTGGTCTGTATTTACATTTAAAAAAGGACTCAGCTGACCAATTGCAGCCCCTCCTCTAATAACCTAAAGCTAAACAGCTGCCAACATGAGCTCTGTAGAGCTTCATTGCATTCCCTGCTAAGTCTTCATTTTGTCACTTTATAGTATTTGTAGATCAAAAATGGCTCTCCAGCCCCGCCTTAAGCACTGGATAAAGCAATTTCCTTTAAGAGTTTTAGGGTATTACACCCAAGTGCATTTCTGAAAAGTCTCAAATGGAGCAGATAAAAGGGCAAGCAGTGGATATAAAAAGAAATAATTTCAACTTGATACCTGGCAAAAGGGGGTGATTTTTGTGTCTGTTGATTTCACAAATCATTAAACTTAACAGCAAACATAAAATGAATGTTTCCTGCCCATTTTTAAAATGTGGAGGCTACGGGCACTTGTAATGTTCCCCTATGTGAGTGGCCATTAGATTGAGCACTGCATGGAGGGCAATGGCCTAAGTGCTCTCACAGTGTCATCCTCAGACACCAGATGTAGCTGCTGTAGCCCCAGGGGCAGAAACCACAAGTACTTATTGTGATTGCAGCCAAAGGTCTTATCTGTGCCCAGGTTATTCTTTGTTGAGAAAACACCAGTGAATCAGCTTCACTTAAACTATACAATGCTTGTATAGAAGATGACATCACTCACTTTCTCTACATTTATTGCAGGAAATCTCTCTTTAATGCACTCCCCTGCTTTGCTGTGCCACTCCTCAGCTGATACAAGGAGCTGTAGCACAGGGTACCTTTTTCAGCTGACTCCAGCAAGCCTGTTACACTACCTGACAGGGAGCTATTTTTCCAGATGTTTTTTCAACAACTTGCTTTTCTCTGAGAGCAGCCTTCACCAACAGTATAGTACAGCCGTTGCAGTAAAGACCTTCCTCAGGCTGTGCTTCGACCAGGCAGACAAAAGTAATGAAGAACAGGTCCTGGATTCAACAACCCACGTTTAAGAATACCCAACGATGACAGTGCACCATGTTATCTCAGTGCAGTTTAAGCCTTATGCCCCAAAGTGGCCTGAGCACCTTGCCCTGTAGGCATCTGCTGTATAGACACTGGCTTTCTCACATTTGTAACTTCAGATGTTTGTCATGAGGATTTAATCAACACCAAGGAGGAACACCATTGTTTCCTAGAGTATCAGCTCCAGTGCTTCAAAAAAAAGGTGTAACTAAAACAGAAACTAAAACTATATTAAAATAGGAAAAGCCGGGATACAAGAGTTTGGACTCCTCTATAGAATCACATTTTAATGAATTTAAAGTTGAGTCCCAAGTTTGATACTTTTGATTAGTATATAATAATTCCCTGATGTGCTTGAGTAAACACAGGTCAGACAAGTCACAACCATCATGTTGCTTCTAAGAGAGAAGTGTCTTTTTTCCTGAGGACCAAAAATTGATTTTTCAACACCTTGCATTTCTGTCAAATTAATCAGTAATAAAAAATGAATATTAAAATTAAAAGCCATTTAAAAAGACAAAATCTCTTTATTCTCTTTATCCTTGATAGTTTTGCTTCTCTTGGCAGTCTTCCAGATTTATATTTCCTGCTCTTCTATCAGTGATCTTCTGACAAAAATAGTTTTGACAGACTGAATAATAGAAAACAGTGAATGCTAACAATCAGACTTGAATTAATGGACAAGTATTGGTACTTAAAGTTTACTTTTAATGCTAGCTCAGACTTGTGTTACAGCAGTGAAATACCAAATCACTGTGGACAGGAACAGAAAGTGTGTACATGGTATCACATCATAGCATAAGCTCTAATATTTCTGTTACTTTGCTCTTTTATGAACTATCATGATCCTGTAAGTGGTATATCTGTAATTAAGACCATTCTCCCCTATTATGGTGATCATACCATACCATAAGGTACTTTTGAATGTCATTTGTAATTAAAAAAAGCAACAGCAGCAAGAACAAAGACAAACAAACCAAACCAAACAAACAAACAAACAAAAGAAGGAACAAGTTCTAGAAAGTACTGACTGTAGTGAAGAGCAGTAGATATACTCATGAGTTTTTGATTCAGAATTTGTAATTCAGCTTTTGCTCAAGTTGGGACAAACTACTCCTGAGACTAACCCAGAGAAAGGCTGTTTTACAGAGAACCCCAAAACTCACCACGTCATTTGTGCTAATGTCAGTGACAGTTTATGGTGTGAATTCCACTCAGGATCACTTTAAATATGATGCAGCAATTCTCCTTGGGAGCCCTCAATGCCAACGTCCTTTCACAACACAATCCACTGATTTCCCAGGATTAGGCCTATTAAAAACAGACTAAGAAATTAATAAGCTCTATCTCAAAGTACATATTTTCATTTTTTGCTTCCACTAAGATGATGTGAGAGAGGCAGACCTTAAGATCAACCCTGGCTCAGGTATCAGTACTGCACTCAAGGGGTGGCAGACACTGTGGCTGTTTGTTACATGTCTAAGAACTGGGCAGAAGCAGTAAGGAATAAGCAGTCCCTTGCATCTGACAAGTTAAGGAGCACTTGAAAGGCATCACAAACTTTTCCTTCAGCAGAAGTCAGGCCAGTGCCCTGAACCCCAGGAAGGTCACAAACTGATAAGTTGCAAACTGCTTACCAGCCTCCATCACTAATTCCACTGGTGACAGGTTTGGTTGATTTGCACTCGTAATCATGCAGGCTGCTAGACAGCACTAGTAGTATGAGAACTAATGAAGCAGCAGTTGCTTTGCTCAAATTATTCCTCATCCTTCCCTTCCGGTGGTTGCCTGACTTAAAAAGAGAGGCCCTGAAGGCACAGAACACGCTGGATTCCCAAGGCCCATGTATCAGGGCATCCCTTATGCAGCCCTCATCCCTCTCTGACTCTTGCTGCAACATCCAGCAAAACGCACAGCTACTTCTGAAATATTTTGGCGTATCACTACCTTTACAATACAGCTTAGATTTCAAGCACAGCTTTTAAGCACAGGTTGATTTATAAGCATACAGGCATAAGTGTTTTCCACCATAAAGGAAACAACTAGATTTCTTTATTAATCAGTCTTTCCAAATTTGTTGAGATAATAATAATTCAGTATCAGGAAGTAAGAGAGTACTGAAGGACTGGAGGCCTCTATTCTAAAAGAAAACTGCAGCTAGGACCTGAGGCATGGGACATATATTTAATACTCATTTTGATAACTTGAGGGCAAATAAGGTTTCCTTTCAAACACTGGCTTACCAAACAGGCATGCAAATACTCTAGGGTAAACACTCAGTACAGCACACAGAAAGTATGAGTTATGAATATGCTACAAAATAAAAGGAGTACATGTGTATCTCTGGTGTGTTCATTGGAACAGTGAGCCTTCTGAATGCAGACATGAGCCACTTGGGCATTTTTGGTATGTGTTTACATCACTGCAAAACACAGAGGGAAAGAAAGGATGGCAAGTCAGTGCACAGAGATGAGACAAATGATGCTATGAGCAAACCCCATGTGCAGCAGGAGAAAACTTGCAGCCTGAAGGGGAGGTACAGCATGGCTTAGTTTCCAGACTAAAGCAGAGGTTATACCACACAAACCAATGAGTGAAAAGCAGAGCAGCAAAGCAAAACATCAAACTTCTGTGCTGTCTCACAAAGAATCATAGAATCATTAAGGATGGAAAAGGTGTCTAAGATCATCAAGTCCAACCATTAGCGCAGCAGGGCCGTGCTCACCGTGTGCAACTCTTAGACTAAAAGACCAGGAGGTGCACTTCTTCTTGTAAACCACACAATAACCCCAGATTTAGTAATGCTCTCCTCTGCCCAAATAACTTGAGAATAAATTTCACTCACAGTATTTTTGACTAACACAAAACATGCCAATGATAATCTCATGCAAGTCTCTTAAAAAGCCAGTTATCCTAGAAGTAGTAATCTTATAAGTCCTCTAATCACCTAGCTAGCAGATTCCTTCCATACCCACACACATCAACACCTTTCAACAAATTTGTGATTGCATGCAGAACCCTCATATATATACATATAGTATATAATATATATGACATATATATTACACATATATAACGTGTTTGTAAGTGTTTATGTGTATATATATATAGCTAAAGGGAAGGTGCAAAGAGGACACAGCCAGTCTCTTTCCAGTGGTGCCCAGTGCCAGGATCAGAAGCAATGGGCACAAATTGCAGCAGAGGAACAGCAGTTCCTTGTCTGAACAGCAGGGAAGCCTTTGTCACTGTGAGGGTGGCCTAGCACTGGCACAGGTGAACCAGAGAAGTTGTGAAGTTTCCATCCTTTGAGATCCTTGACCCTGATTAAACTGGGAAAGCTGTATAAACTCACCTCCAGAGGTTCATTTCCATCTCAGCCATTCTATGGTTCTGGAACTCTGTAATTTGTTTGTACACTAAATAGTGATATAATGAAAGGCAGGGTCTTACAAGTATAACAGAGCTGGTATTTGGAGAGAAAACAGTTTTCTAGAAAAACACAGAGCTAAATGAGTTTACAAAATTCAGGATATGAAATTCCTTAATACCTGTTAGTTTAAAAATATATAATTGTGTTTATTCAATAGACAATCTGATATGGAGCAGAGAACTAGCACATATATGCACCTGCCTTTATGAATTTTAAAGGAATATACTCATGATAGAAGATCAGTATTATCTGAAGAAAACTAGAAGAACCAGTGCAATACCAATTTTTAAAGTGAAAAAAATACATACAGCTATTATTCTTTAAATATAAAATAGCAGGAAAACTAACAAAAGTAAAATTATATTTTTAAAATGTATGGAAGAGAAATCTCCTGTATGAAAATAAGGATGGAGTGAAGGGCAGAGAGAGGTATCCCTTCCACAACCATAAACAAATGGAAGGGGTAAATGTTTTTGCTATATTTTGTTTAGCTTATCAGGATATTTAGAAACCTTTGTTTTGAAGCATTTTCTTCTTCCTGTGATTAATGTTGACTGTAGTGCTTCTGGGAGGTTTTGACACTTGTTTATAACTTCATGCCCAATTTTAAATTTTTGGGGCTTTCGTCCTCAAATATTTATTTTAAAGCACTTACAAACTGATCAGTAATGCACTCTGCTGAACGTTCTGGGAACATGTCATTAATACAAAACCTTGACTCTAATGTCACACCTTGATACTTCAGAGACCCACTCCCAACTGCCATTTATTGTACTCAGGTAGCTGTTACCTGTACTCTGTCCACCTCCACATTGGTATTAGATTTAGTCATCTTGTCCTTGTTTCCTTAAGCTATTCTTGATTACTGTGCTGATTTGTGAACAGTGTTTTCCAGTGCTCGTTTGTTGGACTGGACTGAACAGGGCGAAGGATGTCATTGTTATTGACAAGGCATCTACTGTACATGGTGGCTGCTGACACCCTAATAGGAACCCACACAAATCATGTGCAAAATAATTTAACCTTGGCTCCCCTAGTCCTTACATTTTTACAGTATATGCCTTGAACCCAGATGTTCCTGTCTCCTCAGTTCAGAACACACAGGTTGCAGGGCTGATGCAGATGGACTCTGCTCTCTACTGGTGAAGGTCCCCTGCCTTTGCCCTCTGCCCTCACTCTCCTATTCTACAATACAGTGACCGGTGTGACTTTGCAGGCAGCTGCACAATCCTATGATGCCAACATAAAACACATGCTGAGAACTATGGGGTGGCTCCTGTTAGGGTTGATGGGTTTGTTTCGCCAGGTGATGCACATTTGTGGCATTAACTGAACATTGGGAAGAAGCAAACTTTACCTTCTGGGAAATCACGGAAGAAGGAGCTCTTTTTCTCTTCTTGAACTTTCCACTGTAATAATGTTTTTCTCATTTAACACAGAAAGTTCAGAACCAACTGGGAGAAGCTTTAAGATATTTGTCTTGTCAGAGTAAATTTTTTCAGAGAGTTTATTGACCAGTTCTGCACTGGACTATTATAAGCAATGTAAACTTACCTTTGACTGGCACCTCAAATTTGATACAATTTTTTAACATCAGGATTTTTCACACGTTTTGCTATAAAAAAGCATCTCATTTTCTTTTTCAGATTAAAAATATTTAAACTAAGGAAACATTTGTAGAAAGGATTCCAAATTTGACTTTGAGTTATAGCAAACAAAACTGCAACAATGTCCATTCATTCTGAGATGCTTTACAGTTCAAGGAAGTAAATATTCCTGTTTCAGCCTTAAATTGTGATGGGCTGCTAAACCAGAGACAAAAACCTAGCTTTAAATAAATTTGGAAAAAAAAAAAAAAAAAAATCCCTGTAGCTGCTTCTGAAGGTGATAAGTTAACATGTTCAGTCTTTTTGCCATGAGCTGGAAGTCCTTTGCTGACGGGAGCCGGGCACTCTGCCCGTCTGCTGCCGGAGCATCTCTGCGGTGGAACAGCGGCCCCGAGCGGCCGCACAACAACCGCGTCCCGCGGGGTTCCCCAAAACCGCCTGCTGACATCATTTAACAGTTCCCAGGCGGTCGCCGAAAACAAAAACAAAACAAAAATATCTTTACCTTTAAACCACCACTTTGCAGAAACACCTCGTTCCAGTTCACCATTCATACATCTGCCAAAGTTCCACAGTAGGCTCAAAAGCGTGGATGTGAATTTGGTATCTAGTTTGGGAAAACACGTGGAGGCCTGGAAATTTTAACCTGAATTCAGCAGACGAACTTAAAGGAAATTAATTAGGTGTGCACATACAAAAGACCTGGAAATAGCACTGTTTACCCAGTCATTTTAATATGGTTGTTTTCATAGGGCTTGGTTACACAGCCCACTAGAGCACACCACTCCCAGGGCTAAAGGTAAATATTTTTCACTTATTGCTGGTTTTTCTTAGAAAAAATACTGCTTTACCCCTGCTGAGTTTTTCTGCTACCCAACTGCCCTGTTCAGTGAGGTCTCAGAACATGCTCATGGAAGCTGAAGTCCTCTTTGACGAATTGCATTTTTTGACAGAACCAAGCTTGCCAGGCTGTCAGAGTGAGACAGCTGGAATGAGGGATTTTTCAAAACATTCAGGAATGACAGACAAATTATGTCATGAAATAACATCATATTGAGGCATGGCATTATGAAATTACAACAGTGCAAACATTCTTGCCTGAGAACAGTCTTCACAATTTTAAATCTACCCCAGACTGGAAACTAAACAGATTTGATCGCAATCCAGCTTTATCTTCTGATGGATTCTGCATCATAATATGGAAAGTCACACAGAAAATGCCTGGACTCCTGTAAAGAAGTGCTTTATATAACATAGAAAAAGTGTTTTACAATGTTTCACATACTTTGCAATCATACTAACACAGCAAAATTCACTGAAGAATCTTTTTACAATCCCTCATAAACAGAGAAGGAAATTAAATATTTTAATGCTGTTATATGAAGTGATTATCCTTCATCATCTGGGAAAATGTTCTCAGTTCTGGTCATCTAATTGCATTAGATATAGCAGAATTTAACAGAAGTCTTTGTAGAAGTTGGGATATTCCAAGAAATCAGCCTTATAAAACAGAAAATTATTTCACAGATCCATGCTAAAGCTAAAGGTTAAATTCCACCACAACAGGTAACAGTATTCTAAAATCTGCTTGGCACAGTTGAAACCTGTACAACACAAACTACAAATATAAGTTTTTAGAGAGGATCTGATGTATGTTAAGGAATATAGAGGAATACCTAATAATGATCACTTCTCTGGGGCTCATTTCTCATCATACAACATTAAAGGGAAATTGGTGTCATCAAAATGTAAAACAAGGTAAAAAGACTGTTTCAGCTGAAATAATATTACTCTGAGGGCTACAACCTCAAACACAGTGCCTATGCACCTTACTCAGACTGTGGGAAGACATTTCCCCATGAGCCACTCTTCAAAGAATTCTGGCACTTTCAGCTGAACTTTCTGGCACCAGACACTGCTGAAACAGGACACCAAATCTCAAGTTTGGCACAGAATAGCAGTTCCTACATTCCTAAAATTCCTGTTTAGTCTGTGCAAATTGGATCTAACCTAACACTCCTGCTGGGCTTACAAAAACAAGGATAAAGTCTAAATTAGGCAATACAGTTTGGCAGCTGCATTTAAAGCTGAGCTATGTGTAAGCTCAAAGCAAAATTCTGCAAGACAGTGGTGCTTCTACTGTCTTGGAAGAACACATGCAGCTCCAATGGTCAGTGTAGGTATACCTACAGAATTCTGTGAAACTGTTTATCAATGCAGCCCCAAATTTAAAAACCCTCATACCATTTACTCTATAAAATTCCATGTAGGGTTTGAAATGAAACTCAGAAACTATTTGTACTATCCATACATTTCTTGACACGTACAGAATTTAAAAGTTGTCTTTAGAATCTAGCCCATCACTTCAAGCCACTAGAAATTAAAACCACGAATAAATAGATGATAATGAATTATGCAAAGAAGATTGAGACCTGTCATGTCAAGACCCGTATCTATTACCTGTGTCTTCAGAGAGTGAGGAAATGCTTGAAAGACAAATTCCAAAAACTTATATAGAGAACAAAACTCTTTACATTGTTTTGTCAAATAATTTCAAATGTGAATGAAATCTTATAGTATACAGACTGTATCTGAGCTAGTTAGAACGAGACTGGCTGTGTGACAATTCCCACCATGATTCAGGGAAAGAGTCATCCAGTACTGACTACATCCATACACTCTTTTGGGTGTTGTTAGTTATTCAGCTAGCAAAGTAATGCAATGGATCTATTCTGCATTCCCTCTTTGTAGAAAGGCTGGCTCATATAATAGTGTCTGTTAGTATGAATATAAACATAGCGTGAGCAGGAAATTCTCCCTGTGTTAATAGTTATTATTTCAATATTGCATTAAGAAATTCTTCCTTTTTGTTTTTACTGTGATGTACCTACAAACCTTGCTATTGGTCATTATACCAGGTACTGTACAATTGAAGAATTGCAAGGCAACTTCTGACCCAAAGTGTTTACTGTTGAAGGCTAAAATGAAAAATAAAAACATTATTAAGCTTAACTTCATTATGTATCTCCAAAGCATCTTTATGTTATATATAAAAAAGAAGAAACAAAAAACAAAACCATGTGTTTTGTAACTATCAAAGCAATAAACATTTGTATATGTTTAATTAATACAAAAAAGAAATCTGTAATAAAGTTTTGAACTGCCTGAGACATACATTTTTTTCCATTTTTATCAGTTCAGCTTTCTTACCTCGAAAGTGGGAAAACTTAATCAAAACTGACAAACCCACCTTTGACTCATTCTTTCTGAAGCATTTTGATAAGATAAAGCAAACATCAATGTGGGGTAAAATTAAAATTTCATTGTTTTCTTCATTTTTTAAAAGCAGATTTTATGTGAAGGTATGAGGTTTTCTACTAACAAAAGCAGATGACAAGCACACAGAGAGAGAAATAACTAAGAGATGGATAGATACATGATTCTTAGATATTATAAAATCTACTTATAGAAATTTAAGCCTGGAAGTTAAAGCTTAACATAATTACTCTAATTAAATTCTGAATAATTTCTCCAAACAATCAACAAATATGTCAAAAGTTAGTTACAAATATGTATGCATGGCAACTCCATTGCAGGTACCATGTGATTTCCAAAACACATTGTTTTACATGTCCTCATAACCAGGAGAACAGACTGATGCCATGTTTCCATTTTTCTAGTGCTCTTTTATCAAGTTTTGCACATAATTTTTTTCCTTGTTCCCTGGACAACAATTTTTTTTTCCGAGTTAAAAGATCAGTTTTAAACCCCAAGACATTAAAGTACTGGAAGGAAAAGAAAATAGTATGAAAATGTCATCTAAAATCCTTTTAAATTTCAATTCCAAGCTTATATGTAGCTTTTCCATATTTCATCAAAAGCATTCAGGTGTCTGCTCTCAGAGAATTTAGAGGAGAATAGCACTCCTACTATCAGCAAGTTGCAGTCCTTCCAAGTGCTTTGTGCAGTGACCTTAAAAACGTAGAGTGCTGAGGAATTGAGGATTCTGATTGAAGCAGTCTCTGACTTCATGAAGCATGGTCTGAATTCTCAAAGTATTTAAAACCAGCACTTGTTAATTGCAAGGTAGTGAGCATCATTACGCTCCACTATTTCTGAATTTAATATTTTCTTTCCTCTTTTCACATAGAATGGAATATAATCAGTTGAAAGGATATTATTAAAAGAGGCATCACAGAGTAATGTTTTTAAAATTAACAGTATTTACCTGTCATAACTCGGTGTTAATAAAAGAATCAGACTATTACAGTGTAGAAAAACAGAGTAAATGTGAAGTAGATATGGAGAGGAAATATGTTGGAAGTTTACTTTGAATATAAAAGGAAATAGTATTAAGAAGATGGTGTTCAGGAAAGAATATCTGTTACAATATCATGCAGCTTTTTATTTTGTATGGCTCTTTGATTACTAAGTGCAATATGCAAGCCTTGGCAGAAAAATAACCCCAAATTAAAATATTTGTAGTTGTAACTGTATTTATCTGAAAGTATCCCTGTATATTGTAAGGACCCCATTCAGGTGCCAAAAATAGACATCTAGTGCCATTTGAAACAACTTATTATTTTTAAGATATCCACATGGATCTACCAGATACAGCACATGTCTTCCTGGGTCAACAGCTGGAGGCCAGATAGGATAGCATTTTGGAAGCTTGAGACCATGCATATTAAATGCCACTGTTTATCTATATTTGGTCAATTGATTCAAAGCTTGAGTCACACATCAAATAATTGAGAATAATTATGAACTGAAGTTTCTCAATCAGGCAATAAGGAAGCAATTCTGTGTACATAAATGAATAACAAGCCATTATAAAGAGGGTTATAATTAAAGATGATACTGCATCAAGTTTGAAAGTCTAATTAGGAGTCTAAAATTATTTCCTGGTAAATGTATGAGTTCCATTCCACCCCCAATTAGTCAAAAATTTTCAGTTAAACCACCTCTGTTGATTTTTAAACCTATAATTGAAGACTGTCATCAGCAAATTTCCAGCTTTAAGCAGTAAGCAACAGAACCTACTTTCTCTTGCATTCAAAATAATCCTCCATAAGAATGAGGATGGTTGGATATTAGAAATAAATTCTTCACCCAGAGGGTGGCTGGGCACTGGAACAGGCTCTCTAGGGAAGTGGTCACTGCACCAGCCTGACAGAGCTCAAGAAGGGTTTGGACAATGCTCTCGGGCACACGGTGTGACTCTTGGAGATGGTGCCATGAAGGGCCATGATTTGGACTTCAGTGATTCTTGTTGGTCCCTTACAACTCTGCATATTCTGTGACGGTAAAAATCTGATTCAAATTAAGGCATAATTTAACAAACATTAATGTTGCATTAATTCTTTCAATGTAATCTTTTGTCTCCAGTTTTTTTTCCTCCCATTCATGTAGCCTTACACTCTTCCTATTCCAGTTACATTCTGCAGGCACTGGAAATGATGAACGAGACATGAGGTCACCTGGTGTGCACTTCACCGTAACTCAACATTTATGTATAGTTTTGGAGCTATTTGTTATAGTAATCCTGGTTACCATCAGCAGAGAGAAACAGACATTCTAGGACGTGACACATTAATCTATCATAGACATATGACTGGAAGAATCACATCTTTTCTTCAGTAGACTATAAGGGGAATGTAGACAACTAGCTTTAACGAAGACAACTGAGTTACTGTTTATAGAATCATAGAATGCTTTGTGTTGGAAGGGAGTTTAAAAATCATCTAGAACCAACACACATGCTGTGGGTAGGGACACCTTCCACTAGACCAGGGTACCCAGGACCCCATTCAACCTGGCCTTGAACACTTCCAGGAATGAGGCATCCACTTCTTCAGAGCCACCCGCACAGGGAAGAATACCCTTGCATCATTTACTCAAATAAATCCTACCTATGTTACCAAACAGATATTTTAAATTGCTACAGTGAAAATTTTGCTGTTGACACATTCCTGGTTGCAGCTCTAAAGAAGACAAATGTTGATTTACAAGTATGAATAAAACAAACTGCAACACCTCTGAGGCAGCTGCTGCTTTCCCTTTGGCTAAAGGCTATATTATTTTCTGTTGTATTTTAAGGACCCTGGCTGTATCTATACAACACACTGAAGTAAAACCCTTTGGAATTATTGCATTCTATCAGGTAGCTAATATGTCTTTAAAAAATACTCTAAATGTGTTTACAGGCTAGAGACTAACAATCTGTCAAGTAATTCATGTTTCTGAAGTCTTTAATATGGTACATACATTTGGTAGGATTTCTTTTTCCCCAAGGAAAAAAGCACTGGGAGTCCTGATTACATCACGCTAGAAAAATTGCCTCTCCAGCTTCTTGGCTGCATTAAACAAATGAAACTACTGTACATTATGTAAACACTTGTAAAAATGTCACTAGAAATTAAACAAGTTTTTTCTACCTCTTGAGGAAGATTTCTGCAGGTATTTCTCAATATAAAATATTAGGGCTGCCTAGAGAACCACCACTCTCACAACTTGCAGAGTCTGATTTCTTTCTGCACTGAAATAAGCTGAACAAAATGAAGTACTGTAGGAAAAAATCACTAAGGGGGCACGTATCTGCTTAGCTCTCTCCCTACAACGTTCTTACACTCCCTACAAGATCCAAACATAGTACACCAAAAATCCTCCTTGGTCAGAATTTCACACAAAATGAAAGTTTTTCACATAAGTCGGAGCATGGTTGGGAACATAAAGATAATGGTACAGAACTTAGAGGGAAAAATACGGTTGCTACTCCCTGGATGGAGCACTGTTGGTATATCCAACCTCCCCCATACAATACAATCTAAAGTGCTAAACAGAGGGTGGAGCAGAGTGGAGACATCCCAGCCAGGCTCTGTCAAAACCCTTCAGAAAAGGGAATTCGGTGGTACTTTCCAGTTGATAAACCATACAGCAGCTGAAATCCACAGGAGATAAAGGAAGATGTCCTGCTGTTGAACCAGCAACCATTACAAAATCCCTCTCCTTGGACAGATGCTTGTCCCCATCCCAAGGTTATCTCATGAACTATATTGAGATATCTGCCCCCAGGGTACAAGCACTCCTCACTAAATAAGATATAGGAGTAAAGGCACACAAGCCCCATCTAAAACATTATGAAAAGGTAATGAAAGTTAGTTAAGAATGGGGAGAAGTTGGCAGAAGACTCCGTTATAGCTTCTGGGAACACCCGAACCTGTTCCCCATGGGAACACATATTTGGTAAGAGCTTTGTTCTCTGCATGTTGGATGATTACCTCAAGCTAGTTTTCACTGGGGAAAAGAGCTTGTCTGTATGGTGCTTTGAATAGGTATACTGCTTTGAATATATTTTTGCAGTTGGATACTGTCATTGGCAATCCTCAAACCTTAACCTGTCACAATTTTATTAATGAAGTGTTGTTCTGTAAATTTTAATGTGAGTCTTTCAAAGGGGCTAGCAGTCCCTGGCAGTGAGCAAAGGTGTGAGACCTGAAGGGAGTTTCTCTTTTTGTTGTGTGACCCTGAATAAGTCAGTGAAACCACCCTCTGATGCAGCAGGACTGCTGACTGAAGGGTCCCACAAAGTGCCCCAAAGGGACATCAACAGACTGGTAGGGCACAAGGGCCTCAGCTTTCCTGGGGTACTGACAGACAAATCAAACACTAAGAGTCTCAGTCAATCTCCCTTTTTCACTGACAGCATACCAGCAATCTACACCAACAAGGAATATCTGAGCAAGCCCAATATACTCTACCTCTTGAAAATACCAGAGCATTCAACGCAGGCCCAGAAGTCAGAAATTCTCATATATTCAGTTTATAACCTTTCATTTAGGATATGTATCCATTTTCTTTTCTCAGGCAGGAAAGTTATTCACAACATCCTCACCGTCCTCATTATTCAGTCTCAGCTGCTGATAGTTTAGTAGGACAGCAGACAAAACTAAAGATTTTAATTTCTTTCACAGTTTTAGACATTGGGGAGGGGAAGGAAAGATAATTTGTGGTGGTGTTTTTACAGACCCAGGTTATTATAATGAACCAGTCTGCTGTGCAGGCACTAGCAGAAGGTAGAAAACATTTGTGCTAGTTTTGCCAGAAAAGAAAATATTATGTGGAACAAATTGCCCTACAACAGCAGTTTGGAGCATACAACTTAGTCCCTGTACCTATGTTTTCCTGCAAGTGACATATAGTGAATAATCCGGTATTAAAATCGTAGCTACAAAGCAGTCCTTTTTTACAAAGGATCACATGGAAAAGATAAGGGGTAGTGGATACAAGTTAATCCTGGGAAGATTCCATTCGAGCACAAGAATTTCTCACAATAAGAAAAATCACCCATTGGAATAATCTTCCCAGGAAAGTGGTGGATTCCTCAACACAGGACACTCTCAAGATTCAGCAGGATGGGGTCCTGGGCCATCTTGTCTAGGTTGTGCTTTTACCAGGAAAGGTTGGACCAGAAGATCCTTGAGGTCCCTTCCAACCTAGTGTTTATGATTTTCAGTTAATGGTGGATCTGGGTATTAATGATCCCTAAATAATTAAGAAACCCTTCTAAACACATATTTTTAAAATATTTTTAAAGTAGCTTTAGCTGTTCTTAGTATAATTGTTTCTAAAATTGAAGTGGTTATCTCTTTGGAGTTTTGTAATTTCACCCTCAAACCAAGCATCTAGGCATTCACAGCACTCCAAAGACCTATGAATTCTCTCCATAAAAACTGCCACTGCTGTCCAGGCTAATTTAAATTATGCCTTTTTCCTCTTAGGAGATCTTCTGAAATTAGAATTTTGTCAGTTGATTGGCAATTGGCATTAAGCCAGGATATAATTCTCTGGTATGCACCATTAAACCTCACAGTGAGGATTAATTAGTACTGCAAAAGCACTTTGGAAATGAAATGTGCTGTGTACTAAATAATTATTATTTTTATTATTATAACATTGTAAGAAAATTAGCAAGTGACTAAGAGACAGTTTACAAGACCTCCCACAGAAAAATACATTAGGTTGCCTCTTTCTGAGAGATCATCCTAATAAAATTATCCACCTCTATATATATCTAAACTGTTTCTGTAAGGTGTCATAATGGATCAGCACTGGTAATGTAGTTGGGTTTGGATATGGGATCAGTGAAGAAAAAGAAATTTGCCAAGTAATTCAGAAGATATTGTTATGATAGGCTTTTTTGCCTATTACTGACTGTAGCCATATACATGCATATGTAGGCAAACATAATTCATGGATATCCATGAAAAACAAGCTGCAGATCTCACTTTGATTAGTCACTTGTCTTTAATAACTAAACCAGGAGTTTAGTCCCAAAATATTCTTTGCAACATCAAGCACAATATGTGCTCAGATCTCACAGGTTTCATACAAAAACGAGATTTTTCTTCTTACTGACCAAAAACCACATTTCCCATGCTCCAGACAATACCTCTCTCCTGAAAGGCTAAATGCTCACCTCAGGTTTTCTTGAACAATATGGACTGATTTAGAGCCATCTTCATTATCCAAAATAGTACTTACTGTGTCCTTAGATGCATATACAAAGCCAAATGTGTGATTTCATAATCATGCTCAGCAATCACTTTGAAGATTGCTTCATAATTATGGAAGTTAGGAACCAACTTTGCCAAGAGTGAAAACTGAAGCTTCAGATAAGAATCATTAGAATTCTTCTGCCTACATTCCTTCAACTAATCCTTTCCTTGTTTCCTTGCTCAGCAAAAGGAAAGGTAGCAGATTATGCATTTGCAAACTCTAGTGTAATAAACAGCAGTGAGACATGAATAAATCCACACAGTGGGACACAGTAGAACCCTGAACATAATCTGCATGAAAAAATGCAGTTTTGAGGCTCTGATTCAGAGAGATGTTGTCCCAAATATTTTTCTTCATATTCTTCAAACTGTGTGGCTATGCAAATAATGCAGAATGGCCCAATCTGTCTTTCTATTGCAAAATCTAAGCCTTAGCTACAGCAAGGACTCTTATTTTCTCATTTAAAAAGTATGCATAAAGGTAAGTTCTGCTTAGAAATTTTGTTTGGCTTCTGCTTTCTAACAGACAGGATACTTTGTATTGTAAATTAATGGGAGCAGTAATTCAGTTATTTGTAGACACCATTAGCCAGTTCCCTGGTTAAACAGGGGCAGTTGCATGTGCAACAAAGAAGTCTGTGATGGAAGTTAGATAGGAAGCACATTCAGCACACTCTGTGGAAGAAAATATGAGTGGTTATCTATCAAAAGCCACACAAAATGCAGGTCTGAATCTATGACAGTATGTGAAATTTGTTAGTGGTAATGTATAGTCACAGAGCATGGAAAAGATCAAATGGCATGCCATTCATACATTATTTATATTAGTTTTGAGGACTAGCAGGCAGACTGCTGCTCTTCGGAGACTCATGCTGTTCATCCAGGTTAAGTCTTGGTGGAAAAACACACACAACCTCTGGCTCATAACTTTCCCGCCCTTAAAAGCTTCTTGAGAAATGAAAAGATTACTCATCACTGACTTTATTTTGATCTCAAGAGAGAGGGGTTTATACACACTTGGTGTAACCACATGAGAATTTCTAGAATAATTTGGATTAGAGTAAACCTTTGGTTGATCATTAATATGTTCATTTCCTCCATACTGTCAGTGATAATTAAACTAACCATTCCACAAAGAAGATTCCTAACATTGCCCATCTCCTCCATCCTCATTAAATTGCTTGTTAGATTTAATTTCTATCAATGTCTCGCGTAATATTTATCCTACATATTTCCTCTGTAGTTTTAAAACAATTCTTCTTCAACTTTCATTTGCTAATGGAAATAATTGATCCTTATCCTCTTCCGAACATTTCTTCATGGATTTGTGACAGTTTTGTTTGTTCCCTGATTATTTATTTAATTTGAAGTTCAAAGTGCATCGCTAGTAGAATATCCTGGCATAAAATATTAAGTCAAGCACTGTGGACATTCTGACTAAAATCTCATTGTTTCAAGGTGCTAAATGACTTCAACAATGGGAAAAGGGCTCTCAGATCTTTTTCCAGAGTCTAAAAAGATTTGGAAATGTCCTGCATCAAAGATACTTTTGTTGTATTTGGGTGTTTTTACATACATCAGTCCTGCATCAGGAATATTGTTTCCCAGGTTAGGCTCAGATACATATCTAGAAAATTTGGGGGCATTTTACAAAATCAGAGTAATGGATTCAATAGATGAAAGACATCTGTAACAACTGATATCAGTAACAAAGAAATAAAAATTAAACTCCCTTAACCTTCATTAAGCTACACAGTTATTTTGTTTATGAAGTTTTTCAATCAAAATATTTTCACAGAAAAGAAGTTGGGGTAATATCAATCCTTGAAAAATAATTGTCATTGCAAATTCTGTAACAATCATTTTGATCCTTAAGCAGCCTGAGTTTTAACAAATCAAAGAAAATAGTTTTAAAAGTAAGAAAAATTATATTTGTTAATTCTAAAAGACCAATTCAAAATTAATAGACCAGGTTGCTCAGAGCTCCATCCAGACTAGTCTTGAATAACTTCAGGGATGGGGTATCCACAGCCTCTCTGGACAGCCTGGCCCAGTGCCTCACCACTCCCGCAGTAAAGAATTTCTTCATAATAGCTAACCTAAATCTGCTCTCAATTGAAAGCTATTCCACCTTTTCCTATACCTATATACCCTTGTGAAAAGTACCTCTCCAGATCTCTTATAGCCTCCCTTTACGCAGTGGGAGGCTACTCTAAGTTGTTACTTTTACAAGGCAAGTAAAATCTTAATGCTGATAATTTAACAGGCATAAACATAAAGATTTCCCCAAAAGGCATAAGAAAATTATTAATAATTTAAAATATCCTCTAGAAAAGTACATACTTCCTTCACAATGTAACAAATGTTTTCTCATTTTCCAGACATTTCAGGTTCACAAGGATTTAATGTATTTTTGTGTTAGTGAACAACACTCAGTGCAGTACTCCTACAGCAGCCTCCAAGATTATCCCTGTGTCATGACAGCAACATTGTGAGAGTGACTGTCATTGCTTCAGCTGCAGACCATCCCAGACTGCGACTGTAGAATCATATTTACCCTTTCCTCTATAGTCCCAGTCAAGCTTCCCTGTGTAAACCTGTTTTAACTGCAGTCAACAGTGCAAACTTCTTAATGATTTATGTCATTAAATGATTGGAGGGAAAATAGAATCTTTCATAGTACCTTCACTTTCACTCTCCTGCCTGAATTTTTCTTTCTGGATAAAACAGGTAGTATGTCAACAGAAGCTGAAAAGAGGAAATTACACAGTGGTAAACTCGTGCAAATTAATGACTGATTTGAATCCTTATATTTGTAAGGAATCAAAGAGCCCATCATGCACACCAAGCTTCCTCTACATATTTAGCTTTTGTTATAAGACGTTGTATTCCAAATGCATCCTAGACACTGACTGAAAACCTCAGTTGGATATTTTCTGGGGTGGGAATCTAGACATCTTGATTGATTTACATCAGGTAAAAAAATGTTTTTCCTTTTTAAGTAATCTTGGATGTACTGCAGTGGTACAGTGATATGTATGCTTTACTGTTGAGTTACTTCCATGAATAACTACCAAAGTAATTTCATAATTTATAAATTATTACTAACCCCAGGCTACAGTAATTCATGAATTCCAAAGCATTTTAATTTAATATGCATATTTTATGTATTTGAGGATGAAAAGCACTCTTTTTAGACTGACTCTGTTTTGATTTACACCCTTAGCACCATGACTGAGAAATGTTATTTCACACACAGAGGGAGGGAGATTATCACTGTACAACGTAAATATTGTATATACTGATGTGCAAAAAAATAGATTGTTTCTTTTCTCAAATTATCAGTGCCTCTCAGTGCACAGCTTTGGAGATTTGAGATAAAAAAGGAAAACTACTAATTGAAAAAAATGTAAGAAGCTATAGTTATGGGAGTATGAGATATGATGTTTATACAAAATGACTGACTAAGCACAAGGGGTACCTAATTACCTTCATAATTTGACTGAATGCTACTGCTAAAAATGCCTAAAAATTATGCCTTCAAATCAGACTGTGATTGTATATGATACTGATGTTGTGAAAAATGCTCCATTTACACCAAATAAATTAATCAGTGGTCATTCAGATCACCACAGAATGATTTGGATATAATTCCTATTTGTGAAGAAATAGAGCTTTCTGCCATGAGAAAAATTCTACTCCATGCAAGAATTTAATAAACATTCTTCTAAGTATTTAGAAGCAATTTTTTTAAAACATCTAAAGAATTTGCTGGGTTTTATTTAAGTGAACACAAAAATCAACAGTTTTACGTTTGATATCACCCAAGCTCTTTGAATGAAAGATCTGAAAAAGAGTAAGTTTTATCAAGACAGGATGCAAGTCTGGGGGGCAAGTACCATGTCTGCTTTTACATGTCCACAGACTGCAAGAATATCCTGCGCCACCTCCTGGTGCTCAACCTGGCCAAACGCTGCACCCTTGAGCAAATTGTGAAGGACAAGTGGAAAATTTTTTTTCTGGGGCCAGTTCTGTTCAATATCTTCATTGATGACATGGATGAGGGTATTGAATCTTCCATTGGTAAATTTGCAGACTACACCAAGCTGGGAGCGTGTGTTGATCTGTTGGAAGGTAGGAGGGCTTTGCAGAGAGACCTGGAACTGTTGGATGGATGGGCAGAGTCCAACAGGATGAAGTTTAGTAAGTCCAAGTGCCGAGTCCTGCATTTTGGCCACAATAACCCCCTGCAGCATTACAGGCTGGGGATGGTGTGGCTGGACAGGGCCCAGTTGGAAAGGGACCTGGGGGTATTGGTTGACAGCCAATTGAACATGAGCCAGCAGTGTGCCCTGGTGGTCAAGAAGACCAGCAGCATCCTGGCCTGTATCAAGAATGGTGTGGACAGCATGACCAGGCAGGTCATTCTGTCCCTACTCAGCACTGGTGAGGCTGCACCTTGAGTGCTGTGCCCGGTTCTGGGCCCCTCAGTTTAGGAAGGACATTGAGATGCTTGAACGTGTCCAGAGGAGGGCAACAAGGCTGGTGAGGGGCCTGGAACACAAGCCCTATGAGGAACAGCTGAGGGGTTGTTTAGCCTGGAGAAAAGAAGACTCAGAGGTGACCTTATCACTCTCTACAACTTCCTGCAGGGTGGTTGTAGTCAGGTGGGGGTTGGTCTCTTTCTCCAGGCAGTGACTGACAGAACAAGAGGACACAGTCTTAAGCTGCGCCAGGGGAAATACAGGTTGGATATTAGGAAAAAGTTTTTTATGGAAAGAGTAGTTAAATATTGGAATTGTCTGCCCAGGGAGGTGGTGGAGTCACCATCCCTGAACATGTTTAAAAAAAGATTGGACATGGCACTTGGTGCCATGGTTTAGTGGAGGTGTTAGGGCATGGGTTGGACTCAATGATCTTGAAAGTCTCTTCCAACCCAGTGATTATGTGAAATTCTGTGAAACTGACATTTCATTTTAAGTGTCATTTAAAAATAAAAATTTTGTAACATTTTTACTTTGTGTTTCCTTCTCTCTAAGCTAACATTTTCTCATGCAGGCTTCCTATAAATTTCTATGATGGTAGGCTTTAAAAATATTTGAATGTGAATACCGGAGATAAAACATAGGAAACTAAGTCTTTGCATGCATTTGTATATGCAAAGAGACACTGTGGCCACCTCTGGTCAGTGAAGAAGAGAAAAAGAGAGATATGATCTTTTTTCATTAGCATGATGACAGCCACAGGATGGCTTGGGAATTTATAGTGGAGGCATTAACAGAAACACTTTCTTGGTTAAAAGTTCAGTAGAAGAAATGTGTGCTTATGGGGCAGGAAGTCTTTGCCAGACCAAAAGTCTGAATCACAGATTTCAGATTCTCTTACTTGATATTTTCAAAGACTTTTAGTTTGATTAATAATTTAGAGCACACCTAGAGGTCTCTGGAAGTCATGAGCCTCCAGAGCTGCAAGTATAAAACTGCTCCATTTTGAGGTTAACAGATAAGAACTAGAGTTACAAAGTTGGATACGCAAATTATCTTTACACTTGAAAATTAAGCACATCTGGAATCATGCCTTGGCCTGGACAGTCATGGTCTGACTCATCATCCTTGAATTTACAACTTCTAAAAATTCTAAAAAGTTCTAAAAAATTCATTGGTCACAAATTACCATTGCTAAGCAGTTAAAATTTGAATTTCTCCTTCAATGCAAACTGCCAAATGGGAGCAGTTCTGTATCTGTGCCAATTCCCACACTACATGCAGAACAGGTCCCAGTTGGCATCATCTGAAACCACGGTCAGTGACTCCTCTACCAGCTGATCAAACCCAGCTGCTCAAGTACATTCCCTCACACTGTTGAAGCTACTGGTACCAATATGGCCAGAGGGGGGTACATGTATCACTTGATCAGCAGCTGCAGTGATTCAGTTTTCCACTGGGCCAAGCTGAAATATTTCTTCAACTTTCTGCACTGGTTGTATTGACTTATCCCCTGCCCACTTCTGGAATGTGCAAGGTAGATCACTGAGACACCACAGATCTCACTTACAAGAAATTGCACTGCAGTATTTTCAAAGTTCTCTGGTTTTTATATCCTGCCCTTCTACATCCCCTTTTTTCCTCTCTACCTGCTGTCAATAGACAACAAACCAACTAGAGGCAGAAGTTGACAGAAGACACTCTTCCAGAATGACATCTTCAACATGAGCTGCTCAAGAGTGAGCTGCCAGCTGAGCTGGAGATGAGAAAAAAGTGCAGGCTGAGCAAGGTAATCCAGGAACCCCAGGGACACATGGGCTGAGCTCCCACTTCTTCCAGTTCTTCCTCAGCACCCAAGAAAAATTCTGGGTGATATCAACATATTTTTCTCTCTGTAATCATCAGACATAGCAATGATTTTCTTTTTCCACTATACAGGCCTGTATTTTCATAACAGTTTTTTACCATGATTTATTACTTCAGTGAGACCAATAAAAGTATCTTTCCTAACAGAATGACACATGCATGCATTTCTTGTAAAGAGAATTAATGACTTTGTTTATGACTACTGTTTTTAAGCTCTGTGGTCACAAATATACTATTTTTATCATTTCCTTCCCTCGTTTACCTATGGATTATAATACCTTTAGTCATCACACCCAGTCATCAGAGAGAAAAAGAAGAAAAGGAGAATTTCCTGTCAAGTTTTGACAAAATAAAGTTATTGATTACAAAAGTACTTCCAGTAATTCCATTCTTTGTCTCAATAATGGCAAATGTATAATGTCTATGTTCTACACCCAACTAAAATAACAGTGGATGATACAACCCATAAAGTGGAAAAAGAAACATTAGGGGTTAGATAATATTAATTCAGACATAAGCACACATAAGAGTGTCCTGGCATTCTGCAGTTTCACAAATCATTAGTCCTCCGGAATAAGGACTGTGCCTTTGCTTTGTTTTTCACACAGCATAATGGCACACTGACACTGATGGAGGCTTCCAGGCAGTCCCAAAATGTAAATAAAATCACAGTTAAAATTATGATGGCAATGTCTTTTGTTTTTTGAGTATACAGCTGAAATGAGCTTTATTCTATACCTAACAAAGGATAGCAACAGTTTGTTTGATGTAACATTTTGTATGATCTGTGCCCAGGATCCTGGTGTTTCTGGTGGTAGAAATAGTCTTTATTGTTTAAACAATGTCAAGCACATAAATGTAGCATAAGCTACAAGAGAAAGGAGGTTAGGATGGCTCCTTGAGTTAGTAAACAAATTAAGGCTTATAGGAGGTAGTTAGTGCCCAAGTATTCCTCAGAGACCTAGGGTTCAACTGAAAGCCTTGTGACTCTGCTATCGGCTGCAGTGACTACTTTTCCTGAAACCACCAAGGCTTATTCAGCACAGTTCAAAAGCCCTAATTCAATTAATGCTCCTGCCAGACTACTGAAGTGCATAGCAAGCCCAGGATTAGAGCTAGAAGCCCCTCTATCTTGGCATGAAATACCCTAATGAAGGGAAAAACACAAACCATCGAATCCTAGAATAGCGTGGGCTGGAAGAAGCCTTAAAAGGCCATCTAGTCCAAGGTGCCTGCAATTGTCAGGGACATCTTCAGCCAAATCTGTTGGCTTAAAGCCCTGTCCAACCTCATCTGGAATGTTTGCAGGGGTGGAGAATCTCTAGGCCACCTCTCTGGACCACCTGTGCCAGTGTCTCATCACCCTCGTGTACAAAACTTCTTCCTTACAACTACTCCAAATTGACGACCTTTCAATTTAAACTATTACCCCGTGTCCTGTCACAATAGACCCTGCAAAAAACTGTCCCCATTTTTCTTGTAGGTCTCCTTTAGATACTGGAAGGGTACTATAAAGTCTCCCCAGAGCCTCCTCTTGTCCAGGTTGAATAACCCCTACTCTCAGCTTTTCCTCATCCATGGGGTGTTCCAGCCCTGTGATCACCTTTATGGGAGTACAAAAAGAGGACAATCACTGAGTGTCAGCAACAACCTGCAAAGGCTCACTGCAGGTTGAAGGTGTACCCACAAAGCAACTAGCACAGTGAGGCTATACTGCTTTATACCATAGCACTGCATGAGAGAAAAACATTTCCTGCAAGCACTAAACCTCCCAAACCCTGATCTGCAATGAGCTCTGTCTCATTATCAACTGGCTTTTCAGTGGAAGTGCACAAAATCCAAGGCATGAGTTTATTATACAACAAAGATTCTATGGCAAAGACAAAATTTAATTTTAATGGAGGCATGAATATGTTGACACATAATGAAAGAATAAAGTCCAACTGAAGCTTTCCCAGTATGGGATTTGCAATATTTCTCTATGATGTCCAATAAATCCAAGATCCTACTGCATTCTTTCAGTAGAGTCTCACAGAGAGGTTTTCTCTCTGACCACCAAAATTTGTAGGAATTTATTGTCTCTGAACCATACCATCCCATTTGCTTGAAATTAGCCAGAGTAAGGAAGCAGAGGCAAAGGGACAGATGTGGAGACAGTACAATCCCATACATTTTGTTTCCATAAAAATTAGGCCAACAATCATAATCATTTTGAAATTGGTTTGGGGTTTTTTGTGTAGATAATTGCATTTTCCTAGTGTATATATTTCCATCATTATTTGTTTGATATAAATCACTCTCTATCTGCCCAGCATGATTTACTTACAGGATGTTTAAAAGGGAAGAGTAAAAGCATGAACCACTATGCAATGGATAAAATATATTTCATATAATTTTTAGTATATTGATTTTGCTTTTAAAATTGAAAAACATAATTTAGAAAGACATGTCCATTAATTTGAATTTAGAAATAAGAAATATGTCTCATGATTCCCTGTCCCTACAAACTAAATTATAACCATGAATTTCTCAGTTGTATTGTTTTGAATTTTTTCACCAGCCATCTATTTAGGAAATCTTATGAAAGCCTCCTAACAAAGACTAACCTATAGATTTAATAGGATAGTAAACTTTACAGGCCAAAAACATAAAAAAATTACAAGATAGTTATAACCTGACATTACTTTTCTGTAACACAGTTCACCACATAGCATCTGTCTTGGCAGCCTGGTTAACAATCTCCATTCATTTCACCACACGAAATAAAACCAAACATGTGAAGATCAGTCTAATAAAAAACATGTGAAGATCAGTCTAATAAAAAAGCTTATGCTTCTTTTAAGCTGGAAGAGCTCTTAGTTTTCTGAACTGCTTGATTTCCCAAAAGTTCCCATAATTAAAGGGAAAGCAAACAGTCATGTAGATTACTCAAAAGGTCATTACTTTTGAGAGTAGATTAACATAAATTGTAAATATCAACAATATTAATATAAAGGATAAAGAGTTCTCTTCTCCTGTAATCATACACATCTTTCAAAAGCAAGTGGGGTGAAACCTAAACTTGAACTCGTAGTAATAATGGTGCTCGAAAAAAAGGGGTTTTTTTGTTTGTGCAAAGTAGTGAGGAATGGCAGACCAGGTGTTGAAGTAATTTAGCCAAACATTCTTATACTCAGCAGTGCTTTCTTATTACTGCCTTTTCCATGACAGAAAGCTGTATATTTGTGATATCTCAGCACTGACTTTCTCTATCAAATTTCAGTGCTGTTATCTCATGTTCTTTGAGAGATACATAGGATTGATGAACCAGAAGTCTGGATTTACCCTTACAGATATGAGTGAGGCAGAAGGATTGATACTACAGTATATATACTCAGTGGAGTGCAGGTCAGGCAAAAAGTTTTTTCTCAGAGGTTCAACTAAAAATTGGCAGTAAATTGGTTACTCTCACATTTTATGATTTTCCAGAATAACAAAAAAATTGTTCAAGACTCTGACAGGGTTGGCGGTTGTTGGGATTTTGTCTTTTTCTTCTTCAGCAGCATTTTGGTCAGCCCTAATCTATACTGTTTGTTTTGTCTATGACTGAGCAAGACATCTTGTTATAAGTGTGCAATGATATATCTGTCCCTAATCTCAAACTGACAGGGTTATCAGTCACAAAGTAGGCCATATTTGAGCTGAGTTAAAACAAGATACACATCACTGAGCAAGACCTCTTTTATGTTACACTTTACTGGTTTTACCATTCTTGAGATTATTTGACCATTTATTGAATTCAGTGTAATAAATTAAAATATATCTGGTTTCCCTATTTTTTCTGTATACCAGTAGTTTCTCTTTAACTAGGCAATTGGTGACTTATATGCTTATTGTCTCCCTTCACTAATTTAATCTTATTAAAATGTGACCCTCTTGAGGCTCCGAGGAATACATCCATTTATCACTTGTAATGTGAAAAACATTCCAGCTTTCTATCCCTACCTTTTGTTAATAGGTCTCCAAGTTCATATGAAATTGCTGTCCAATATGTTTTGTGTCATTGGCAAGCTGTTAAATGAGAAACTTTCTCAATGAATTTTGTGAGAATAAAGAAGACAATTACCTCTAATCTTTTCTGCAAGTTTCTACTGCAAAATATCTCCAGCCCCTGAGGACTGATAGTTTCCTATTAATGCTTTCAATCAACCAGACACATCTCTTTCATTCCTAGTCTCTACAACACACTGGACTTTCAAACGAAACTTCTGGTTCAGTTCTAACCCATTCTTAGCTTCAATAATAACCACATGTCAGCATTTCAAATACAATTAATATAATGGGGAGAGATGAGGCTACATTAAAAACCATTGCCTTAATTACAGGCAAAGATTCAGATTTAAAATTGTAAACATTAAGGAAGCATAACAGTAAGGACCCTCAGAAGCACTCATATTCCTCAAATACAAAACCAGGATTTTTGTTAATATTTATCTCTGAAGAAAGACCTTGTAGTTGCAACACTGAAATACAAAAAACTGTTGAAGAATGGGAACCACGAATGCTCACTACATTTAAGCTCACTATCTTTCTCTACTTGAGTACATGCTGAAGGAATAATTTCCTCTGATACTGAATGCCAAATGCAAAGTATTTACCTATTGATTTGATCTTTGAACTAAGTTGTGATGATAGGGCTAAGATGTCTGGTCTTAAATTAAACTTATCTTACAAGAAGAATCCAGAGAAAGTAATGAGTTTGACACCTATTCACTTCAAAATTAATGCTAGACTTAGACACACTGTGGATAAAAATAAAAATTTGTGAAGTTTAATGAGACAAAATCTAAAATGCCCTATAATTAACAAGATTAACAAGATTCAGGACATCACACAGACAAGTCAGTCTTATTCTATTCTTAGAAATACTCTTCCTTCATCTTTCTGCCAGCTGATCAGTCATAGCAGCAAGGGCCAGACTAGAGCCATTCTTAATTAAAAATCTATAGAAAAAAAAATCAACAGACTTAAAAAACTGAGAAAAATAAATGCTACCCCCAAGATGACGAATAATGTTGTCCATAGAAACTGCTAGAATTTATGAAAATAAGAAAATTTTTAGTACTAATTTTTTTTTATTACAGAATTATATGCTTCAAAACCAAACATAATACCTTGTCTTACAATATCTTTAGCAGTTGTCTGTCTTACTGGCATGAGTCTATCTTACTTTCTTCCCAAGAAAACAGTATCTTAATCAGAGCACCTTGCTAGACGGTTTAATCAACTACCAATAAGATGGTAAATCAACAAATGATATTTTCACTCTTTGCTACTGTGGCTCCATACAGCCTTCATATTTAGTTACATGAAGAGAAAGGTGCTCACAGATCAAGTGGTTTAGCTTCTTGACCATTACTTTATTTCTACTGCCTTAGATGGAGAAATTTAGTACTAGACAAGAGAAATCCCAACCCAGCTGTCACCAGAATGCTCACTCTCCTGTAGTCTACCAAAATCAGAATCCCTGCTGCACATATTTCTACCTTCTCACTAACAAAACAAGCCCATTTACCACTAGAATTTCTGCTTAAGGGAGATTTCATTTCATTCCCATGAACACCAAAAGAGAGCTTTCAAACACTGATAATCCCAAGCACATACTAGATTTGGATTGTATTTATCTGGATATTCATAGGTATGAACAGAAACAGACTCAACTCTTGCAAAATTATGTCTCTTCTTCTATTAAGAAAGCTCTTTGAAGAGATGTGACTTCAGCTGTATTCAAGTTCTGCAGACACACAGAAAGCTCCTTATGCCTTTCTGCTGCCTTTCCTCTTAAGACTTACTCTGCTTTCAATAGTTCACGTTTTTTACTATGGTCAAGGTTCTTTCAAAAGCCTTTTTGCATATTTATTATAGTATGAAGTATATTTTTTCAAACCCTACATGCCATTTGCCTCAGCACCACTGTCCACCTTCCCAGAATCTTCTTTCACCCAGTAAACACAAAGTAGTTAGCAGGACAATCCTTGTTACATGCATTAGCAAGAGGAGCCACTGAGACTTTAAAAAGAAAAACAAACATAAAACAAACCAAACCAAAAGAGAAACACCAGAGTAAAGTGTTTTGAATTAAATAATTTCTGAATCATTTAAATCTTTTTAGAAAATTCCATTTACAGTTCTTTGACACTTTGTGTCAGAAGTTCTAAGTATTTCATTCTGGAGAAGTAACCCAAGCAGTGAGTATATTCACAAGGCATCTATATTCCATGTACCATGTGGCATCTCCTGACAACGTGCTACTGCCTCCAGTGACTTACATTGGCTAAACCTCTGACTATCCCCGTTTGATTTTGTATTAAAATATGGCTACTGAATCATTCTTTTAAGCAAAGCTGCACTGCACTCAGCATATTAATTCTGTCCATTTATTCAGGGGTTTTTTTTCCTTCACATCCCCCAGCATTCCTCAGGAGTATCATACAAAACCTCTTCTGAGACTCAAAGATCACCAGTCATAGAAAGTTCCAACTTCAAGTTCCATTTTGCAAATTACAGGGAGCTGTTCTAATAAATTATTTATTTTAGAAAGACGGGTTTTTTTCTGAAATTCTTCTACCAAGATTCTCGCAATCACTGCACTGAGGTAAAAATGACTGCTTGGACCAGAGGGATTTGCTTCCATGCACTTCAATCTTGGTGACAATCTATACTATAAGCACTTTTTGAGAAATTTCTCATGAAATGTCAGCCATGCATGCCAAAGGCTAATTTTCTTCTTTTTTTTTTTTTTTTTGTGATTTGTGGCTCAATGTGCATGATTTTGCACTCAATCTATAGTGCAAGTTGTCAAATAGAAGCTGTAACTCAAAATTAGCACTCTGAAGAGCTCAGATTCATCGGAAAACCTGCAAAATCAATTTAAGGTGTCATTCTCATGAAAGCTGAAGTTTACCCTTCAAAATAAGCCCCATGAAATCCAGCAAAACTTAATTTTTAATGATGGTATTTCATAACACACACCTAGACAGCTGTTTACTTTACTAATACTCAAAAAATCTATTACTTATAAAGCAAAGTCTTGCTTGTCTTAAAAATGTCTTAAAAATATTACAGCATCCCTACCTGTGGTGAGGGAGCAGTTGGAATTCTTTAAGGTCCCTTCCAACCAAGTTTGCCTCCTGCTATGAACAGCAGCCTGTAAACCTATTTCTGATCAAGTCCAGTAATTAAATTTAATAGTAAATATGCGTCTTGATCAATTTTAAGAGTTTTTTCTGACCTCAGCTTTTTACATTATGCTGAACCTAAATCAGGACCAATATTTTCTAATTTTAAAAGGTGCAATTTTTTATTTACTGTAAGATTATATCTTATTTAGGATTTTTCAAATTTCATTTCACACAGTCTGACTTGAAATACACTGAATTTTTTCTAAAAAAGCTCTCTGTTTTTATGAAGGTCATCAAAGCACAACAAAGGATGAGTATGTCATCTTGGTTGGGTACGTGAATGTTATTGCTTTATTCTACGTAATTTAATCATCAAACTTATTCATCTCATGAGACTGTAATTTTCCTTCAAGTGCAATTATATTTCACAGTATGCCTGCTGATTAGGCAGAAACAGAAATAATTCATCAGAAAATTACAAAAAGAATTAATCATCACCAACATGTAAAGTAAAAATAAGATATTCAGCAGCCAATAAATAATTAAATCCCTTCTTTCCAAATCCACCAAAGCTTAATAGGAGGCATGTATACATGTGCCAATAAAGAATAAAGATCATATAACTACCCATTAGGGATTTCCATTTTGAATTGTGCAAGACAGATGGATAATTTATTGCTTGCTTCTTTACAAAGCGCTATTTTAATAGATTATGTAGAAGACAGCCCCTTGTAGTGTAAATATGTATTTCATTGCAAATAGTCCCTCAATCTGCAACACTAAAATCCTAAAATGGAAAAATTAAAAGACAGTAATAAAATATGAATTACTATTCTTACATCCCATGTGACAGTCTCACAGAAAAACAAGGTCCCAAACGATTCTTTAGAAAACTGTGGCCTGATCCTGTAAATACATACACATATGTACATGTCTGTTAGTTTCTGTAAGGCTAATCAAAAACAGGTTCAAAATCCTTTGCAGGAGTCAGACCTAAAGCTCTGTGTCTCCAGTCATTATGCCACTTAGAGGCAGAAATTGTTTCACTCATGGCAAACAGTTTATAGATGAGAAAAGTCCATCAGTATATTCGTAGCCCCCGTAAGAGAGAGCAAACAAAAAACCATCTGCAAGACACTGAAGAGTTCATTTAGATTACAAACTAAAATGCCAGATTCCTAGAAGTTTGTCTTTCCTACCAATATTAATTTCAACATATGTAAACAGAGATGTCTTCAGGCACCTTGAGGTTCATCACAGCCTTGATTCAGTTGCTCCAGATGAAGTTACATAACTGGCTGAAACAACACAGAAGTAAGGGCAATAATATACTCAGAAACAATTCATGATGCAAGGTTACATTAAAATCTTGCAAGTGGTCACTAGCAAGGATGGAAATTAAGAATGTACATGTGTTGTTGAACTGCAGGCCTGTTCAGACTCAGGAGGAGATGATGGCAAAGGGATGCAATGATAATAAAACTCCCCATCACAAATTGCCAATACTTTAAAAAAAATGAGATGTACAAAGGAACTGTGCTAAGTAGCTAAAAATACCATGGAGAAATACAGAAAAATGCTGAAAGTATCAACTCAGAAGTAATAATGACATTTTTGCAAAGATACAAAATATTTTCGTTGAACTCTGGAGACTTAGTAAAGCAGAATGTCATGAGAAATAATGTGGAATGAGCCTGAAAGCACATGTTGGAGAAAGTGTAAGATTTTTATCAACAGCAGCAAACATGTATCTTATACATATTTTACTCATATGTAGAACCTATTTCCATGAGATCTGTCCATTAACCTCTGTGTAGCAAGTGTTTATACATGTATCATACGTCTCCATTTCCTCACAGATATTAGCTTAAGTCTTCTTTGGCAAAGCTCTTAAAAGCCTGAAAGTAAGAAAAATAGTAATTCCCAAGAATGAGTAAAGCAGTAAAACAGTATAAGCTCATCTCACACTGATTAGATAACATAGATAAAGTTAATCCCAATATTGGAAAAATCACACAGAAGGGATTAGCTAAATAAAAAAAAATCAGCAAGTTATCTCTCAAAAGAAATAGAGTAATAATTTTACTTACGAAGGAAATTTTAAGCTTTTGACTTTATAAATAAATGTAGAAATTTTATAAAAGTCATTAAATGTTGCTTGTTCCCAGTGTAAAAATATGACATAAAATCAGTCTAGACTTGTCTATCATTAAAAATTACAAAACCAATTTAAAACAAAAAAAAAGAGGTTTCTGTTTACAGGTCTACCTGCACAAAACACCTGTGTACAGAATCTGAGCATTTACTCATGGTATAAATAAATTTGAGATTGAATTACGCATTTCAAATAACAAGAGATATTTTCACTGGAAATTTGCATTATATTTACAAAAATGCAATGCAATTAATAACATTTCTCATATCAATCACTATTTTGTACTTCATTTCACTGCTTCATTATCATTTTTAACACTAAAAGATCAAAATTTATCATAACTTTGCACATATAAGAAAAGAACAAGTGGTGTCCACTGCTACAGTATGAATTACGAAGAATATATGCAAAATATTAAAAGACCAACATAAATGTAATGTGGTGTGACTGTAGGTACTTGGAAACTTATATAAATCAGGGTACGATTCAGAAATTCATTTCAAATGTATTTATTTCAACTCCTGCACCTCAGAGTCAAGCACAAGTTTTGCTCTGTTAAACAAGGTTCTTAGATATCACTAGCACTGTTAAAGAACTGGATCATACCCAATGGAAATGTCAAGAAGTTTAAGCCACATCCTGCAGATAAAAACACAATAGCCTCAGAATCTATAAATTCAGAATGTTTTTCAAGCACTGTAAAAAAAGTCATCCAAAATCTTTCAACAAGTAAACGGCATGCAGATATCACAAATTATTAAATCAAAAACATGAAGTTCTGCCACATCTAGTATTATGAAGTATAATATTTAATTCATATCATCTGCTGCAGCTATCCAAAATAAAAAGTGATTCTGTATCTAGCTATCACAATCCATATCCTAAAATGGAAACATGGAGCTGTTCTACATTATATAGCAAATGTGTGTAATACACAGTTATGAGAAGACTAATGCTCCATGCTCAAATTCTTTCCTGGTTTCACCCTCTGGAAGTGAAGAAGTAGTAACACTGCTGCCTAAACTGGGCCTTATGAAAGTTAGCCTAAGCTACTTCGCCAGCTCCTTCTATACACAAAGCACACTTGGGAGTTTGCCAAAATGAATCAATCCCATGAGAGATTTATCTCCTTATGTCTTTTACTAAGGTGTTCACAACAGAAATATGGTTTCTGCTATGAAAATAACAGATACACCATGCAAAAAATAATTTTTCTGGACGACATTAAACCTTTCACAAATGATTTTTGTGTTTGGAAAAGAACATAGAAAGCATATGAAGGACTTTGATATTGGGAAAAGCAACACTGTGTCTGATTCTCATCTCATTAACAACTCCTGTTGATAAAGTCCATATTCTGAGTAAGATCAATAATTTATTAATTATATCTTATAAAAAGTTGCCCAATTCCTTAACACAGATTTGGAATTATTAATCAGTCTTGGTATCCCAGGCTACTGCTGCTTTCTCTGTGCAACAAAACCTCTTGGAAAAGACTTAAATCATTTCTTTTGTACCCATCATACTTCAGAGCTACGTTGCAGTATAGTAAATGTACATTTCTGATATTAGTCTTACTCTATCCGGAAATAAGTGGTAATGAAAGTAGAAGTGCAGTACATTTCAGCCATGTAACAAAAAGAAAGAAGAAAAAAGGAATAATACCATTTCTTTTACTTCAATTGGGTTTTTCTGCACCACGGAAGTGGCTATAAAATTAGATAGTATTTAAATAGCATCAGAGCTAACTCAGACTTTCAAAATAAAAAAAAGTCAATGGAAATGTCAATGTAATTAGTCCTTTCATGAGCTTCACTGATCTCTTAGCTATTTTTTCAATATCTGTAGAATCCAAATACCTACCTGACTTATTTAAATAATTATCAACAATTAGGAAGATAACCTATATTAAATCTGAAAGGGCATTCGAAGCAAATGACATTTTTGATGGGGTCTAAATAAGATATTTTTATCAGTATGAAAAATCATATGAAAATATGACTTTTAGCTATTTTTTAATACTGAAAGGAGTTTTAGTGTAATTTAAATCAGCAAAATACCCTATATTTCTATTAACTTACTTAATTTGTGAAATCAGTATGAACTGTACCTGAAAAAAATCACCATGGACTTCTGCTTGTATAAGCCTTGCTGCATTTAGGGGTATGTCTAATACAAATATTGTGACCAAGAAATACAGCATCCAACCCTTCCTAGAACAGACAATACAAACTTGTTTCCAGCTGTAATTTTAAAACCCTCAACACTTTGAATTATCAACCCACTACCTGTGATCTTAGAACTGAGTATTGAATATGTTTTCAAAAATACTCATCTGCAAATGTAAAGAGGAATAAAGGTCCCTGTTGACCTGTCTGCACTTACTATTATTGTATTAAAAAATAACAGATAGAAGCACTCATGTACAAAATTCCAAATGTATTCTTTGTTTTATGTTTTTAATGGATTTGAATAAAATCTACTACTTCTGTACCAGAACTTAAATTGAACATATGGTGCTACACATTTCTCTATGAAAGGAGACATAAAGTGAAGAAGTATAAACTAAAACACTTCTCTTTCTCTATATCATTTAATCAGGCTGCAAGTTATTCCACCCATTGTGTTACTTCCTTACATGAAAATAATGAAAATTACAGTGCAACGACTTTGACTAATTACATTAATATGTAGCAGCCTGAACCAGAGTCTTGAGGTACATCTGTACTTCAAAAAGGGCATAGGCACTATGGCTCAAGGTACTACAGGCTGTTCACTCCAAGCCCCTGGGATGGTTAAGCAGCAAACCCTACAAGAAGGTGTTTCAACAGACATGAAAGACATGTACTGTTTATGCTAGAACTATTTTTGACCTCTTTTAAAGTCCCATAACCCATAATATTAATAGCAATGAAATAAGAATTTATTCAAGGTTTTACTGAACTTTTGTCTTTGTATTAAAGATAACTAGAAATTCACTTTTATATACAGATACACTTTGATTTTTTTTGTTATATAAAATTATTTTTTTAGTTATGAACATATTTTATTTAAAAAATGCATGGCTCAAGAAATATACATAAAATATGTTTCTTGATTGTTCAGCTTACTTAACGTTGACTAATCTTTACATTAGAAAAGTAAACCCAGAAAGTAGAACAATTTGGTTATCAAAAGGGCCAGTGTTCACCAGTGTTCTTCTTGTACTGATTTAGACTGAGTGCACCTGTGTGGATGAAATTAATCAGATTCATAATTGAACTGAATTATCCAATGTAGTTTTTCTTACAGTAATGTTTTAGCAGGTGGTAGTTTGTTAACACTGTTCTTTCAGATACAGTTTGCAATCTGTTCATTAGAGTCAGAACATCAAGCAGGTGCACTTCATTTGCTTGGTTTGTCTGAAAATGTATTCTGATAGTTGAGCAACATGGTCATGAGACAAGTTCTCCCCAGGTGATATTGTACATGCAATGAATGAAGATGAAAATCTGTTTGCAGGGGTGCAAGTTATTAACAGGAAGCAAACTACGTCAGTGGAGGTAAGAGAAAAATGTAGTCCAGCTTCTTGATAGTACATGTCTCCAGTGTTTTACCAAAAATATTTTAGATTTTTTTTTTTACTTTCTAGAGCTTAAAATGTTTCTTCAGAACATATATATGGCTTTTCTTACTAACCATAAGTGTTTTATTTTGTACAGACTTCCACAGGTTCACTCTATACTAAACTGTATCTGTCACTATTCTTGTAATGGGAAGAAAAAGTAGAAAGAACCAATCCACAGAGCATTGTACAGATTAGAAAACTATTAATATTCCTTGAAGAAAAGCATAGAAATACAGGAGGTAACCCCTGTGATAATGAACTAGGGGAAACCTATTCCTTATTTCTTTCAAATTCCCTGGCACATGGTACCAGATCCACTACAAAACCTTGAGGTGGAACAGGGAATCACAAACAAAAAATGACCCCAGTTGATCTGATTCAGGTGGCTGATGTGCAAGAGCATTATGGCCACAAGCCAGGCAAGATTGAAGTCCATCAAGTGGAATCCTATCAATGCATACATGCTAATGGCCCATATATTCAGATCTCAGTTGGTTCTCATCAGCAATTAATAACATTTTAATAGATAAGGGAGGACAATGTCCAGTACTAATGCAGCAGGATGCTGAGAATCTGAGTGTATGACCTGGATGACAAGGAGTTAAAATCACTTGAGCAAATGGAGCAAGTGTTATATGCCAAACTGCTACGGTTAACTTTTGGCCCCTGGATGATAAGTAGATGCCAACTATTCAGTTTGCAGTTAAAGATCACAATAAAAACAATTTGAGTTTCAATGTCCTGAAAAATCAAACCTGGTGTCTGGTCCTTTGGTAACTTTTACCCTGTTCCTAAAAGATCACTCTAGTAGATTTGGTAGCACAGACTGCAGTGAGCTTCCAGGAGTGTGGCACCTGCATGCCCCGAATACAGAAGAAATGTCCCAGCCTAGTACAGTCCAGTCATTATCACCCGCTACTGGTTTTCCCAGTGGGTACTGATGAAGCCCTAAGAAGGCTGCAGACAACCAAGAGGGACATCAGAACCTTGGGAATTGGAACACAAAATGTGTTCTCTTCTGTCCTGCTGTTGCAGGAATGACGAGGCAAGAAATAGGAAAATCATGCAGATTAAAATCTGGCTTTGAGACCGGAACTTGGGGGGTTTGATCATGGGTCTCTGCATATGACACTGAGCCTGATGACAACACACAGGGTTCCTGTGTCTCAAAGGGAAAAAACAATCTTAGCTGGAGACTTAGCAGGGCTCATTGAGAGAGTTTTAACTAGATTTGAAGGGGGAGATGGACATAGCCAGGCTTGACAGACATGAGGTGTGGGAAGAGGAGAGCTATTGCAACCACCCAAGTAGCAAAATGAGGCTTAAAGAGGCGACATCTCCAGCAAGCAAAAGTACCCAGAAGCATAACAACAAGAATGGACTGTAGGGCATCCCTTTGTACCCTCACTGGGATATTGACACAATCAAGTACTTCTATAAAGCCCTTCTACATGAATGCACACAGTATGGGGAATAAGCAGGAGGAACTAGAGATCTGTGTGCAGTCATACACTCACACAGATGTGCAGATCTCAGTGCAATTACAGAGACCTCGTGGGACAGCTCATGTGACTGGGATGTTGTCATGAACAGCTGCAAGATGTTTGGGAAAGACAGACTGGGAAAGCACGGTGGTGGAGTTTCCCTCCATGTGAGACAACACTTAGTGTGTTAGGCTTTGTCTTGGGGTGGATGATGAGCAAATTGAGAGCTTATGTGTCAGGATAAAAGGGCAGAGCAGGATAAAAGGGCAGAGTAGCAAGGGTGATGCTGTTGTGGGTGTTTGCTGACGGCTCCTGGTTGGGAGGAGGGAGTGGATGATGCCTTGTACAGGCAGTTGGGAGCAGCTCCACAGTCACAGGCCCTGGTTCTCCTGGGGACTTCAACCACCCCAACATTGCTGGAGAAGCAGCACAGTGAAGCACAAACAGCCCAGGAAGATTCTGGAAAGCACTGATGGCAACTCCCTGACATGGATAGTGGAGGTTCCCACAAGGAATGGTGTGTTCCTCAACCTCATACTAAAAAACATGGAAAGCCTTGTTGGAAATTGATCTGACATATACTAGCAAAGCTGACCTACCATAGTCTTGATCAATAGAGTTCCCTATTTTACCAGGTCATGTTTGCTTATTACCTGCTAAAAGTAAGAATATATTATATCTTCATTTTAATTGGTAATGCAGAGGTAATGCAACTATAAAAATGGCCCACATTTGATTATTACTCATAAATCATCAACAGAAACTCTCACTAAGGACCTCTTCCCACCAACATAATTTTCCTTATATAAGGTAAAATGAGAAAATCTGTCCCTGAGTTCAGACAGTGATGGTCAAAACAGAATTAAAGGATATCATATCTTCAAAGTCAATCTAAAAATACAGCAGTTTCTTAACATTTTAGCTTCTGATTTCTAGATATAACTAGGAAAAGAACTTTTGTCTCAATAATAATTTCAGTATTTTTAATTCAATTTATGTTCTAATTGTAAATGGAAAATCAAATTATTGGAAAAATTAACGGGGATATAAAAGCATTTGAATCCAAAATGACCCAATTCCTGATTGAAAAAAAAAAGGTCAATTGAAACTCACTCTCCACTAGAAAAGTGTGGTTTTTAGTCACACTACATTTTCTCATACATTTTCTCAATTTTTCACATAAAGTATTACCAGTAATCCTACTTATTGTCCCGCATATTACTGTTCACAAGTATGACATTGTATTTATCATCATATGCAATTTTCAAAATCTTTCTAGAGGCATTTCTTCCAGGCTTCACTGATGCACGGGTTGGGAGCTTTAAAATTCCAAATATGTCAGTACCCCCATACAGGGCCTACAAAGTAAGGAAGAACTGTATCCCAAAGGTATTACTTGCTGAGTTTATGCTCGTAACAATAGTCCAGGTTTACTTATGCTAGGTATGTAATAACACTTTCTGTACTATTTTTTTTAGATGAACTTATGCTTACATTTAAATATGCATTTACTTACCCCAAATTTGCAGTACTTCTTTTATCCTTCTGCCCAGAATTTTTCTGTTCAGAAAACAGTAGCTGTGTTTTTAATTAAAACTTTTCCTGAATATCCTCAGAGACAGAGTATCCCCTTCAACCTATGCCAAAAAGTGTATAGCAGTTAATCCACTGAATATTTGATTGAAATCCCATTATCAGCATTTTCAACATTGGTTTCACTTGGAATTTTACCCATTGAAAATGCATGAATAAATAATATTTACTTTCACATATGCCACTGCTGCAATTGCAAATTCTTTCAAGTAACTCATACATTTTTTAAAGGGTTTTAATTATTTCTATGCCATTCCTACTCTTTCTAAGAGTTACAGAAATACACCAACTGAAGTGCCAGTAATGTATGTCTGGATCTGCTGAATCATATCTGAAGTTTTTGCTATAAATATGTGTGGTTATATCTGCATTTGTGCATGAATATGCACATTTATACCATGCAAATACAGAGTGGCAAATTCTATCTTTGGATTTAAGTTTGAGATCAAGACTCAAGTTTTGTTGGAATCTATCTTCTAAGTACAAGGAGACAGCATGAGTGGCTTTGTCTTTTCTCATGGCAGAAAATGCCATCCCAGCAAGTTCATCTTGTAGCAATAGTGGTAGGCATGGTGGTTTACAGCGAAAGAGACATCAAAAAGATGATTGTCTTGGTTTCCAGTAGTCAGCTCCCAGTCTGAGGGACCATTATGTTGTATTTCCTGCTACAGTGGACATTTACTTAATCATGCAATGAGAACATAATTTCAGTTAAAAGCAAATGGAAGAGACTCATGACCAGCTCCCACAACTCAGTGTCTTTGGATAGTGTAATAAAGCCTGAGGTTAAATCCATTCATACAAGGGGCTAGGACTTGTAACATCCATCTTGCCCTTATCAGTGTAGATGACACACCTAGAATTTATGAATCACAGTCTGAGATTCCCTATTTTCTACATGCATTCTACACGAAGCTGAAGTGACTGTGCTGAGATTACAAATGTGACTGAGCAACCCCATGCTTAAAAACTACATCCTATAGTTATGGTCAAAAATCTTTGTGAATCCTAATATTTTTAAAATCATTGTAAACTATTAAATTGCCTCAGCATCAGGTGGTACTAGCTCTTCCCAGGTTTCACTCTCAACATACATTTGTTGCAGGTATATTCATGTTCACATAATCAAAACAGTGACAGTGATGTCTTTAAAATTAGACCTGAATCTTTTCCTTAGTTCATTGACTTAAGTGTACATAGAATCAGTGTAGGCATTCTTTTAAGCATAAGTAACACACAGACAAATGATTAATGACAGAGAAATTCTGATGCAGCAGCTGTGTTTTTCAGATTAACCTTCATCTCATAAAACATATATGTGGTACAATTTTATTAAACTTACTAAAGTCAATTATAAAGCACACACTGTTCTTGGTGAAGCCAAATTTTCTGCCAGGGAATTCATCGCATGACCCCTAAGAGGTGTCTTTTCTTTTCCAACACTGTTAGGCAATGAGTCACTTCTAAGCCAAGTTTGTAAAAGAAAAATTACTATTTAATGTAGAATGAAAATAAATATATTCTGATAAAAAGACATCATAAACAGACTTATTTCAATTGCTTCCATAAGAATTCACAAGAAAATCTGTGTGACTGCATTGCATTTTCACTTTTGATTGCAAAAGGAAAAAGGAGTATTTTTTGTACACACTAGTTAAGTCAAATGAATTTAAATTTTCAGTTGAAACTGATTTAATGATGTTGGAATTTCATGAGTTACTACTGTAATAATGACAAAAAATTGATTACTGAATCCTACAGGACTCCCATCATCATTGAACCATACCAATATCCTAGATAAACGGTTCATTGAAATTTCAGCCACGTCAGAACTAAGCAAAAAACCTCATGCAAGTCACTATTATACCTCTTAATCAAAACCTACATTAAATGGTTTCATGTTCAGAGTAAAATGCAAAATGCTTCATGTTTGGCATGACAAATCCAGCTTGCATTTAAAGTAGGCAAACACATTTAAAAACCAAGGAAATCTAACATCAGCCACAGTACTGCTAGTCTGTGCTGTAATTTCTACTTGCACATTCTCAGGTGGAACTTACATACATAAAAACCAATGTAGCTCATCCATGCAGAATTTGTATACTAGTCATTAAACCTTTCCTAACTCTAGTTTCATTCTAACCTTTATCAATAAATTAATCTTAGCTTTTTTTCCCTTAATTTTAAATTATATTCAGTGGTAATACACAAATTAAATACTAATTCTTTGACTTATGAATAAAAATATCCACAAAATATTATTTACTTATGTATTATTAAACAAAAGGTCTGATCTGAAGGCCTTATTCAAGTCAAAACTCTGCTTCAGGCATAGGTAGACACTTCAACAAGGTTTTTACTTAAATAAGAGCTGGAGGATCTGGCTTAAAGTAGTAAAATAATGAATTATGCTAATTTCATATTCACAAAGACATTCAGCTCTTATAAATAATTTAGCCAAATCAAAATTACTGTTGGTGTATGAAAGTGAATTAGAACAAGCATAGGGAACAAAAGTATCACAATTACAATACTAAAACCATTATAACCTTATCCCATTAAAGACTAACGTTTATCTTATAAGATTATTGAGAAAATACTTATTTTAAAGAAGCAAAGCATTGTAATGTAGTTTTTGATCTTTTTAAAATTTAAATGAATTCAAACAAGCATTTTCACCAATGAAAACACAGATAACACATTTTCTGCATCCTTTTAGGATTTTAACAAAATCAGTTGTTCTCTCTTGCTCCACTTCTGACATGTAGGCTAAATATGCTGGGCCATATTCAGTTCATATCTTTTAACATACAGTCATTGCAGCTGCATTTTGACTAACAGAGGACAATAACCAGTAGTCTTTGATCCACTCCAAATGTTTAATTTCCCTTCGAATAGAGTAATAAACTCTTATCTATGAAAACACAGGATTTTTACTTTTCAAAGTCAAATGCAAATGTGTTTGATTTGATAAAAAGGGTTTGCACACAAATGTTCATCAAACACATTGAGTAAAAAAGGATAAGAGGCAAAGAAATAAAAATTAACTAAAAGGCTTTGTTTGAGAAGAATGCTGCAATACTTAGAGAAAAATACAAGAATTTTATTCATTAAATTAATAAAATATATATTTGGAAACTACTCAATACATTAATACATTCCAAGAAAAATATCATTAAAAGTAAAGATGTAACACTCTAGCAATGCAAAAAAGCTTTTCTGAAAGATTGATCTTATGCATATTGGTTCTCTAAGCAAAGAAAAATATTGATATAGCCCCATGGCTGCAATAAAGAAAAATGAGCATCATAATTGTATATAAGAAGTATACTCTAAAAATGAGCACAATTTTACATAAATGTTTATTTTGCCCTCATATTCATATTTAGCATTCTTAATTTTATGGTTTTTATTTTTTTATCTAGTATCTTTGTTTCTATTTCTGAATTCTCCAATGTCTCCAGCTCTATTTCCAATTCTATATTCTGCATCTGCCTAACCCATACTTTACTGAATGATGAGCTTGCTATACTTTCCTTCTTTCTTATTCTTCCTCTCTTTTTATGTTCCATCTTTACCTACTTTGCCATCAAGTGTGATACACTGCTGTCCAGCTTTGCAGACATCTCACAATAAGTTACTGTGTTAAAGATCATCTCAGAAAGAACCAGTGGCAAACTGGATGTATGTAAAATGGCAGCACAGAATCTCAATTGACCTTACACCATGGGCAGTCAAACAGAAGATGTAAACAGGTTGAAAACAGCTTCATATACAGAAAAGACTGAAGTAGAAAACTAGGCTATAAAAGCTGTCAAACATGGTGCTGTTGTTAGTTGTAGCAGGCAACTATCTTCTGAGCTTTTCTGTGTTTTTTTAAAATAAGACCTGCAAAATCAATTATGAAGCAATTGTAAAGCCTGTGTGAACTTTCTAGTAAAATCTTAAGAGCTGATGTTACTTGATGAGCAGTATCTCTTCCGTGAATAAACAGATGACTTCACCTTTCTGTACTGTCAGTCTGGCACCTTTCACAAGCTTTGAGTCCCCTTTAAAATACAAAAATAAAGATTTCACTGTCAAAACAGGTTTGACCTGACAGATGAATGGAGTGAGAGATTTCAGAGATGAAGTCAGTTCATTGCCCTTCAGCAATCTCTCTTATCTGGGCTGAAACTGAAAGACAGTAGCCTATTTAATTAGATGTTTTTGTAAAAAAAGAGAAACATAAAAGTCATCTTTTATCTCAGTCCCTTCCAAATATAAATAAAGATAAAATACTGCTGTATCCTGATTTGTACATTTTCCATTTTTCCCACCTATTTTTAAAGTATCTACTACTCTGACTTATATGTTTGGGCAGCTTATCTAATATAGTAACACTAAAGAGATCTTTAATATAAAATAAAATAGTTAGGTTTTAGATGCTTTAAACAACATGGAAATAGTGCAATAAAATTGTAAAACAGCTGTTTCTTTATTGTAACTATTATAAAAATGCCTAAGATGTTAAAGTATCCATGCATATATAAAATCCCTATTAATTAAAATAAATATAAAAAATTAATACAGTAAATCAATTTAACTAATTAATGATTTAATGACAACAAAATGATCATGAGCTAACAGTAGATCCAATCATAATTTTTCATACGTGGTCTTCTCTATTGGCTTTTTAAACTATGCATGTTCCTGTTTCTTAAAGTTTTTATTGAGGAAAATTATATGCTCTTAATGATCACAATATAATTTCTGATTTGCCAGGATAGATAGAATAAGCCCAGCTATTTTTACTGACAGGGCTCAAGGTTCTATTAAAAATGTGTATACATCCATTCATCATGGCACAAAAATTCAGCACAACACATTCCAACCCTGCCAGTGTCAACCCCACACAGTACTGCTAGATAAATAGAAATTTAGGAAAATTAAGAATGGCAAAACTATTTTTAAAGGTATTCATGAAAAACAAAGTTTATGTTCTTTACCTTCTTATAACATCAGATATTTCTGATATTTGGAGTTCACCATGGCACTAGGTGGTGGGTGTAGTCTCTTCATTAAGGTATATCTGCAGAATGGAGGTTATATATTTTTTTCTGAGATCTGTAGAGATCCAGCTGTGCAGCATATACAGAAAAAAAATTCTATATTAAAAGCTTAACATTAGAAGAGAATACCCATGTATTTAAACAATATTTCTTGTACAGGTTCATTAAACTGCAGTTAACATCCTAAAGAAAATTCACAGTTGTACCTTATTCTGTCATCCCAAATAATTGAGTATTTGTATAAGATGTAGAGTATTTCTGACAAACAAAACACTGAATAATATTAATCCCACAGTACTTCATCTCAGAATTTACTTATATTGCCTTAAGTCATCACCTATTTGTTATCTTGGGTTACTTTTTTCCATAAAAGTCTGGTTTTCATTTTTCAACTGCTATTTTTGTATTTTTAATGGATTTTTCTTGATGTCTACTGGAAGGTTCCTGTACTTGGCTTTGCTGACTAATGAAACATAAACAGAAAATGTCAAAATAGAAACCAAACAATTTTGATATATTGAAAATTATGACAAAATAATTTGCTTCCAATTGTATTTAGTGTAACCAGTATCAATGTTCTGATTTATTACATTCATAATCCTTTTTACTTCAATTGCTAAAGTTATTTTGGCTTTGCAAAAGTGAGAAAGTAACTGCAGCTCTTATGCCTATATTCTCATATTTCAGTCACTGTGTAAAATCACTAACTGCAGGTAGAATGTATAGAACACATTAAGAAATGTTAAACTATTTTGGTACATTTAAGAAAAATTAAACAATTTCATATGAAACTACAATTTATTCTTTCAATTTCAAAGAAGAAGCCATTGAAAACTTGTTATCGGTCCTTTCAAAATGCGATTAACTTACAGACTACATCGTATTTTTACATGCTCTTCAGTTGGAAGGACAATTGAATGCCAATATATTGTCAAATTCTCATTGTGGCCCTACTTATCTCGCCAGTGAGGAGTTATTCCCGTTCTGGGTTCCAGTTCCCATTTCTGAAATTATTTCAGTCCTCACACAGAGCATCAGAGCACAATAGTATCCATCAGGATTGTAAACAACCCAGAACCCTTACAATTTCCTTTTACTTTAAGAAAAGACAGGATGTGGCACTCAGTGCCATGTCTGGTTGACAAGATGGTGTTAGTTCATATGTTGGACTCGATGATCTCAGAGGTCTTTTCCAACCTAATTGATTCTGTGACTCTGTGATACTGCAAGGCTTGCTATGACTAGATTTAGACTGGTCAGCTGCTAGCAATGCAAGAATTGCATCAGGCCAAGATTTAGATTTAATGTCCCAATGGATTACAAGTAGCCAAAGCTTGTGTAATATCAGTGCAGTGATATTTCTAGCATTATGATTAACACATATGGAACTGTCATATATACTAGCAGAAAACAAGAGTGAAAAAAAAAAAGAGAAAAAGCCAATTGTATAATAAGAGGAAAGATGGATATAAAAATCCCATTGAAGGCAAAATATAAACTAATTTTCATTGTGAAAACATATCTTTATTTTTATAATGTGGTCTTTCACATGAAGAGAAAATTTAGAGAATGTAGCTATGAATTTAGGTATGATACAAAAAATAAAAGAAGGATTGTAATAAAAGCCTATAAAATATTAAGTGAACCACAGATGTCATTCATCTTAATTCAAGAATAGCAGAATAACCAATAAAATTCCAACACAGACAGAAATAAATGAAACCTTTATTACATGACAGATGCTTTCCATGTAGTTCTGTTTAAAAAACTAATATCTCAATAACATTTAGAGAACAATTACTTTTTTGCACAGTTATGTTTAACTATTAACTAAGAAGTTATGAGATAAATAGAACATAGAAATCAAACTTTGACTGACAACATTAAAGGAAAAATTCCTTATAAGCAGTACTGAGCTCCCTCCATGATTACCCAGCTCTCCCCAGGTGAGAGGAAGATGGCTCTCAGGTTCAGGTGCTCCATGGCCTCATCACTCTTCACTGAAGTGCATGCTGTGGGTTTGAAACAAATTAAGCTAAGAAAAGATTAGGAACTCAGGACTCCCATTTTCCAGTTAAGGCCTTAGACAGCTAAATAGTTTGTGAAAGTAAAACAAGAGAGTGGTCCCGTTGCCTATCCCCAAATGGTAATGGAACACAGACAGAAGTATTACACCATGAATCTTCATTTCTCAGAGGTGACTATTTCAAGGTTTCATGTCAGCACCTAAGTCTAAGAAAGTGACAATATTTCCAAGATACTCCTTTTATTAGCATTCTCTAGCTGGTTTATGCAACATTCCATGATGTGTCAGCTGTTGTAAGTCCCATTACTCAAAGCCCAGAAATTCCCTTACTTGTCCTTCTCCAGTAACGGTTGCACTGATTGCAGTGGATAGTCCTGCACTACAAAAAAAGCTAATTCTAGTAAAACTGTGGTGGAAACTGCCTAATCCATTTAAATGAGCCCACTCTGAATGAAAAGAAGACTCATCCAGTAGAGTTAAGAAGATACCTAGCTCAGGAGCACAAACCAGCCCCCAGGAGCAGGCTCAAGGCAGCAGCCTCTCCAGTGCCATTGCTGCAGAGAACGACTAAGGCTCTGACCTAGGCAAGAGTTACAGCTTCTAAGCCAGGTCCAGATGAGTTCACTGGCCACGTCCCAGCTCCATGGCATCATATGATCCAGACACATGTAATCTGAAAAATATATGGGCACCTTGCCCTGGTTGACTTATGAAAGGGGACTGAACAGACTCAGTTTAAAGGACACCCAGCTGATCGAGACACACAGCATATCCACTATTTAGATGCAGAATGTCAAGTGTAACTCTTTAAAATGAACAAGGAAACCAAAATAAATAATTTTTAATTTAATCCCAATATGTGGGCTCCCAAATAGGTTTGTTTTCTTGATTTTCATCCTAGTGTCTAAATCTCTGAGTTTATGCCAGAAGTCTTTTCTATAAATGTCATGATATCTGTAAGAAATTAGGAGACCAGGAATCTAGAAACTCTGTAATCAGTGTATTTTACCCATTACTTCCTTACAAGCTTAACAAGAAATTTGAAGGTGGAATAGTCTTTTTCTTTAGCCTGAAATATCCCCAGTGAATGAAATCATTTTTTTTCATCTTCTAAACATGAATATTAAATCAAGTACTTTTCTAGTGCAGAGAAGCAATAAATTCAACATGAGAAAACTAAGCAGTATGAGAATTTGATGATGAGGATAAATGCAAAAATAATATGAAAAATACACTCAGTTATTTTCATATTTAAAGCATATACATATATTTTCACACCTGCCTATATTTTATTTATTTAAAATGTAAATAATTAAATCCACATAATCTGAATTAAAGCATAAATTATGACAGATTCATTATGATGCCAGCTTTCTTTGTAATATTATAATATTCCATAGCTCTGACAATGTATTTTTTTATAAAATACCTGAAACATACCCTCACCACGTTTTTAAAATGCATATTTAAAATTCATTTTTTAGCTACCTATCACCTTTTTTAACTTAGGTCCTATGGAAGCTTAATATAATAATCCTAAAAGGGAAATTATAAATAATTAAAATTAAAATTATAAGTAACTTCTGGAACATTCTCCTCTTTTAGTAATTATAAGTAATTGTAGAATGGATCAAGACTAGCCCAGGGGAGAAAGACTTGGGAGTGTTTGCGGACAATAACTCAACATGACCAGGCAACACCTGCTTGCAGCCCAGAAGGCCAGCTGTATCCTGAGCTGCATCCAGAGCAGTGTGGGCAGCAGGTGAGGGAGGGATTCTGCCCCTCTGCTCTGCTATGATGAGACCCCACCTGCAGGGCTGCACCAGCTCTGGCACCTCCAACACAAGACAGACATGGACCTGTTGGAGTGAGTCCACAGGAGAGACGGTCACAGGGCTGGAGCACCTCTTGCAAGAACATGGGCTGAGAGAATTGGGGCTGCTCAGCCTAGAGAGGAGAAGGCATTGGGGAAACCTTAGATTACCTTCCAGTACCTAAAGAGACTACAAGAGAGCTGAAGAGGGGCTTTTCACAGGGGTCTGTAGTGATAGAACAAGGGAGAATGGCCTTTAACTGAAGGAGGGTAGATTTAGATTAGATATGAGGAAAAAATTCTTTGCTGTGAGAGTAGTGAGGCACTGGAAAAGGTTGACAAGAGAGGTCGTGGACTCTCCATCCTTGAAAGTGCTCAAGGTCTGACTGGACGGGGCTCTGAGCAACCTGGTCTAGTGGAAGATGTCCCTGCCCATGTCAGGGCCTTGAAACCAGATGATCTTTGGGGTCCCTTCCAACCAAAACCATTCTATGATTCTGATATTATAATTAGACAGTTTTGAAGGACAAGTGTAACAATGAAGGTTCATTCCTTTTTTTACTAATTGTAAATAAAAGTAACAATGTTAATAAAGTCTTTCTTCCATCCACTGAAGAGATTCAACCAGGTGAAAGTATTTATAACATCATTAGGTATCGTATTAACATGGAACTTAAATTTTAGATGCACTTTAATGGTTTCCCTTCTATATGAGCTATTGCCTCCTGCAAATGGCACATACTAAATAACTTCTAAGTGATTGGTTTATAAAGTTAAAAAATAGAGCTCCAGTTAGAACCCTTAATCCTACTAATTTAAATCTGAGTTATACCTGTGTGTTATAAAGTTGATGCAGTTACTATAGGCAGCTGTACACATTTTGTCTCATTTTTATCATGTATTATAATTTTTTAGGTAAAGGTTCTCCCACAAAACAACCAGCATAATTTTACACAAGTAGTGGCAATATAATACATGTCATCATGATGAAACTGTTGCCTTTTACAGTCAAATTTTGAAGAAATCACAGAAATTTCAATTAAATCAGCAGGGTGTCTTCTGTACTACCTAGACACTGCTGTGAAACATTTTCATAAAGTATTTAGACACTGGCGAATGGTGCGAAACCATCAAGTCACTTGATTTAGAACACTGAAAGACTTCCAAATGGTAGTCATTTCTACCTACCATAAGTCTTGTCCAAATTCACTTTCCTTACATACAAGAGGCTGAAGTGCTGCAGTGCAAATTGCTTTGAATTACCAATATTCAATAATTATGTGAATTCATTTCATAAACTCATAAACTAGACTTCAGTTTTAAAATACACTCAAATGATGTTTAACCCAGTCAAATAAAATACTTCTCTAATAAAAATCTGGTTATTTATGCATTTGTTCTAAACCCAGAGGAATACAATTATCTTATCAGCTGTTTTAAATCTAGCTCTAAGCAATGTAAATCATGTTTTTTAGTTATTCAAGTAAGCACTAACAAATAGGTAATTGTGTTTGTCCATTTTTTATACTATGAATCTGCATTTAATTTTTTTAGTTCTCATATTTTTTATGAAACTCTAATTTTTGGGAAGAACATATGATGTTGTATTAGGATCATGAATTGCGGATGGAGGTACATTAAGAGAGGCTGGGAAGACTCATAGATAAATGGTACCTAGTTTGTAATTTTTCAATTAATTCAAACAGTTCACAAGTTTAGAAATTTATTTGTTAGATGATTCACTATTTGCAATATGGCCAATTACAAGATAAATAAAAGAGTACTATAAAAAAAAAACTTGACTTTCCAAAGAAAAAATATTAGGAGAGTTAAAAAGAATTATGATTCACAAATGGAAAGTTTAGTAAGCTGAGCAAAAATGCCAAACACATCAAATTAAAAATGCAATCAAACTGTAAAGGTAAAACATATGCCAACCCACAAAGATATCTGCTCTCAGTAACTGTGAAAGCAGTTACAATATTGTGCCAAATCACACTATAGAAGCAATGACACCTCATGAAGGTAATAAAAATAATATTGCAAAAGGTAAAAGCATGTTGCTCTTCATAAAATAAAAATACTGCCTGAAAAAAACTTTCAAACAGAAAGGTATCAGTAACTCGGAATGTGAGTTCATCAATATATCATAATTATAAGTCTTCATCTTTTCAGAAACTATCATAATATACTATATCAATAGTAAATATAAAATCCAAACTAAATGCATTTGAAAAACAAGTAGCCCAGCTTGAAAGCTCCTGTGTAATGATCTACCAAAATCACAATTAAGAGCAGCCATGTCTGATCCAAGAAATCTGATGTCTTTATTAGATTCATTCCTGTTTGACTGGTATCACAAATTTTTCTTTATTTGGACTCCCGAACTGGATCTTTTGCTGTTGGCAGTCCAATGCACAGTTTGTGTAAGGGGATCCTTCAGTCTGTCTCCAAATCTGTTTTTGTAAACATACACCCATCATGAGTGTATGTATAGATATCCGATATAGGTATGCAATATGACAGCAAGGATAGAAACCACAGAAATGTGTGTCTTTCTGTTCCTTTCGTCTGTTTTTTAACTCAAGACAGTCCACCAAAAATTTCAGCTCATCTATCTTCATGCTATCTCCTTGACACAAGTTTTGTAATAGCCAATGTTTGTTTGGCTCCTTTCAGACAAAGAGTAAAAGTGATTTGTAATTGTTAGCTGCTGCAGCTAGTTGAGGTTGTTTGTAAATCCTGGTTCATATAACAAGTAATTGGGTTCACTTCTCTGCCTCCTATCTGTGAGATACCAACAGTTTCTGAACAATCTAAGCTCTTTTATGTACCCTAAAACGCCAATGTTCTAGGAAAAAACCTCATTATCTGGTATTTTGGTACTAGCACTACAAATGAATCAGGATAATGTCACATCAAGTATAAATCTCACTGCCTTCTCTCATCTCACATTAACAAACTTTCAAAGGCTAAGTTGGTGAGTGTGCCCGTTCCAGGCCTCCTTCCACCCCAGTACTTACAATGGCCCTGTCAATGCAATCACCAATATTGGACCTCTCCCTTCACTGTCTCAAAAATGACTGCATTAATGAAGAATCTACTACAGATAGATCCTGATGAGGTGCTAAGGTGCCTCTTCACTGAAACTACATTCTTGCAAAAGGGAATCTCTGCTACTTCCTTTAGAATTCATCTCTTCAAGCCAAAGGTATGTGGCATTCTCTAAATGGTGAAGCAAAACTAGGTCATTCTTTATCATCTTCTATTATTTTGTAACTGAGAATGTAATCACTGTTTAGCTTGGAAAAGACCTCCAAGGTCATCAAGTTCCATTGTTAACCTAGTATGACCATGTTAACTACTAAACCATATTCCCAAGTGCCACATCCTCATGTTTTTTGAACACTTCCAGAGTCAGTGACTCCACCACTTCCTGAACAGCCAATTCCAACCCCTGGCCACTGCTTCAGTAGCTTTTCCATAGTCATTCAGAAACCTTGACTAGAACAGAACATACCAGCTTATCTTTGGCTAAACATATTACATCTGTGATTCCCTGTTCTGTGATGCATGGCAATTCAATTCCAGACAATTCAAAATTATAAGCACTTTCACATTGGCTAAATTTACAGTATTTGTATAAAAATCAAACAGCTCCAAGAATTGCTAATAGAACCTCACAAACAGCAGAAAGCAGATTATTCATTTATCTGCTTCATTTAAGTCCAACACTACACTCAGATCCGTGAACTAATCAGCACATTTTTTCAGATCACACAGAGTCTAAATGTTAGTATTACAAGATGCTGAGACAATTCCATCTCCTAAGTTACCAAACATATGAATATGGGAACTTTTCTGTTTGGTGGTATTGAAATTATCCATCATTAAGTGAACAACTTAAAAATATGATTCACTCTGCATGTGCATTTCTTATTACAATTACCTTAATTTATCATTTAACTGATTTTTTTAAGCTAGACATATGCTTACAGTATTGATTACATAATTTGCCTCTCAGGAAGTATCCAGGGCCTTCATCAACTAATAAAATACATGTATATTACTCATAAACACAGTATCAGAACTCAGGGACTTTATTTCTTTGTGAGTTCTAATACTGTACAAAAAATTTAAATAAAAGCTTAACGTTAAATAAATGAAGACCTAAAACTAGAGAGTAATATGGTATCATCATGATGTCCCAAACTATTTCCAAAATATAAGTCATTACTAAGATGAAACAGGCAATGTACAAAGAAAAAAGATTCATGCTGAAAACCAGAAATACCCAAAATATTTTCAAACAAACAGTCAAATACTGTAATATGAGACCACTACCACAGAAAAAAGAATTGGTTTTTAACACGGTAATTCCCAAGGATGTCTGTTTTAAGATGGATTTAAACATCAAAATAGATTTTGTAGCATGTAGACTCTTTTGCTGTCCATGTCAACAACTAGTGAATTTCAATTACAGACTGCAGGGGAAAAAAAAAAGTAAATATAAATTGTTCTGTCACTTGCACAGAACTTATACTATTGTTCTTATTCTGTCACTTGTACTGTTGTATCTGTGCTTATTTTTACACATTACAAAATTGCACACATTACAAAGTAGCACACCCTTCTGACACTTAAATTTGTCACTTATGTATTACTGAGAGGAAGTTTGATATGAACACACCAACTGAAAACATCTTTTCCTGTATCAAAGCTACATGAAGTCTTTCATGCTCATTAGTTAATTTAATGAGCAATCAGAAGTCATGAACTTTTGGTTAATTAGTCATTAAAAATAATAATCGAGGAACTGTGTGCAAAGTATAAAAGTTAGCTGGAAAAATAAAGGAGGCTATAAGGAAAAGGGACATTTTACCCAATGTAATTTGAACAGTCCTGAAATATGCATTAAAAATATTGATACTTTTGTTTTCTTCCCATCATGGCCAAATTTCAACATGAAAAAAAGCGGTATGTATTTTGAAAATACAGAAATTCTATCTATCCAATGCTGCAGATTTATTTTCATAATGGAATCAGTTCAGACTAGTGAAAACACACAAGATTTCATCATAAGTGTTAATCAGAGTAGCTTCTAAGACACAGAAACTGTCATTCACCACAAATTAGAAAAACTAATGTTTAAAATGGCAACAAAGAAAAACAAAAGTTAAATTATAACCAAAGACAAGAACTTTTTGATAAAATTAATGTCAGTGATATCGTATGTGAGATGAGAAATAGAAGGCAGTATACTAAACACGGGAAAATAATAAAATTCTTAAATTCTTCTTCAACCAGAAGGAACACATTGTCTAAGATTTTTCCATTAGGAAAATGGCACCAGATTTTTTATCTAGGGGGAAAAGTCCTGTAATATTTTTCATAAGCCTACCAGTTGCTGAATATGAGATCACAAAAAACCTTATAAAATTAGGAAGCTGAATAGAATAACCATCAGATTAATTCTGACTAATAAAAAAGTTCAGATTTAATAAATAATGTAGCATGACAGGCAGACAAGTTAATCACTGTGTCATAAGAAATGCTATGAACCTTGACTATTTAGATTGAATGCTGTCATTTGTAAGGATGCTTCTAATCATAGAAGATCCATCTTCTTTCAGCTTTCAGAGTCATCCAACATCCAAGCCATGGTATGAAAAGAGCTGAGATTTCAGTGTTGAAACCAGCTCACATTATAAAACTTCTAAAAAATCAGTCTTCAGAGGAAGGGCAAGTTTCTGTTGACTTCAACAGCTGCAATGTCGGATTAAAGAGCTGTGGTATGATTTGTAAGGATGCCCAGTGCTTGCTTTAACTCCCAAGTCCTCTTTTAGTATGGAGAGTTAAAGGGAAACATCCGACAGAAACATGATGAGAATAAGCCTCTTGAAAGTCCACACATGTTAGCTAATTTCTCTTAAGAAGACATTGCTTTGAAAAGCATGCAGATTTCTAAAATACAGAATGGGACTACAAGTTTGATCTTTCCACATCCATCAAGTAACTGTTGTACAGCATGCTTCCTGTAAAATCAGTTCTAGAAACTCCCTGCAGAATAAGATCTTTTTGATCTACTCATCTGATGGACTTGCAGTAACCTGAATTCCATCTATGGGAGATGAAAATACCACAATAAGAAGCAAAGAGGATTTTGAAAGTGTACAATTTTTGTGATGGGTTGTTCTGGCTCAGAAGATCTCTGAAAAAATTCCAAAGGTTACCTACAATCACAAACACAGGTTTCAGATGTCAAATCACTGTTCCTAGTGCACTGTCAGATACCTATGGAACCTGAGACACAGAACAGGTGGGCTGCATGACTTCTGCAGCCTCATGTCACTCTGGAGACGCAGCTGGATGTCAGGGAGCATAAACTAGAGGATTTCAAACAGCAGTGGGTGTCTATATGAATCTCATCTCAGATGTCTATACTATCAGCAATAACAAACTTCTGATAAAATATTCAAGAAGTGGAAAGATGTCTCAGTAGTGAAGAAATAAATACGGAAGCTTTACACAACAGAAAACAGAGAAAAACAGCTTGATTCAGGCAGCTGACTGAGAGGAACTGAAAGGGAAGTATATGCTATGTCTCTTTTACAGTAGCATGAACCCTAAGAACAGGAAAAATGCTTTGGGAATGGTCAAACTTCATTCTCCATTGCCTGTGTACTAGAAAATCATGACAAGAAAAGTGGAGGTACTAAAACTGATTCCATCTAAGAGGGAATGGTGGATGGCTGACATAAGGCACCTTGAGGGGATATCTTAGCTAGACCACAAACTCAACATGAGCCACAGAAAATGTCACTGTGACCCAGCTGTGATGTTAAAAATAAATGGTGGGAGCTGAGATGCTTCTTTTTTTTACACTGTATGTGTAACATATGGAAGAGATGAAGGAGAAATATGTCTCCACAGCTAAAAGCTCAAAAAATTGCGCTTATGTACTTTCTCTCAAAAGAGAAATAAATTGTCTGAGACACATAGAAGTTAGTGTACCACAAGTGTTGGTGGTTTTTCAGTGTTTCACAAAACTGTGGTTCAAAAAACCAAAAGGAATGTGTTAACATGGTTCCAAAGTAAAGAATTAACTTAGCAGGTGAGCCTACTCGGTCTGTGAGGCCTTCAATGGCAGGTCTGTGTAAAGCAAGAGAGAGACAGAGTACCATATTTAAAATATAAAACATGCTGAAATTATAAAAGAATCTCTGCAAATGGGAAAGTAAAATTTTCAGTGGTAATGTACTGATTTACAGTCTGCAAATCTGAACTCTTGAAATATTATCAATATGAAAGCAAAAAACCTAACAACTTCTCAAAAGCATAGGCCCTGAGAGACATACGGCAAAATAATATAACAAATTTCAGTGTAATGTTATTTTGAATTTGTATCTTTTAGAAATGTTGCTGCTGCCAGACAAACACTTTCAATATATGGCAAAATCTGAGCAAAACATTTGCTTAGAAAGACTGAGAAAGAATCATCAAGTCTTGTTGAAGTTACAATAAGTGAGAACGTTTTTTCTTCTCCCTTCAAGATTTTTATATTATAAAGGCTTTCCCAAAGACTCTCTAAAGTGTAAAGATTCTGATAATTTAATAATTAGAGGAAGGACGCTAAACACAAAGAAAAAGATATTTTATTATCTCTGACTTAAATCAAAGATTTCACAACAGGAATAAATTTCTGTTAACATCCTGGGAAATTAAGAGCTTTGTCTAAATAGGTAGAACTATTTTCTTTCATTTTACTTTATTTCTCTAGTGATACACTACAAGCTCAACAAGTGGCTTACTCTACTTTTTATTTACAAACTGAACAAGATCAAAGCCAAACAATAACAAGGAGAAACAATTGATTCAAGGAGAAAGCTGGCTGAATTTAAATCACCTATGTATTCAAATATAATTTTAAATTCCAATAGTTCATTTTAAGTCCTAGTGTATTTCATCAAATTTTAAAACTCATAAAAAAAAATGTGGGATCATATCCTTAATGCCTGACATGACAGATGAGCCAACAGTGAAATATGTTGTCCTCCAGACTTCAGCTGCATTCTCTTTGTGTTATTCAACAAAGTTATCATGATTTCTAGCAGGAGCAAGGTAAGCTCATCAAAACAGTAAGAGAACAGTTTTGTGCGTTGCAGTCCATATTAGATGTTATGTTCAGTTCTGGGCTCCTCAGTCCAACAGAGATGTGGGCTCTCTGGAGCAAGGCCACAAAGACAAGGAAGGCCTTGGAGCATATACTGGATTATGAGGAGAATCCAAGGTAACTGCTACGTGTGGAGATGTGAAGGCTCAGGGGCTCTTCCCAATGTGTATAAATTCCTGACAGAGTGAGTAAAGTGAGCAGACTCTTTGCAGTGGTATCTGGCTACTGGACAGTGGGTACAAACTGAATGATGGGAAATTCCCCTTAAGCATAAGAAAAAACCTTTTTCACAGTGAGATTGCTCAAACTCTGGTATTGGTTCACCAGGGAGATTGCAATTCTCCATGCTTGGAGATAGTCAAGAACCTGACTGAGCAACCTGCTCTGGTTGACCTATCTGTGAATAGGGGTTTGGATAACCCCTGTAAGTGCCCTCCATTCTTAACAATTCTGATTCTATGTGATTTTGTATCAATGACAGATTCTCAAAACTCTTTTCTTCTCTTCTTTCTTTCCCTTTTGACACACACTGTTCTCCAAAATACAGATTAAACTAAATCAATAGAAAAGTACTTGGATTGTTTTTCATATTCTGTGTCAGATACTACAATCTCCTTTCCAAAGTCTGTGTTTTCTAATTAAAAAAATAAATAATTATGATAAGTCACCTTCCTCAGCCCCTAGCATTACATATCCATTTTCTGTGAAAATCCTCTTCCTGTTACTTCCTTCTTTCTATTACTTCCTTGAAGCTCCTCTTCTTCCCACTCTTCTTTTGGACCTTCTGAAGATTTTCCATAACTCACAACCCATTCAAACATTAAAATACTTCCTTCCCTCACCTACATCACTAATGACTCCAATTTTAATACCTAATTTTCACTCATTTTTGTTTAATTTTCATTCATTAAATCTTTTCTCTTTTTTGATATTGAAGGTCAACTGCGAATTCCTCTTAGTTTCACCCATTACATTCTTACCAATAAATAATTTCCGAATAACCTTTTCTATTTTGAACGTATAAATGACATAACAAGTTTATCATCTACTTTATACTATTCGTAATTGTTATCAAGAGTTCAGTCTTATATCTAGCCTCTCACCCAGAGCAATGATGAATCTTAGAACCTGATCAGACTTAGAAGAAAATACGTAAAAAGTAACTGATCTTCTACTATGAGTCCAGCATTTTGGAAGCAGATTTCCTTGTCTTGTAGTATGAAGAAGGGATTGAACAGAAAGAAGCATTTAAAAATCTATGGCCTAAAAATACCTGTTTTTTAAAAGGGATTTTGTCATCTACCCTTAATCAGCCAATTCACTCCGGCAGTGCTGCAAATCACCTTCTGTCTTCTTCTGTGACAGAGTAACTTCTAATAAATTGTCTATGTATATCAAAAAGAAATCTGAGGCTTCTTCTATGTAACATAAGGAATCTAACGTAATTTAGATGGCAGAAAAAGTAATTAATAATTTACCAATTTTCTATGCTATTGGGATCTAAATGCTTTATATTGAACAGCTCTCTTCCCTCCCTTTCTTTTTTTTAATGTGGACTACTAAAATATATTTTATTGTTCTAAAACCAAGAAAACGTATTTTAATGATCTGTTTATCTTGCAAATTGCAAAATATAACTTTCTGTGTAGGTAAGAATACTATGGCAAGAAAAACTCTTTCCAGGAGCATGTGTTCTTTTTTTCTTTTTCTTTTTTTTCTTTTTTCCAATAAATAAATAAAGCTGCCTGGGGCAAGTCCTAGCACTCCTACCACAGTGTGTCAAGTTCCAGCCAAGAGCAAATATTTATGTCTGCATGCCACATTAAAACATCTTGAAGCAATAAAGCTGCATTCAGAAGACGTTTGGGGCCATCTAGTGGAACTGGAGAGAAATCAGGTAAAACGTGGGGATCGTGGACATGAAATGCAGTCAGTTTGGCAGAGAAGGGAGAGACATGCATTTATAGCAGCTTTTTTCCTCAAATACATTATGAAACTTGACACAATTTTTGTTATCCAAGTTTAAGAAAAAAATGGCTTTAAAAAGAACTTAATGTAAAAGTTCAAACCTGCAGAGTGCTCCAAGGGTTGATTTAGAAACATCATCCACAGAAATATATAAATACAGAGTAATCAGAAAAGTGTACTGCATAGTGTAGGGCATGGCAGCTACAGGAACTAACTAAAACACCTAAATTAATTTCTTTATCTTCAAAGTCTGTTGTTTCAATTTACCAGTGGTAGATACACAGTGATCAAGAATTATTCAATACACTCTTCCTTTCCTTGAAGAAGCAATTCACATCATATGTCAGACACATTCTTCAATTTGTACTTTTTAAATTTGCTCTTGATTTTGACATTGGAATCATGTGTGATTGCTTGTTTACATAAAATTTAAATCTTTCAACATTAGCCTCATGGCAAAATTTCCTACATCACATCTGTACTCCAAGAATTACCTCAGCTTTGTATTTATTTCTGTGCACAATTTAAACATTACTTGCTTTAGTGTGCAAACCTTTCTATAGAATTTATCATGACTATTTCAACTATCTCATCAATAGAGTTTCAGACAAGACCATACAAAATTTGGGAATTATCAATGAACCCATATGCAGAGGGAATACACTCCATCATCAGTGTTGTCTTCAAGGATAGAAAAAATGCTACAGTTTTCAGAGTCCAAGTTTATTGTTTTTCAGTTAATAATGAGAATGTATTTGGTCTTCCTTCACACAATAGACAAGTTTTTAGGTGGAGATAATCGAATAGGTCATAAAACCCACATTAGTTATAGAATGGCACTGCAAAATCTGCAGATGTTTTTCATCTCTCTGTATTTGTAACTTGCTAGTTACCTGAATGTACACAACTGTCACAACAATGGCTTGAATTATTAGGAGCTAAGTTGAAATTAAATTAGATATCAGATAAGCAAGTTTCATGAACATCTACTAACAGTCCTTTCCCTGGTTATACAATTCTGAATGCTCATCACTTTAAATAATAGTTTCTCCATTAAATAAGTCCTAACATGAAGGATTGGAAAACAAGATATTATCTTTTCTTCTTCAAAACTCCCCCATTCTTGCACAGTTGAACTGTTATGGTCTCAGTGCATGGGAAGCATCACAACTCCAAAGAAGGTGGCTTTGCTTGAATTTTATAGACATTACTTGAGTAAGGGGCCCGCTGTTAAGGGCCGTAGTTATAATATATCCCTTTACCACCCAAGCAGGGTGGTAAAAGATATGGGGAAGATTCATGTGAACTCTTATTCAGTTTTATTATTAGAATAATATTATAGCATATAAAAACATTACCTAATATCAGACAGAAATCTATAAGAAATTAGGTTTCATTAGCAGCTCACAGAATTGATTTCCCAAATTGTCTATTCATAACACTCTGCTGTTTTAGAAAATTCTGTGCTGCTTTGTGATTATGAGATGTTTTTCTAAATAACCCTTGGATTAAGGGCCTTTCCATATCATTGATGATGTTTAAACATTGTAGTCTATAAATTTTCTAAATATTATATAATGGTTTTTCTCTAAATTTCACTAACATAATATAACTATGCATTGCAATATATCGTCACTCTCATTTTCTTCCTTAATAATACTTCTGTCATACCATAATAATTTAACTTTAATTCATGGTATCTAAATCAAGAAATTGACCATTCTAAATCCCACCTGGTTAACCGGAGTTTCACTACAAACATTCAATCTATAACTGAACCCAGACATTTGGAAGTTTGTATATGTTAGAGTAGAAAACTTAAAACCAAGAAACAGTCTGATTTATAACATATTTACTTGATATTATATGACTTATTACAGATAAATTGCCATCTGGAAGGTCCACAGATAGTACTGTGAATTATTGATTTAATCTGCAGAAAAAATAAATCAAACATCATTAGCTGATGCAAGATGTTTAAAATATTTTCTTCTCAGAAGCATTCCTTAAATATAAACACTAGTCCCACTGTCAAATACTATATTTGTTCCATGCAATATGTTACTTGTCAGTATTTTGGAAAATCTGTCATACTTGAGCAGTTCCAAGGCTTTCACTGTTTCATGTCTTCTATCCTCAAAAACTTGTGTCATATTCTTTCACCATTTGTCCAAAAGACTTTTCTGTTTGTAAGTGGCTGACACAATTTAATCAACCAGAGAAGTCACTGTCAAGTGGCCTGATGCAGTCTCTCCCCTGAGAAAATAAGCTGCCACCACAACTTTTCCACTATCTGTTAAGCCTAGAAGTGAAAAATTGAACCTTGGAATCAAAAAGGATTTCCCACACAGGAGTTCAAACCAAAAAAAAATGCAGTTAAATATTTATAGTGATAGGCGAGTAACTCTAAAACCTGCTTTCCTCACTGACTGAAAAATACATTGCAGGCACTATTTTGCTTTAATTTATGCTATATAAAGCCCTGATTTCATTCTGTTTATTCAAATAAATTTGTGCTTTTGATGGGGACCCAGTAGAACCAAAGATAGGCTGCTAGTATAACAGCAAAGGTAGAAAAGCATAAATCTTCTCTCCAGCACAAAATCTGTCCTTAGATGCAAAAGCTGCAAGTGTTACATGAGAAAAAATGTACATAATCAGTGAGGAAGAGTTTTATACTGGTGGGATTCTATCAGCAAATATATAAGGGAAGGAATTGGTTAGACATAAAAATCTATATTCTCTCTTTCAACAGCCACATCATCTTCAGGATGGAGTCAACCTCACTGGCATATCTGTACAAATAACCAGGGACAGGACAGCACAAAGCAGTGTTCTATGTTCGTGTCCATACCTAAACACTCTTCAGAGGATGTTCAGTTGTGCCCATTGGAACTGTGAATCTTAAAACAAGGACATTGTTTGAAAGGGTGTCAACTGACATTTACCCAAAGTGTGTCAGGGACTGCACTAAGATTGGAGATTTCATTGTGTCCCTTGCCAGTCCTTAGGACCATGCCTTGGCCCTGTTCCATCCAGTATGAACATGGGCACTGAGTGCTGTTACAGTTCTAGATGGAGCATTCATTGGTTGGTAATGGTGCAATTTAGGTTTACAGTTTGTTCCTTTAATTCCCATTATAGCTACCCTTTTTCTAGTTTTAAAGGATATTTGTGGAGCACAGCAAAGCTCTTAAATAGGAAAAATATTACAAGACAATTTACAACAAAGTCCTGGTCCCTCAAAATGTCCACACAGAACTTGCTACATTTACACTGCTGAATGAAGCACTGACAATACCTATTCCCCAGACCCAAATATCATCATCTTTTCATCCTTAATATTAAGCTCAGTTAGTCTTCAAAATAAAGTTCATGCCTATTGAGAATGGTGTTTGGTCCTGCCTAACATCTAGACTGGGAACTGGGGTATGAGCTGGTACAAGCCAAAAGCATGTCACAGTACAGATAATTGAGTTCTGGTGTCTCAACACATTCTAGGAGACAGTTTAATGTACTGATAAAGATACAGCCAGAGGCAAACAGACAGTGGCTCTGTGCATTATACCTAGTGCCTAGAAGTCTCTTTCTGGCCATTCTCCTGGTACTATTTCGATGGAATAGAAAGTACAAGGAGGGGAGATAATGAATACCAAGGTTGCATCATGGCATTCAGAAAAGACACAGCTGGGGTCACCACCTCACCCTGAGAGCTGGTGTTCCCAGGTACTTAAGTCATCCACTCCATAATCACTTAGATCTGGTCTTCCTGCTTGCCACTTTATTTCCAGGAACAAACAGAATTTGTCTCTAAATACAATGCAATAGAGAGAAAAGAATAAAATACATTGTATCACTTCCAAACTGATATTTTGTAAATCCTCCCTATTCACAAAGCGCAGTCATAAGGTACATCACAAACAGCTGCGCAGAGAGAAATGCTGCTATTCAAATTAGACCCAAAGGTTTGTTTCATTAAAATAGCTTTTATGATTCAGGTGTGAGAATATAAGCTTACTATTCATTTTTTATTCATAGTAATTAAAATGCTAATTTAAATAGGTGTTATTATGGCATTTTACAAATGTGTAGTTTAGTAATTTATGTCAAGTAGGTATCAAAGCAATAACATAAGTTCCAAGATTTATATTTCTTATTTATATAAGAAATTGGGTGGGATTAACTTCATTTATTAACTTTAATGTTAACTTTATTTATTTATTTATTTATTCTCAGTAAGAATGACACAGTTTCAGTGAAGCCAGCAGTCTAGCCCAGTTCATTTTCACTGTATTTTACTATCAAAGCAATGACAGAGGAAGAAAATAACTGCAGTAAATCTCTATTTCAAATCAAAATCCAGTTATAATTCAAAATGTAGAATTTTATCAAAGGCCTTTCCCTTTTAACAGTTATGAATCCAACCCTGTTTCCCTTCAGTGCCATATGGGAGAATGAGAAGATCTTGTTCAGAAAGACAGTGGTAAGCTCTGTCTAGCTAAGCCTGCCCAATGGAACTCTGTGTGTGGTGCAATCTGTATCACATTGAGTGAGGCTGCCCTATACAGCAACACTGGGCTCAAAATCTTATATTCTGTGAGATGGGACACATACCCAGTCATTTGGGCTCTGCCTTCTCTTCAGAGGGAGAACACAAAACAAAGAACAGATTAGACTCCTTGTACATAGGTTGGGCTTGATGATCTCAAAGGTCTTTTCCAATCTAGTTAATTCTATGATGTATGAAATAGATTGACTCTGTATGTGCATATGGTACTCAGGACTTCCCACAATCTTAAAATAGCCCAGCATTTGGTTTGCTTAAATTCCTGCATAAGCCACTTGAACCACTTAGGATATATCTGGAGGATATAAATGGGATTTCAGTAGTACCAGTCTTCCATATTTTCTGTTATGTCCCTGGCTGTAATGAGCTATCACAGTGATAAATACAGCAGAGATGTCACAATGCAAGTGTACACATGTTAGATCAAACTGCCAAAAATTACTATGAAAGGATATATAATTTAACATTGCATTATCTGTATCAATACTGTAATAAAAATTCCCTGTAATCCATACTAGATGAATTACACATAACAAAAACTTACGTGTTTGAAAAATAAACTGTTAGAAAAATGGGCTATTATTCTGTGTGACCAAGTCATATAGATCTAGGTTTATGATCTATAGTATTTACACTTTAATTTTGAATGTTTCTTATCCTCTGTAGCAGTTTAAATCCAAATAAGCTAACTTAACACCTATGTAATTTGGTCAGTTTCTTTGACTTCACATAAGCAAAAAAATGAGAAAATCTTACTTATCGGCATCAGTTTCAGCTGAGATGAAAACCATGCAAGATCAGATAAGAAAGAACAACTCTTTTTCTCAGTGAGGGTGGTCAAACATTGGCTGGTTGCCCAGACAGATTGCAGAGTCTCCATCCATTGGATACATTTAGAAGCTAAATGGACAGGGCACTGAGCAACCTGCTTTAGTTGTCCCCTCAGTGAGCAGGGGTTTGGGCTGCATGACCTCCAGAGGTCCCCTCCAATCTCAACAATGTCAGGATGCTGTGATTAATCACTAAATGTTATCTATAGTTTACATTGCCTGAACTTCAACTTTTACACTCTACAGCAAAGAATGTAAGAGAGTCATAATTACACTTAGTTCCTGAAAATATTTATTGCCAGTCATCTGATATTTAAATAGTTGCACAGTAAGGATAAAGGAAAGTTAGGACAGAGTAACATGATCTTGGTATCCAAAATTTTACATAATGATCCTCAGGTAAATTGATATTACTATCATATCATACTTTTCCCTGAAATAGCTTACATTAACAGTTAAACATAAATTATACAAGCATAAAGTACTGAATGGGTATTTTTTCAAAGTAATTTAAACAGGCAGTATTCATAATTAAACACTTACTATCATTTCTTTCTTTTTCCCCTCAGGCTTTTTAATTCCTATTTCAATGTAACTGTAGAGGAAAAAAGGACAGTAGATAAAGTACGTTCATTTGTATTCAAATTAAGTAGACAATCTAAAAATACTTTGGTCTCACTGTGAAATCTTTATCTAAGGATTGAGACACAAAAAATGAACATGGGTAACATCACTTCAACTTACCAGAACTGGAAACTTAATGTAACACATTGTTACCACCAGTGAATCTAAAATCCCATCAGGCACAGGACTCCACACATCTGGAGCCTTTAAGACACTTCCAAAGGGCTGCTCAGAAATCCCACTCTGCCAGGAATCGCCTGCAGACAGCCAGCAAGAGCTACTAGCCACATATAACTGTATGAAACACAGCTGCACAAACCAATTTACCGAGGCAGGAGAGAGAATGCCCTCTGCCAGCTCTCAGCCCTGAGTCTAAACTCTCCCTGAAGACTGCTGTGCATCTCCTCATGGCTGCAGCTAGTGACAGCACCACCCGTCTCCAGCACAGCAGCAATGACTAACACACTTGTGCCAAACCACTGTGCTTTAAGTTCTAGTCTACAGTTATTTTTTTGATGTTTACTCTGATACATTGCATTTATGTGTATATGTAAGTATATAGAGTGGCCAGATTTATTCAATTCTAAAAGAGATTTCTGTAAATGGTTAATTAAAATCTGGTTTTTGAAAAAGGTTTTGCTGTCTGAAGAGACTGATCTGTGGAGATATTATGTGTATAACAGAAGACAAGCACCATTGTATATATGCTAGACTATTTCTGCAGTATTCTTTTTCAGTGAAATCTGACCAGAATTTCTGTGCAATCTTCCATTGGGCTAAGCAACAGTTCATGCTGGATATCTAAACTAGTTAAACTAATTTTACTCAGGTTGGGATCTGCCAGCTAGCTAAGCTTGTTCATGAAAAAAGGAGATCCTTAATTTCACAGGGAAGTGGTTGCATACAAAAGTGGCTTATTGGTTATTCAGAAGTTGAATTCTGTTTTGCAGTAGTCCATTAGATCTATCACTGCTCAAATAAAAAGAAGGAAAAAAGGCCACTGGATGTTTTTGTTGTTCCAGTTTCCCTAAGGCAGTAGCAGCAAAGCATACATGAAGATTATGAAGCTCTAGACTATTTTTGCTGTATTCTGAGGTTCTTCAGAGCAACAGTAAAACTGTATAAATCTTACTGTTTTGACTTGCTTGACAAAACAGAGATCTCACAGAGTCATCTGTACATTTGGGAAGATTGTTCATTATTTGCACAGAATTCCAGGATGAAAATCCTAAAAGCTCTTGCTCAAATTCACTGCCTGCTGTGAGCACCATTACCCTCACTGGTGAAAAAAACACAGTTTTATCTTGCAGCTACTGACAGCCCTGCTGTTGCCTTCTCAGAGCAGGAACAGCTGAACTCTGTTACAGCACCCCACGTGAGAGCAGACAATTCTAAGATCAGCTCTGAAAAGCTTTGCAGGGTGACAAATTAATTACTGCATTAAAGAAAGAAAAAAAAAATGCTTTGATTGTCACTATTTCCCAGAGGAGCAACTTGGCTGAATAAAACTTAGGTGCCTTCTCAAGCAGGCAATTTGCCTTTCCACTGTAACTCGTGTTAGGGAAGAGTATTTCCATACCTCCTCCTCTTCCCTCTCCTATTTGCATTTTCAAGCAGATTTCAGGTGATCCACAGTAATTCATAATGACAAAACCCTGGCAATGCTAAGGCAGTTTATAAACCCATGGGCCAGGGCAGCCCATCAACAGGGATGGCTTAACTGGTCAAGGACAAAGGCCTGGAAAGAGCAGTCACTGGCAGGTTTCATGAAGGTTTTCTCCCCTCCCACATCCCAAGCACTGACAGCCCTTTATGACCTCAGCAAGCCCAGGGTGGGGGCCAGACAGCTCCCTCCCTCCCTTGGGGTTCAGCTGGGGCAGTCAGGAGCCAGACAATGCCTCCCTGCCTCCTGCTGCTCAGCTGCCCATCCCACCTGCTCTGCTGGAAGAGTTGGACATGTTGGTGCATGTGTGCTCTGCCAGGGTCAGACCCACAAAAGTGGTGGGAATACTAAAAACTCCTGGGGTTAATTGTGGAACATGTCAAATGTCCTGGATAACACCAGGTTCTGGTGTGGATGTTACAGGGCACTTTGCAGTTAAAAGAAAATAAGCTTATAAAATTGATAAGGCCTCCCTGAAATATGAGGCTTTTGTTTCTCTGCATGAGTCATTCCTTTCCCCTGTTCCGTGTTTCTGTTTCTTGGCTTTTTCTCTAACAGATGCTGAAGTGCTTGTGGAGTACTGAGGAGAGCAGTCAGCTTCCTGGAGCAGCAGAGACAGTGAAGATCCAAGGAGTTCAGCTGGGAATTGTGTGGAGGTCCCTTTCCCTACACTTTTACAAGTTTAGAATGTCACTCATGATAAGCTTCTTATTTTATCTAGATTTTCTCTGCAGTCTTATTCCTTTCCAATATGACAGTCAGCACAGAAAAGGGTTCTAAGGACCAAAAGTCCTTAAGTGAAAGACAATATCTAAAAAGTGTCATTTGGACTAGTAAAACATACGCTGAGTTACAAAGTTTGTCTTTAGACAAACAAAATTGTTATTCTTATTTTATAATCAGTGAAGAAGCATATGATGAAATTGAAACACAGAAAATGGAAATGCAACAAACCAAAATAAATACTTTTGCTGGTAGCTTTACTCACTGCATCATAGATACAAACTGTAGCACGAACCAGAAAGGAACAGAAGAACAGCTATGAAAACCAGGTCATTTCTAGCATGAGATACTAAATATCTCTCATTATTGGGAAGGAATAAAAGTCCTAATGATAACCTGGCTCTGAAGATGTAGAATCAAATATTGTATTTTCTACAGACTTCTTGTTTACTGTCTCTATGTCACCTTGTTTCTGTCTTATTTCTCTGGACAAAATAGATATTCTGCACTTATCTGTCACACAAATTATTCTGAGCAGAAATATGTTACACATGAGGGACATTTTATTACTTTAATATTATACTGTTTTTAGTTACATGGTTACATAATCTGAAGTTAGTATTTTTATATAAATATTCTTATGTATGTAAAAAAGCAGACTGCAGGAATCATACTTCATGTCACAATTCATGCTGCCATATACATACATAGAACAAATCTCAAACTAGATAGCAAACCAGCACTATTCAGGATTAATTTTTAAATACACAAAATGGCTGATTCTTCAGTAATTTTTTTTTTAAATCTCTGTACAATAAACAATTCACAAGATATCTTCAGTGGTATTTAAATAGACTAGTGCTATTTAAAATGCAAATTTGGAAGACATAATGTCATATGTTACATTGAATTTTACAGCAAAATAAGTGAGCACTGTTTTTTAAGGGGATGCTGGTTCAGAATAGTGTAAACACAATAAAGAACTTGCATTCCATAGCTATCACATGACTAAAGAAGTGATATTGCATCTCACCTGAATGGTCTAACAGAAAATTACATAGCAATATTGTGTATGAAGGTCTGTCTGTGGCATTACCTCCAGTGGAAAAAAAAAATCTTAGCTAATCCTTTCAAAACATTTGAGTTCTTTGGTTTTATATTTTCTTAAAAATTAAGTTCCTTTTGCCAGACAAAAAACAGTCCTTGGCAGTGAAGCTGGAGTAGATCTGCCAGGCAAGATGAAGATCTCAGAGGGAGCTGTGGAAAAAAGTGTTGAAGGAAAACCACTGCGGTACCTGACACCTGTGTGGGCCAGGCTGTGCTCAAGCTGTTACATCTCAGCCATCAGAGGACAAAGCAGATAGAGGCACACAGGCAGATTTGCCCTGCACTAATTCTTCTTCTGAGGGTGGTATTTCATTTGTTCTTACAGATGCAGCTCAGGAATCTTGTAAGGAAAATGGTTCTCCGTATGGCTGCTTGTTGCTGGCCTTGTATCCTGTATGAAGGATTTTTCTTCTTACAGCCAGAAGATACGGACTTCAAAACACCTATTAATGGCAAACCCTGCATAAAATACATGTTAAAAAGCAATGAAATCAGCTGCTGCTTCTTCCCTCTTCATTCCCATTACCATTTTGCCCTTGATAAGACATGGCTATTGCAAGACTATTTTTATCCAAACATCAGATTTTAAGGAATTACTTACACTAACTATGAACTCTGAAATCCAATTCCTCCTAAAATAGCATACCTGTGGCCATAACTATACAAGATAATGATCCAACAGCTTTTTCTCTATGAAGTCTACTAAGTTTTCAGAAACTAGTCTTTCACCTTGTTTCAAAACTAGTCTTTTATGTTGCTTCAAACATGCTGCTTGAATTGGTGTAAGAGGATCGCAGTTTCCAGCAGGGAAAGGTTTAACTCACAACAGATAATGCCAGGTGCTCGCAGGTGTGTAATGAACTAATCATGACTGTTAACAGAAAAAGAAAAGGACTGTCACTTTTCTTTTTCTTGTAACTAAGATAAAGAGATATACACAGTCTCCAAACTTAAATGCAAGTAATAATTTTAGCACATGAAAGTTTGGCAACATTGAAAACTATCTACAAATGCAAGTTGTGAAACAAAAATCAAATTACGCCTGCAAAGCAATCAAAAACCCCATAATATATCCCAATTTTCTTTCAAAGAATGTGTATGCAATCAAAACCTTGTGAAAATATTTATATTAAATTTATTAATTGTTTAAGGATAGCATCCACTTCCTAATTTGGCTTCCAGAAAACCACTAGACTAGGGAAAAGGAGAGTGGTCGAACTTTCTTTACCTTTAGATATGAAAGGAAAAGTTAAATTGAAAAACTCTTGAGAAAAAAGTATGTGACTATCTTAAAATATAGATATGTATGGTTTGAAACAGAGATTAAGTATTCATAGTAAGCATAAAAGAAAAGAGAAATGTCTTCGTGGGGATCCTGATCTGTGAAGGAAAGAAGCCAAAGATTTTGTTGGTTTTATCTGGACTTTTGGACCAGTTTATTTTACTAAAAGGACCATTTTGAGCATCCACACCAAAACCTAAATTTGAGTTAGGAAATTATTCAGTTGCAGACATTCAGTCTGAATGTACCTGTATTTTGAGATAACCACTGTGGCCACCATCAAGCTCAGGAAAATTCTCAGACTTATTCTTGCACTTTTCAGTGTAAAGTAGGAAAAAATTAATATTTCCTGGCTGTAAGGATCGTTTTAGAATAGAATTGTGACACCACAACAAGTACTCAGATATACACAAAACTCTTCACAGCCCAACACAAATTTTACCTACCAGTTAAACAGGAGAGTATATAAAAGCTGAAGCTCTGCATTTTCAGTGGACAAAAAAACATTCTGCCTAAAACATCTCATCATTGCATTAAAATAAGAAACATAAATGTGAAGATTCTTGCTTGGTATTTTTTTTAGATTTGGAACTTTTCAGAAATTTCCCCACAGTCATCAGAAAATAATGGATTTGACAGGATCAAAGCATTCTGCAGGGATATGCCAATTCAATAACAACCCTTGAGGGATATCTACTCATTTTTGATCACTCTGCCCACTGCCTGGGTGCTTGGCTGCTACAGCCCTTTTCCCAGCCAACTCCTGGCTGCTTAATCTCTTGAGCTCTGTGAGGTTTCTATAAGCAGTCTGGTTGGCAGAGTTCTCAGCCACCATCCAAGCTCATAAAGGAGCTGGTAAGGTTTAGCAACTCCCTGGACAGCTGGAAATCAAGATAATACAACAAAGATGAACTCTGGAGCAACTGCCTTATTCTGCAGCCAGCTGTCTCCACGTGGCCACAGACAACACCAAAAATCCTACCTCAGCAGCTTCCCAAGCTCTCTAAGCTACATGGAGAAAGAGTTCCTTAATAATTCAGCTCTCCAGTAGCTTCCTTTCTCAGCACCTCATCTTACTATCAATACTGCTACAGATGCTCTTTTACAAAATGGACAAAAAATTGAAAAATGCATTTTAATTTTACCTTTTTGGTCTTCTATAAATTATGCCTCATACAAATTGTTGTGCTCCTGAAATTTTGTCCTTGTGTTGGATTGGGTTTTTAAATGAAAAAGAAAAACATTTTTTTGCAAGGGCATACCAGCCCTCTGGCCAACTGGAGGTTAGTTTTGATCTCGATAATTGTCAAATTTCATTGTTTCTCTCGCTTCTCACTTCTTAATTCTCAAAGTTTTGCTGACACTTCAAAATATAATTACCTGTTTTTCTTGTCCAAAGAATAAGAATGCTGCTGAAATACTGTCATTATCAAAAATGAAAGGGGATGTTGGAGCAAGAACACAAATATAATTCAAATAATCAGCACATCGTCTACTGAAGTTTGTTCACCGCAGTCTGCTTCATTTCACAGCTGAAGTGAGAAGCTGAGGAATGCAAGTTAAATGCTCATAAATTTTCATTCCATCTACAATTTCAAAATTTTGTCACACTGGTGATCATTTTTGTATCCTATTGATCCACCCTCTAGAATCATTCATCCTTTATGTACTTTGATTTTCTTTGGGGAGCTTTTGCCATATTGGATGGCTGCCAGAAGTTTCAAACTTGCAATGGAGCTCCAGGACCACACATAATCTTCAAGAGAGGTAGGCAGCTTATCTTACCTCTGCTTGTAGAGAATATGCAAAGTTCAAACAGTCTCACCTGGAAAGCTGAGATCCAAAAATAACAGATGTGAGAGGTAAAAGAACATGAGTAAAAAATTCTAACATTTATTGTAGAGTTGACAATTTCTGTGTAATACCAACACGAAACCAGACACATGAACTACCTCTTTGTTTATGCATATCATGATTACTTCTTGTCTCACCCACCCTACTTTTTTTTTTTTTGTAATAATATGCAAACTCTACTCCTGGGCAAACTGAGCATCAATCCACTATACCTTTAATAACTCTTCTGATGGAGCAAAAATCTCACCTGAAGTAAATAATGTTTATCAAGAAAAAAAAAATAAATCAGAAATTTAATACTTTGTGAAGACCTGTAAGTAAAACAAACAAAAAGCACCTACACACCATCTTTCATTTATGACCAATCACTTTTCACTTTAAAAAAAAATCACCTTTTTGTGCCCTGTGTTCCTCCTCTGTAAAAGTGAACTAGTCCTGAAGATCACATGAAAAAGAAAAGCTCCATTAAATTAGTTTACAGATTAAATATTGATGTCTGTCAGTGCACATGCCATCTGTGAAGTTAGCCATGCTTTGAGCAGGAGCTTGGACCAGGTGACCTCCAGAAGTGAGTCCAAGCTCCTCTGCACTTCAGGGCAATGCAGCACAGGCGTGTCTATAATTGCAAAAGCAGCCTGGCAGGCAGCCTGTGAAATGGGGCCACTGCAGGGGCAGGGCTGTGCTTATCTCCTGCTGGTAAGGACATCACTAGTCAAGCTCCTTCCCCCTTTCTGGCAGAAACTGCTGTCATTACTCCGGCAGTAAGAACTGGATTGGTATTTCACTTCAGTCACCCCATTTCAGTGTTTTAACCTCATCCACTGTGAAGAGAGAACTGTGTCAATATGCAAGGTGTGGCCAGGAGCGGGCACAACCTGTCCCATATTGCATCTTCTGCTCCCTCAGAGAAATAGGGCAGGCAGAAGCAACATTTCAAACTGCTGAAGCTAAATCTACTAGAGCATTTTCACAGGTTTTGAATACAGATAGGAAGAGTAGTTTCTAGCCTGCAGTCCCAATATATGCAGCCTGCATATTTTCTCAGCTTCTGTGTGTGCAATTCCTACTTCTAATAAATTCAGTTATTTCACATGACATTTGCAAAGAGTTCAGTTCCAAGATACACATCTGCCAATAACAGCAGCCACCTGCCACTTCTCTACCAGCTAATTTGATTTCTCCCCCTTTTGATTTTTAATGATTCAGTAATGCACCATAAAAACAATCTTTTAATTACAAATAATTTTAAAGAATAAAGTCTCTCTCCTTTCATGGGTATAAGCATAAGATTTCATACACAAAGCAATTCAGCAGGATACTTTTTCATCTTTTTGTTAACAGTCTCTCTCTTACAGTACATAATTCCATTTACTTAAAAGACACATAAAAAAGGGGGGGATTATGCTAGTGACCTATACTTTGTGGTAAAGTACAGGGAGGAGAGTGTTTTGCCAAACAGAAATTAACTTTCTTTTCATGAGCCCTGCTGTAGGCTGTTCGTGCCCATCCTCAGAAGACAAAAATCTAATTTCCAAGCTTTTAAATATGCAATATAAATTTCAATGAGTTATTAGCAGAATTTCAACCTGTACATCTACTAAAATTGCTGAGAACCACTTATTTTAGGAAACATTTAATTAAAGCAGAAGACTATACTGAAGGCTTTCAAACTTTATTCTGATTTTTATCACAGGATTGCAATGATATGGTTCATAAATCTGATGATTTCTTTGTGCCTTAGTTTCTCCCACACAGAAAATTAGATCATTATCTAATGCACAGGGATGTTGAGAACCTAAATTTTTGCGGTTTATAAAACACTTTTTGATCTTCACCTAGAAACAGAAGTTCACTCTTTTTGGTATCTTCTTTCACATATGGGAATCAGATAAACACTGAGTTTTTCTGTTTTGTGATGATCAGACTGCAAAAGATCACTTGTTCTGCATGTCTGCAATTTTTTTCTGTCCTTTCAGCAGCTGAGAAAACTGATATGACTGGAATTAATTGTTAGTTTCATAAAGCACGTACACATCTACTCAAGATACTGCTTTATTATTGACATACTTTATAATATTCACTACTGAAAAACATGAGAGGCATGTATTAGGTGGCAAAGAATTGTGGAATTTAAGTTTTTAAAAGTGATATCTCCTTCAAGCATGTAAGGCTGACAAATAATTATTTTTTATTGCAGAGTCATGGTATCAAAAGATATGCTCACCACAATCATAACTTTTACTAGTAAGGGTGATTCCCAGACCACTTGCCCAGGTAGGAAGGACTGACTGTGCCACAGGGAAAAAGGGGGTCTCAATCCTTGGCTAGCATAGCTTAGACTTTAAGATAGCCCAGGTTTATCCTAGGAAAGGTTTTTGTGCTGGTGTAGGACATTGTCTGCATCAGAGAGGCAAGCAATAGATGTACGGAAATGCTGTGATATTTTTTCAGTCTTAGTAATTTCCTTCCAGTGTTTTGATCATCAGTTGCCAGAACACCATTTTGAAGAACAGAAACTAAAGTGATGAGCACAGGGCAGTCCATGTGGGGATTGGGAAACCCACTGAAGCCTTCTGGAAAAACATACCCTGTATCAACTCTCCTTTCGGCTGAGTCCAAGAGTTGATGCCATCCATCACTTACTTCCTGAGCAGGAGGACATATGGCAGTGTGGAAAAAGGAGCAGGGCAGTGGCAGAGGAAGAAAAAGTGATAGGGTCATACAGTCTTGGAATAGGGAAGCAACATCTGAATAGAGCAGGAAGAGGGATGAGTTACAGTAGAGGTCTGGATTTGTGAGAAGCACCCACAGTATGGAAAGGACCAACTTTTCATGGACTCTTCCCATACAAGTACCAAAAGCTATTGGATAAAGCCTGTTGGAATCATCCTCAGCTAAAGTAAATGTTGTGAAGCTCTACTTGAAACATTTACAAAGGTCCTTTGACATTACTTTAGAAAACAAATATTTAAGTTGAACAACTAATTCCAATAGAACTACCCTAATATTTCTATGAAATGCAATTTAGCCACTCAAAAATATTATTTAGAAACGTTAAAATAATAATTACTTTATGCCTGTTGCCACTCTAGTGTCTGCTAGAGACTGTCTGTTGAGAGATCAAAGTCTAGAAAATATTATGGAGATCCCAAAGCAAAGCTATACCTCTGAGAAGAAAACAATCCCTGGACATAATCTTGATTCTAAAATGTCAAACATTACCTGTTTATGTTTCCTTATTTTGGAGTGATGTTGTATGTGTGTGGGTGTAATTCTTTTTGCAGTGTAAACACCGATGGCTATTTATATCTTAGCATTGCAGAAGTTCGCTTAACATGATTACAGCAGGATTTCATATGGGACACACTCTCCTGGGTGCATTTGGTCTCTGTTTCATCATGGCAGGAGCAGGGCACAGCATCACCAGCCACAGGAGCTCAGCCTCTTATTACTTGATTTGCCCTTGGTGCTAAGCTGGCCCAAAGGAGCCTGAGCTACAAACGAGAGCTGCAAGGGATTTGGAAAGGAAAATCAACAAATTCTTCACAGCTACTGGAAGTCAGCATAATTGTGCATCCTTGATGCTAGGCAGGCACAGGTGGGCAGCCAGAGCAGCATACAGCTGGCTGAGAAGGCTCAAAATCCTTTTTGCACAGTTCTTTGCACTCACTATCAAGCATTGCCACACTACACTCTGCCAGTAAAAGAAGCTGTAGCATCATGGCACTGGACACATGGGTCTGGAAGAAACCAGATTCAGATACATGGCCTTTAAAATAAGGCAAGAATAATTTTTTGCAAATAATGTGGCAATAATTCCATGAAGAACAAAGAAGTATGATAGTAATAACAACAATAATAGACAGATAGCACTGATTCACTATAAAACCTCTTTTAGAGGTTAAGTGTCCTTATTGTTAGATTTTTTCCAGTATCCAAATCAAATCCTGTTGGCTTTGATGTGATTTGTTCTTGATAAGTCCACAATTATTATCTTCATCACTTTATGATCTACTCAGTGCTTTCACTTATTTGTTCAGACATTTGCTCTGGTATCCCAGTTTATCTGCCTGATGAGTTACTTTATATTTCTTTTTCTTTAAATACAGGTACTATCTGGAGGCTTCTCTAGGGCACTGAGACCTTTTGGTCCTCCACAAGCATCTGAAGGCAATCACTAATATTTCAGCAATTGCTTTGGCAACCTTCAACCAGATTTCACCTGACCCTGCTGACTAGAACATTTCTAATTCATCTAAATATTTTTTAACCTGCCCTTTCTCCCTTCTGACCTGTGATTCTCTTCCCCTGTTAAAATTAATTGCATCAATGATCTGATTGCAATTAACCTTGGGAGAGTGAATCTTTCAGCCTTTCCTATGTCATCACAGCAGACAAAAGTTTCTTCTGTCAAATTGGAAAGAAATATGTTGTCTATATAATATCAGCACCTCAGTAAAGCATTTTCATTACACACCACCAGACATTTGTTCTCTCAGTAGTTAGAATATACTTGTGCACCCCAGTGATGCTGCTGGATTTGCAGGCCTGGCCCCCTCTCTGCTGAGCAGCACGGACTGCTGTGACAGGACCACAGGACGTCTCACTCTCCTCCACAATGGCACTTTACCCCAGCACACACAATAGGGCAGAGATACCACACACAGCATATGATGTAGGAGATTCAAATGCTGTTCCCCAGATCAGGAACAATTGTTTGATTTTACATTTACAAGCAGGAAATCACCAACCTTTTTTAAGCATTTAATATGGCAAGTTCCTATCTGGGCTTTGGAACACGTACACCGTGCTTCTCTGTTGGGTTTTTGCTACTGAAACTAGTCAAGGGGGAACCTCTGTGCATGGAAGTCACTGAAATGGTCTCTGCCATGTCTGTGCCCATTGTTTCTTCCTTCTGGCATCCATTGTGTCTCCTGGAGGTGCTATTTACTGCTTTGCAGCACAGACAAGGAAAGGCAAACATCACAGTTTGCAGGGAAGAAACAATGCCAGGCAACCATGATTGTCTGTCTCTCTCAGGCAAGAAAGAAAACTGAAAATAAATTCAGCTTGCCTCTCACAGTGATCATAACTGCCAGTTTGAGAAAGGAAGAAAGGAGAGTTATTTTCTGCAGGCAGAGCATTGATTTTTTTTCCTGAGTATGACTCATGAGTCTGTACCACGCTGGGCTATGTGACAGAAGGGGTATCCAGATCCATCGTGTGACAAAAAGTCACCTGTCTCAGGTCATGCTCTTCTAGTGGAGGTCACACCTCCTTCAAATCTCATACAGCTTCTCCTCATAACCTTATATGACAAGCACCACTGGTCAGCAGAAGAAACATTCGAGTGGCAGTTCCACATAATGGGGATTTTGTGATGGAAGCTCCTGAGATTTGATGGGTAGGATTCATCTGATCAGTCAGAAAAGTCTGCATTTTAACTTGTCACCTTGGCCTCACCTCAGGGCAAATGAAAGAAATGAGGAGTCAGAACAAGGAACATTCCTATCCCAATTTAGACATCTAAAATAAGGCAGATGAATCATATCCTGAATGCACTTATTTCTCCCTGTAGACTAGAGAGACAGTGTGACTAGCTCAGATGTCACTGCTATCGACAGTGTTGATGCTTAAAACTGGAGGAGACAACTCCCAACCGCCAGACCTCAGCCAAGGGTTCTGGCAATCCCAGAAGGCTGAACAGATCATCATGATGGCCTCAATTCAGCTGCTTCATACAGAGGTGCCAAGTGCCCTGTCAGGCACCGTGGGACATTCAAGACATTCAGCAAATTTATCCACTGGCCTCTTCCCAAGGGATGCAAAATTTGACCTCGGGTAAGCAAAGTACCAGGTCAGGTTGCCCAGTGCAGTGCTGCTCCCAGTACAACAAACCCCACCCACTGTCACAGCAGGTGAACATCCTCCATCATGAGATTGGAAATGAAGCAGGGACAGAGGTCATGCAAAGCAACCTGTAAGAATAAGCCAAAAAACAGTACCTAGTTTGAAGACACATTAAAAAAAACAGTTCAGGGCAATTAAAGGTAAAATAGGCTCACCAAAACCCTCAATAGTAAGGAACAGCCCAGTTAATTATGCTCCATGATTGCTTTCCTTTAATCCTTTTTTACAGGTAATATTACTTGCTTATTTTCAAGACTAATTTCATACACAATACCTTAGTTAATATTGATTTCCACTGTGGGGTTTTTTGATTTCTTTTCATTTTCACTACATACTTAGCAATAAACCTAGTCTGCATAATCATTATCATACTCCTTAAGACCTTTAAAAATTTCATAACAGGTTTAAATATTCCCCTCTGTAGCCTTATGACAAATGATTTTTCCCTGCCTGCTCACTATTAAAAATGGATTTCTGTGAATGCACTTATCTGTAGTCTCCAGTCACGCATATACATTACTCGTTTAAGCAGCAGAGAAGGCCTTTTCTTCTTTCTATATCCCATCTCCACATAAACAAGTAAAGAGTAAGGGGAGCAAAATACAGCCACTGGGAAAAGGCATTAAATGTTGTATAAATGCAAACATAAAGCATGCAGTACCCATCCAGCAGAAAAAGTGGGATGCACAGGACTCTCTTGCCCACATCTGTCTTACTCTTTCTTGCTTCCAGGAGAGCCAGGACCATGCGGAGTGGTTTTGAAAATTCTTTCTTTATCCCTGGTTAGTGATCTCAACAATGGAGGGGAAAGGCATAGGATCAGAGTGGGATTAAGAAAAAATATGATCAATATGATTTTCATTCAAATCACAACAAAGCTGATTCAAAATGACATGGACAGAAAATGTTCTCTTCTAGGGTGAGAGGTGATCTAATGGTCCCTTTTCCCTGCAGCCAGCAGAATATCAACTGGACATCACAGAGCAGGTGAGTTGTTCTGTGGGCAGCCCAGCAGAAAGGCTGGTTTCCTATAGTACCAATCAGTATTAGTTCAAGTCTTCAGTGCCTAGAAAGGACAATTTCTCATCAAGTCTTTTCCTGTGGTTAGGTTTTTGTATAGTCTGTTTCCAGACTCAGTTGTTTAACAACAGGTGAGTTCCCACTGCAGCCGTCTCATGAGGAGGAAAATCTTTGTTTACTACCCATTCATATTTTTACATAAAGTGTTTAAAAACTGCAAATCCCAGAGACCTTATGTCACACCTGGCTGACAATGGTTAAAAAGTTACTTTAGGGAAATGTACCATGCAATCACATTAGCTCTGTTCTTCAAACAGCAGGCAAACACAGCTCCTCAAAGGAGCAGCCAGCACCTGCAGCAGACAGGAGCTGCTTGATAATGATCTGCAAGTGGCACTAAAACCAGAGATCTGAGCCTGTGCAAAACTGGCCCACAAAGCCTCAGACCAGGTGTCTCTGGTGTCAGCTGATAGGGGACATGCCACAGTACAGCCTGGGGTCAGCAAACTCAGGCCCTGCTTTACCTGAGCTTAAAGGCCAAAAGCCGCTGAATTCTCATCTCAGAAATCAGCCCATTTCGGTTTAACTTAAAATCATAAAACAGATTTGTCTCATGGGTTGTGTTTGTGGATATTCTATTTATTCTAAAGCAAAAAATGTCTAGACTGAAAGGAGATTTGCCTTTGTTAACAATTAAATCTATATTTTCAAAGAATCCATTTTAAGTTGCTCATGATTTGAAACAACTGTAAAGGCAAATCAGCTCCCAAGAAACTACATTATGGAACATATAATTAACATACATAATTAACTTCACTTTGGGTCTGACCAGATGCAAAAGGAAGATAAACTCTAAGAAGGAAACTGGGGACACTGTGTAAGCCAGGACAGTAGTCTCAAAGAATATTTTTTGAAGAGAGATGTAACCACTAAGTGTTAAACATGATGCCAATACTTCAGCTGTAATGCATTTATCCTTTTGCAATGCAAGGTTAAGGGATACAGCATTTATCTTCCATTTTCAGAAGCTGTAGACAAAAATCAGGATGGAAAAGGAATTCCCTGAATCAAGGCCAACTATAAGTTTTCTGCTAATCCAGCTGGGGATATTTGGAAAAGGTAGTGAACCTTCACTAATATGTCACAAATTACTATATTAGATTTATTTGTGTAGAACAGAAGGGTAGTAATGCTGGGGAAAAAGCAGGGAACTGGATTAACCAAAACAAGCTGACATGAATATGTACCAGGCATTTTGTATTAAGGAAATTAGTATTTTGCATTTTTATGCTTTATTTTATTTCTGTGTTCTACAAACACAGTGGACTTAATATATTGCACACTTTCCCTCTTTCAGAATGACCATATTCATTTCATACTAAAGAATAAAGCAGGAACAAAGTTGGATTTGTGGTTCTTTAGATATGCAACAAATCTTTTCTTCACTAGATGGCACCCTGTCTTCTCCTATGGATAAATGTTGAGTAGAGCAAAAAGCAAAGGTTTCATTTCCACAGAAGAATATAAAATGAGAGAGGACTTATTCTTTGTGTTGAATGCTTTTACTGCTTCTTTCGTGTTCTACATCATAGACCTTGTGTACTTGCAAGGATAAAGTTCTGTATCATAGACCTTCTTCAATTATTTTACATTCAATATTTGTCCCAAAACTGATTATTGCCCAGAAATCTTCATGGGAGATGCACCCATTACAGTGGCTCAGACTTTGAATAACTTTTAAAGTGCTCATAATAAATTATAAATATCAAAATACATCTCTCTTTTTCTTTTAAAAATAAGCATAGATCTAGAATTGATGATGATACGGTCTCAAATGCTCAGCAGGTATAAATCAATTTGGCTTCACTGGAGTTGATTGTTGCCAGGTGAAGATCTGCACCTGCAATTTAGATGCTGGCCTGCAGAGCACAGCTTGACTTGTTTTCTTTTTCTTCACTCCAAGACATGATAATTGAGCTCATTTGGGCATGCTTCTCACTTCTTAGTCAAAACTCCCACCTGAGAATTGGACTTAAAATCAGTGCATGACGCTGTAATAATTCAAAATAATCGTTCCATAAAAAAAAAAAAGAAGAAAGCTGTCTAAAGACTTCAGAGCTGGGAAGTCAGTTGTTCAATACAGCATCAGTGATTGAAACACGCCAACTGATGCAAGCAGGAGCAAAATACCACTCAGCTCCTTCATTTTGCCTCTTACTGCCACTAGATGATAGTATGGTAACACCTGTGTTGTTCAGCTGCTTGCCAGACCTTCTGTTGCTGAATTCCTGGCAGCATTCACACTTTTATATGTAAAGAATATCCAGAAGCTCATCAATACTACATAGCTAGCCTTTGAGTAGCAGCGCTTAATTATATCCCCTGTGATTTCATGCATTAATATACCCAGAGTGTGGTGGATGCTATTATTTGTCCACAGACCCAAACTGGGCTTTATTTAGGCACTAACTATTACACTAAATTGGTCACCTCACTCTATTTTAGTGTGTTACCCATCCAGAGCTATGGTGAGACATTTTGACGGAAAGGGCAAGATAATTACATTTCCCTAGCAGGAAGCAGGAGAATGGCTGGAAGTAGCATTTACATTCTGCCTCATGGGCATCCCACTCACTGCCAGCTCTGCACATCCACTCGCTGCTTCTTCCACCTTTTCCATTTTGTGCTCTCCCTCTTGAAAGGACTCCCCTCCTCATCCAATAGAAAAGCTCTGGGCTAGGAGGAGACTCGCATCTGGAAAAAGACCTTGAGCACACAGCTGCTGTCCTCTCCACAAAGCCTTTCTCTCCCATCTCACATAGTTTGTACTCTCTTATTACAGCTAAATTAAAACCAAACTGTTCTTTCTCACAGCTACTCTATAAAGTAGCTGTGAGTAAATAGTCAAACCCCTTCACTGCACATTTTTTCCCTAGGTAAATCTTAAAACTCTGCTTGCTTTTTACCCACAATAACAAGGTCAGTCTTTTGGTAGGCAGGACTGACTCTCCCTGACCAGGAATATGCACCCCAAGGAAGGGATGAGTGTCCAGCTCAGTTTCGTACAATATTTTCCCCATCACAGTCAGTTTTACATTTCCATGTCCTCACAGTGGAAAAAATCCCATCTCTTCATCTGTATTCTGTTGCAGACACGTAGAGCGATGAAGCTGTTGGCACCGCAGGCAAGCCCAAAAATTGAAAACCAGAATCTCCAGTGGAAAGACACTGACCCTTGGACCAACAAAGGCTAAGGGGATGCCGTTCAGAAAGTGCAAAGTCACACATCATTGTGCTGTTGGCTAAATCTCTACTCGAGGATTTGATTCAGCCATGACCATCGCAAGTCATAGAGTTTCTCACAAAAACTAGATCTGGGTGTAGACCTAGGGGAAACCCTGAATTTCTGCTTTACTGTGTATTTGGTTACTTTGACAGATTTTTGTTTTAATTTAGGGTGAAAGTGCATTTGTAAGATTTTCAGGTTTCAAAAGGTTTGTGTTTATCTTATCTAATTATTGGTTTGGACATTTGGAATAGTGCATAAACTACTAGTTATATGGCATAATACTTAAATAAAAAATTTCCATAATTAGTAAGAATATCTTCTATGCAATGTAAGTTGAACTATCTATTGTTTTGTATTCAAAGCATTTACAGTGTCATAGCAGGCCCAGGAGGAAAAAACAATTCCAATGTCACACTCTTTCAGCATAGCAAACAGAAGTCTCAAAAAGATAAGTTGTTCCCATTGGAAATCAAGACCTAAAGAATAAAGTAAAATATTTCAAACATTATACAGATCACTGTTACTGACATGGTGTAAAACATGTTAACAATAATATAAAAATCAAATCCCTTTATGGGTCAAAATAAAGCTTTAGAACTTGAAAATTAAATTCTGAAAAGTTCTAAAGGTAAACATCTTGAAAAATGTCTACTTCAAAAGTCTTCCTGCATTGTGAACCGTCAACATATTTTACAATTAAAATTATTTTAATATAATGTTCTTTTGTTTTTCATCAAGAACTGTAACAAAAAAAGGTCCCACCAGCTGCTATTTTTCAAAGCACATTTGAACTGGCATTACCTGAGCTTATGAAAAATGAAGCACTCCATTTTACTTACATGAATAAGGATGCTCTATATCCCACATATGAATATGAAATTTTTTACAGTTCTTCTCTGTGATATAAGAATATTTAAGACTCACAGTCAGGGAGAAGTTCTGCTGCTAACAAACCTGTAACAAACCCATATTTCCAGGGATAATCATGTCAGCTGTCAGAGCACAGTGAGGAGCAGCTGGTTCATGAGGGATGGCAAGCCAGGAGCTGAGCAGAATAACAAGGCAAGTGGGAGCAACACTTTCCACCAAGGAGTGAGGTTGTGGAGTGGCAAATCTGGATGGTGATCAGGATCAGACATGATCCAGTGCTCTCCCAAAATGTCCACAGCTACTCAGAGCTCTCACAGGTAGTGGAGCTCCCCTTGGACTCAGCCAGTTAAATGTTTTACCTTGACCCAGACCCCTCCTAGAAGAGGGGTGCATGTCTGCCCTGACATCAGTACTATAACACAGAGCCTTAGCAGCTAAAGGTGCACAGTACAGTTGAATGAAATCCACATTTTATGTGAAGAAGTCATTTAAAATCATGAATGAGTGACTACATTAAAAAACAACTGCTATTGTTCCCTTTTAAAAATGCCACACAATGCCCTTTATTCAAGAATAAAATAAACAAGGGCTATGGCGATATATTAATGAGGAAAAATTATTCATCAAGAATAGAGCATATAAGAATAGTCTGAGAAACACCTGTGCTTGCCAGACAGACATGTTCCAAAGGCTTCTACAGAGCTACACAGAATGAGTAATTATATTACAATTGCAGGTTTTAATGCACATGGAAAACACCCCAAGTAAAACTAACTTATCACTCATTTCATTTTTAAAAAAAACAATAGCTCCAAATTCCAGGGAGAGTAATAGGAACCTTACTGAGCGTGTCAGCAGGCTTCATGCAGGCTGAGCACTACATGCAACATTGATTTCTGCCTCCAGCAAGGGTCTACCTACAGGCATCAGCAACTAGAAGGTGAAAGAAATTATGAAGGGCTCATTCATTTCATTCATTCAATGCCTCCATCATTTCTCACCTAGTTCCTCAAAGAGGTAAATATCAGATATGCAGATATTGCCCCTTGCAGGACAGCCTTCCACACCAACCATGCTCCCTTTGCCCAAATGGTGAAATAAGAGCTGCTGCAGCCAGTGTACAGGTATCTGACAATGAAACTAATTTAGTTTCTACCGCACATATCAAGAATTGCAAAAAAAAAATCCTGAAGAACATGAAAACAAGGAAAAATAATTGTTTTTTCCATTGCTTTTTACTTTTTATCCTAAAGTTTAATAGAAATTGAGACTACTTAAATGCTCCACATATCAAGGCAATTTTTAAAACGTGGTGTGACTTCAGGTAAAACAGGAGCATTTGGCATCTCAAAAAGCTTCCCATCTCCCTAAAAAGCTTCTTTTTATCTTTCCCAGGAAACTGAACAATACAACAGAGACTTTCAAAACCTAGGTGAAAAATAAACAGCAACTTCAGCACACATAATGAGGGAGCTTCAAATATCTGTATCTCAGGTTTGGACTGTTTTAATAGAGCAACAATGATTTGAAAAAACTGTGTTGGAGATTTAAATGGTTTCTGAAGATTTCTATAGCAGGCAGGAAACAATCATGATATTCAAAAGGCACTATTCTAAACAAATTGCTCCACTGGAATTGTTAGTTCCCTGCAAATTCTATAGAGTCTTTGAATATTAGAGTAGAAAGAGATTCACTTTATTTAATATATTTCAATATGCAGTTGGAAGAATGACTAACACACAGGTATCATACCTATCTTTATTAAAAGAAAATAAAGCAATCAAAGGACCCGTTCATTTCGAGTGATTGCTCTGGAGCTGGGCTGATAATCAAATACTATAGGATACTATAGTACTATTAGTGATCTTCAAAATTAATAGCAAACATATATATATATACATAGAAAGGATTGAGATTTACAGAGTAAATATAGCAAGGCAAACAGTTTGTTCTCTTAGGTATATATATCAAATAATGTCAGTGTCTATGGATATGAACAGCATTGTCATTGATTGTTTACACGCCACAGCACAGCACAGTGGATATGAGCTGATTTTGCCTTGTTGTAAGGAAATCTGGGACCACGTGCCATATCCACTGTGGATATCCTGTAGACCAATCTCTCATAGTGATCAGATATGCATTTTGATCAGAATGTTATGCAAGTATCATTTATCCTTAAGAATCATCTTAAAAGACTGTGCAAGATATTCCTAAAGAAACACAATTAGAGATTTTGCAAATTTTGTCAATTTTTCTATGCTTAACAGTGAGATGGAGTGGCATGCAACTGGCTTCTGGGAAGATCTAAAGTAATTCATCATTTCTTTTGTGAACTTATACTGGGTTTTTTTTTTTTTTTTCAATATACATCACATTTTCCATCACATGCAATTGTAAATTTGGTATATAAATTATTTGTGCAAAGTTATTTATTACTGCTATATACATAATCAGGAAAATTTCTGAAACTTTTCTACTTTTCAGGGGATTATTTTAACAATCTGTGTAAACATGTAAGCTGTTGTCTTAATAAAAAGAACTGGTAGATAACATGTTTTCATGAGCTTAATATATGAAGTCTGCCTTAAATTGTGGAGGGCTGGTATTTTGCTTGTTTTGTAACAAGATGAACAAAGATTATCTTATAAAAATGTGAATTTATGGAATCATTTAGGGTCTGAAACACTTCATGCAATGAATCATTTTCAACTAAGGAATGCAGAAAATCAAGTTCTTACTTTTACCTTTAGCCAACCCCAAAACACCATCTGAACGTAAACCCTCTTTAAGTACTAAACTGTAAGAACTTTCATATCATAGAATCATGGAATCATAGAATAGTTTGGGTTGGAAGAGACCTTAAAGATTACTTAGTTCCAACACCCTGCCATGGGCAGGGAACACCTTTCATTAGACTTTGTCCTCCCACAGCTCAGCACTAAAATTCAGTTTACTTAAATGCTTTTTGTCATACATTTGTGAACAGTTTAATAAAGAAACATTACAAAATTGATAGGAATCATGACTTTTTGGTTTGCTTTGGCCAGTTTTTAAAAAGAAAAAAAGTTGTAACATTAAAAAAAAGATACAGTAATATTTGTACTTATTAACTGGAGTATACAAAATATTTCTCTTGTTGCCAAAATATCCCTGTAGCAATACAAGTAATTAACATTTATAACAACAAATTTTACTAAGATAATAGAATATCAGGAATCTAATTCTAACCATTCCAACAACTAGAGGCCAAAATCTGCCTTCTCTTACATCATGTAATCACATTTGTTAACTGTTGTAAGGGCAAAATTTAGCCCCAAAGCACATCTTTATCTAAATAGATATATTTTCCTACATTAAAAAAACCCCAAAAAAACCAAACAAGCTATGCCTTATTACTGCTCTTCCCTTCTGAAGGGTAAATTCTGATATTTGAAATACCTAAACTGTATTTACAGCTGTACAACACTGATGCCGCATACTTGCAAAATTTCACTTGTACTCTATAAACATGGAGTAACTTCTACAATTGTCTTAAACGTTTTTCTCAAAATAAAGAGCAGAGCAGCTTAGACATTTTCTTTGTCAAATTCGCAGACAAAATACATGGTAATGTGACAGGCCACATCATTCCAGCCTCCCGACGCCACCATCTCCACGCAGTCCTCCTCGTCGTACGCGTTGTTGGGCTCCCCGCTGCGCCACTTGTTGAAGGTCTGCATGGGCGACCGGTCCGAGTAGACGAAATTCCCCTCTTTCTCCAGGTCGTTAATCCCAATGAAGACCCTGGTGAGCCCAGCTTGGTTGATGTACGAGGCAATCAGGTTGTTGGCAGTCTCATCCTTGGGCATGCTCAGCGTCCCTCCTCTCCCGTGGCAGTACAGCTGGGCTTCCTTGTACCTCTTCTCCTCCTTGACCAGCAGATATATCTTATTATCTGTCTCACGCACGCCGGCGACAGCTGCGGGGGAGGGCAGTGCTGAAAAGTGAGCACTCGCATTTCTATAAACCAAGTCACTGCACACCCCAAAATGGCTTCACAAATCAGATGTGGATCGGTGGCACTCTCTACGAGTGATTACACCGATAAAATGAGGCAACAATAAAGGAAAACAGTTATATAAAATTGACCTACCATTTTTTATGAATTTTAGTTCTGTCGTCAGCTGGGCCACTTGAATATCCATTTCACCAATAGCCTTCCTCAGCTGACTGCACTCACAAGGAATGCCTGTGAAATGATATAAATACAACCAAATAAAAAAGCTACCTAATTTCAACAATTATCTCAACTGTTTTATGAAAAGGCCCAGCGCGGCAGCCTTGGAGAAAGCTGTCTTGCAAATAACAGAAATTCAGAGCCTTTACTACCTGCACCATTATATGATTCTCAGGGGTGTCTGGGCTTGTGCAGAACAGCTCAGTTCACTTCCCACGAATCTTCAGCCCTGAACAATTAGCACTAGCCTAAACACAGACAGATATTCTCTGCAAAACACTCACAATATATTTTAACTAAAAACATTTTCCAAAAATTCCCATTTTCAGTAAAATTATTTTCTTTAGTTTTCTCAAAGACTTCTTTCACAGCAGTTTGCAAGTTCTTTCCAAGGAACATATCACAGCAGATCCAAAATTTCAACCACACAAGCACATAATTACCTGCAAAATGTAGTTCTGTTTTTGAAAATACAGAATTTACAATACTACTGACAATAAAATTAGATAATAGAAAATCATCTATTAACCCAAATCGGTATATGTTTGACAAAGATAATCTGAATGTGAATACTAAAAGGATAATTTTTACATCTCTGACCACAAATCTCAAAATGGGGATCAACTACCATTTGCATTTATTACAGTTTGCAGTTCTGTGTGTAATTATTAAAATCTGCATTGGATTACCCAATTACTCAGCTCAGTTGTCTAAGTCAGTCTAAGCACAGGGTACTTGCCCTGCAAATCTGCGAGGTGCTGGCCAGCTACACGGCACCTCGCAGATTAGAGTGACAAATCATGTTCTCATGATAAATCTAATCCATGCACCTCCAAAGCCCTCTGCCAGGAAGGGATGAATTCAGCCAAATCCTAACCTGCCACTCTGGCAAGGCTGACACTTCTAACTCTAGGCTGTTTCTCTAGAATGTCTGTAGAGCTCTGGAAGATCCGTATACCTCCATATAAGAATCTGAAGAGGGGGTGACAAGAAGATGGAGCCAGGCTCTGCTTGGTGGTGCCAAGCAATAGGACAAGAGGCAATGGGCAGAAACTGATGCACAGGAAGTTCTACCTGAACAAGAAGAAGAACTTTTTCACTGTGCAGGTGACTGAGCACTGGAACAGATTGCCCAGAGAGGTTCTGGAGTCTCCCTCACCAGAGATATTCAAGAACTGTCTGGACACAATCCTGTGCCATGTGCTCTGGGATTACCCTGCTTGAGCAGAGGTTGGACCAGGTGTCCCACTGTGGTCCCTTCCAACCTGATCCATTCTGTGATTCAGTGATCTGTGTTCTTGACAATCTTCTGCTACTACTGTTGCTTTTTCCAACTATACCCATAAACCATGGAGCAGCAGGAGCATCCAACCTGCTCCTTTGTGTTGACTGGAAGACAGTGAGATATGCAGAGACGTCCCTTGGCCCTAGTGATGAATGATACCAGTGTACACTTCAGTTCCCATTAGACTTCTGGAGAGATTACCCCTCTGAGAAGGTGTGAGATACTGCTTTAGCACATACGCTACAAGTCCAGCAACTACTGAAACTTCAATTATTCTAAGTCATTTGAAAATATCACAGTGAAATATTACAGTAACTAAGCAAAAATCATTCATTATTTCCCCCAATATGTAAACAGATGCATTTTTAATGATGAAAAGTCTTTCACATAAACAAGGTGTGTTATGGATTACCTGGGTCACCATTAGGACCTGGTGGTCCTATGTCACCATTATCTCCTTTTTCACCTGAAGACATGAAAAATAACATGTTAATGCAGCCTTTTCTGTCAATAGTTCATTTAGCACTTATTTATTTTTTATCCAGTAAAATTCAAACGTGGAAAGTAAAAATATACCCAAGCAGAAATAAAGACTTTTCTGTCCTAGTCGTTTCACAACAAAGGCCAGCCAAAGCTATGAAATTTGAATCCATATAATATGTACTTATACCCACTTCTTGACATTCATAAACTTCACAGAAGCAGTAAATGCAGATGCTGTAGAGGGAGAAGGGCTGGATATGCCCAAATTTTGAATCACAATCTAGATGCTTAGGTAAACACTGGTCCAAATAACTTAACCAAAGTCACATAGGAAGTCTATGGAGTAGTCAGCATAAAGGAAACACATCTTCTGGCTCTTAAAATTCTGCCAAAGTACAGCACAGCTTCCTATCTGCTTTAACTCCACACTTGTGACAGTGCAAAGTTCTTTATATACCCTCAAACCAGGATACTCACAATGCTTTAAGACTAAATATACTGCTGTCACAGCAAAAGGCTGAGAGATCTCAGTGACCTGGCTGACTACAGTGTGAGAAAATTCCTACTGAGGTAAACTGTAAGACTTGTTAGCCATTTTTCAAGCCCCTAAACTTTTCTCAAACATAAATGATCACACATTTTTTCACCTGAAACAGAAACAGAGAAAAAAATGAATTAAACTTACCTTTTGAACCAATAGGACCAATTTTTCCATGCCGTCCTATGCTGCCTTTCTGTCCTTTGTCCCCCATTTCTCCTGTACATAACAGAAGGATGAAAGGCACAAGGTAACAATGCAGTCTGATTCATTCAGATTCTACTATGCTTGCAATATCAGTTTTTAGAATGAACAGCACCACTCTATATCCCAAATATTCATTGAACTCCAGAGGTCCAGGTCAATCCTTGTGAAGAACTTTCATATAACAACCTGGACAGTGATTTTATCTTTGCTAAACAATTGACATTAACAAGGCATGAAGGTGTAATTGTCAACAGCTCTTGGCTGAAAATGACTGGAAAAGCTTTTGCAAACTTTTTTCAGCTAATCTTGACAGAACTATGTTGAAAATCCAGTGGAGGGGATGTTGCATTCAAACAAGGATCAGCAGATTAAAACTATCATGAATTTGAGAAGACCTAAAGGATCCAAGCACAACTGACATTTCATCTCTGACAGTGACTCCACTGTAACTGAGGGCTGACTTTGGGCTTAATGAATTATTTATACAATATAAATACTGCCATATGAGATTTCCCATTGTACCACACTATTAAAGGACAGTGAGTATAGAGGGACTATAGGGGTGAATGCCTTCTGAGGCTCCCATCCTCCAGAAATACAAGCCCAAGACTGCTTTAGGAAATATTCATGAAATTGTTTTCAATTACTGTTGAAAAGTTTGCTTCTTTGCTGAAAGCAACATCTGCTATGCACTGTTTGACTACACAGGTGCAAGGAGACAATGAGACAAGCTAGGAGGAAAATCTACCATAGGGATCCAGCAATTGGACTTGTGCAAATTGTCTTAGCTCAGCCTCAGTTGTGGATCTATGACAACTGAAGATCTGTTGCCCCCTGTTGCTACTGCAGCTGGACAGACGTGCATTTTTGAAAGCTGGATGATTTTATGACCCATTTTGTCATTAACTTAAAAGTGAAATCAGTTACAAGAATTCAGAATATAAACTGATCACTGCTGGGCTAAGAGATGTCACCTCTATTACTCTATGAAGTCACAAGCAACTCTTGTCACTTGGTGGCACGAGCCAGAAAGAAACAATTTTCTTTGAACTGAGAGAAGCCAAATGTGTGTGGTTTATTGGTCTAATTAATTATTGGCAAGTCCTACAATCAATGATTTTCCTGATAAATACTTTTTTTGATAAGTACCAAATTCAAACACTACTGGATACAGGCTTTCACCAGAAACCAAAAATATTTTTCTCTTATGTATTCCTACTGGAAGTACCAGCTTGTAATCAGTTTATCAAGTTGCTCTGAAAATGATGTCTCTTGCTTTGCATATAAATGATTGGGCATTACCATTACAGATTATCAGATGTTTGAATGCTTCCTCTTTTCAGGCTGCTACACCTGAAATTAAACAAACCCATAGATCTAATGTGTAAATAAAATAAAACATATAAAACTATTTCACTTTCTTTCTCACAAAAACTTTCCAGAAAATGCACTGCTTCTCAGTCACAGCCAGTAAGACCTATGTGCTCTGCTCAGAAATAAAAGGAAAGTGTGTTATTTCAAGCAATGAAGACATACATTAAATCTCCTTTCCTCATTAAAAGAATTGTTCACATTTGGGTTTCTCTTACAGTGACTAACCCCTGCTTCCACTCCAGGGGCTTGCTTATTCTGCTTCTTCTGCAGAATAAATCACAGAGTTTCAAGAGAGACCCATCTGCCTTGAGGGTTTCAAAAGTTTTAATACCTTTTGTAAAGCCCTTTTTAGTGGCCCTATCATTGTCAAAAATGCAGTCTGAGGAGTCTTAATGAAATCAGGAAGTGATAGCTGGAAAGAAATGGGGACAATAAAAGAAATTAAGTCTCCATAGACCAAAAATAGGAAATCAAACACAAAGAGTGAATAGAGAACTGAAGAAAGTCATCTGTCATCTCTCAGATGAAGGTGGCATACATTGGAACCAATTATAGAATATTTAAAGGATTTGGGAAGGAACTGAAGAGGAGGAAATTCTAAATTATCTTCTTGGTGGCTTTTTCAGGCCCACAAACAAGTGAAGAAATAAAATTCCAGAGATGAATGGTGGACTGCAAAACAAGTGAAAAAATGAGGGGTTTCACTCTGTGCAATACTTTAAATGGGGGTCATAGAGTATGGGCAATCTCTTCAGGCTTATTTGGAACAGAAGGTATAAAACTACCTAGAAAAAGAAAAAGGCATCAAAACGACAAATCTAGCAGAAATGCAAATTCACCATGTCACAGACAAATTTAATTGAACTATGTTGAAAAGAAAAGAGCAGTAGTTTTCTCCTAAAACTTAAGGATTTTAGGACAAATCAAATCAAATTCATGATTTGACATAGAGGACATCACAGACACCTACCTAACAAAGAAAGTAGAAGTGTACCAAACTACACCAAAGGCCTCTTGAATCTAGTGCCATCTTTGACAGCAATCTGCAGAGGATACTTAGAAAAAGAACATAAGATATAGATGAAGATTAAAAAGTCTTTCCCCTAGTTCACCTCAATAGTCTTGCAGCAGTCAGCATTCCCAATGCAAATAGCCAGCCTGACTTGAATGAGAATGATATTTTTAAAGGATATAATGATGCTATAGTAGTAATCTACATTCAGGACATTCCATTTTTAAAAAACTATTGGCAACTGGAAATCAAAAAATTCCAAATATATCAACAGGCTACAGAACTACTTTATGCTGAAAAATCTGAATTATCCACACCAATCAAAGTCAGTGATTGGTGAGGGAACAGTGGCTACAATGAGTTACATCTTATCATAGAATCAAGCAATGGGCTGAGTTGGAAATTACCTTAATGATCATCTAGTACCAACCTCCTTCCATGGGCAGGGACACCTTCCACTAGACAAGTTACTCAGGACCCCATCCAACATGCCCTTGAACACTCTTCGAGAGATGGAGCATCCATAGCTTCTCTGGGAAACTTGTTCCAGTGTCTCACCATCCTCACAGTAAAGAATTTCTTCCTTATATCTAATCTAAACCTGCCCTCTTTCAGTTTAAAGCCATTTTTCCTTGTCCTATTATTACATGCCTTTGTAAAAAGTCCCTTTCCAGCTTTCTTGTAGGTCCCCTTTACTGGAAAGTGCTCCAAGGTCTCCCTAGAGCCTTCTCTTCTGCACATTGAAGATGCACAGCTCTCTCAGCCTGTCTTCAAGGCAGAGGTGCCCCATCCCTCTGATCATCTTTGTGGCCCTCCTCAGGACTTGCTCCAGCAGGTCCATGTCCATTTTATGTTGGGAGTCCCAGAGCCAGATGCAGCACTCCAGCCAGGATTCTCATGAGAGCAGAGTAGAGTGGCAGAATCACTTCCCTCAACCTGCTGCCCACGCTGCTGTTGATGCAGCCCAGGGTGTGGTTGGATTTCTGGGCCGTAAGGGCACATGGCCAGATCATGTTGAGCTTCTCATCAACCAACACCCCAAGTTTTTCACCTCCTGGCTGCTCTCAATCCATTCTCTGCCCAGTCTATATTTGTGCTTTGGATTGCCTCAACCCAGGTACAGGACCTTACACTTGGTCTTGTTGAACTTCACAGGTCCACCTCAAGCCTGTCCAGGTCCCTCTGGGTGGCATTTCTTCCCTCCAACATGTCAGCCATGCCACACAGTGTGGTGGTGTTGGCAAACATGCTGAGGGTGCCCTCAATCCCACCGCCTGTGTCACCAGCAATGTTAAACAGATACTCTTGCATGGATGAACAGTGCATAATCAGAGGTGGCATTTTATATAGTTGGGGCAAATCAATTTCACCCAGCATTAGCCATCTTAAAGTTAGGGTTTTTCATCTAAGATATTTAGCTAAACTCCCAAGATAGGCAATGAAAAAATAAACACCTCTCAGTAATGATCCATCCCATTCAAGTTAGACAGGTATCATAATGACAAAGTGAAACTTTAAAAGCTTTACATAACAAACAGGAGGAAAAACAGAAGAAACTATTATCAATCTATACTGACTAGAAATCAGAATAGTTAGAAGATTTGCAAAGGAAACTAAAGATAGTGAGAAAAAATCCAACCTAGGAAGGCAGCAGAAAAGTTTAAAGGATTTGAAAGTACATTCAAAACAAAAATGAAAATAATACAGTACATTCCTGAATGGAGAAGTCTCTATCCAGAGGCAAGCAAAGACAAATAACTTCTCTCATGAAAGATTATCTTGCTAGAATTATTTTAGCAGCATAATGCCAAGCTTCTTCAAACCAGTGGTCCCTCTACCCAAGACTTTGTTTCCTGTGGTGGCAGCAGAAGGTGCAGTACAGGAAGATCCCACAACCCCAGCCACTCTGTGCACTTTGCAGGTGGAATTGCTGGATCTGTTCCCAGCAGCTTCAGAGAGTGCCTTCTAGTTCTGGTATGATGGGATCTGGTATGATGGGATCTGGTGATCTCAATTATAGCGTTCTCATACTACTCTGTACAGGTGCAAGAGTCACAGCCTGTCCAGTTTCTCCTTATGAGGCAGATCCTCTTTTTCACGTTTTTGGAGCCCATCTCCTACCTCTCAAGATAGAGGCCAGAAGCACATTCATGACTTGAGACAGTGCAGGCTTTTGTACAGAACAAAATCAGCTGCAAAAAGAAGCTTCCTGTTTTGTCCTTTGTCCTTTTGTCATCCTTTTGTGATGACGGGCAGTGTTCTGTTGGCCTTGGTACTCTTGCTAATGACTTCAGAGCAGTCCTTGAGTTTTAAGTGACAGTTAGGGGTTTTGGCATCATTTAAGTATGGATTAAATCATGCATCCCTAATGTCCCTAGGCAATATATTTATTTACACTGAAGCCCATCTGCCATCTTTTTGCCCACTCAGTTTAGCAGGATTTTCTCAAAATCCTATTGAGTTCAGGTGGAACTGAAAGACAGTTTTGAACCAGATACCCACTTCGTGAATTCGCACTGTCAATGTCAGGACTTTTATATGGAATACTGCCTGCAGCACTCCTTAGCGAGCAATAAATTCCTGTAGAAATTGACTCAGAAATGCAAAGGATTGATTGATCACATATTAATGAGCAATCAGTAATAATAAAATATAAATTAAGATATTATTACCTCTTTTTAGAATTTGATTATACAAATGACTGAGCACTCTGGCTCCAATCCAGTTAAATTAATGAGTCTTCTCCTCTACTTAAGAGGCTGTGCCTGTATTAGTAAATTAAATGCCTGGGACTGTTCCCTGGCAGTGGGAACCAGGTGGTCAAGAATGGGACACTCCATGATACTAAATTGTTTTACTCTTCAAGCCAGGATAATCTTGCAAGCTGTTCATTGTGTTAACTCCCAAAAGATGCCCAAGAATTGCCTGAGAAAGTGTTAGCTGACAAAAGCCAAAATCACTGTGCTAACACTGTGAATGTAGAGACAGTTGAGTTCCAAGCCCAAGAAGAGTATGTGACTCTGTATCACATACCTTATAGCTGTCTATAAATTAAGTACAATGCATAAAGGCTGAAATTAGAATACTAAAATAATATACATTTTTAATGGTTATGACTCTAAGAAAATTGGAGTATCTTGAAGACGGTATTTTTAATATTCTGTTCCTTTGATGTTACATTCCAAGTGTAAATCCACTTTGCCCTCCTTGTTTTGATTGCTGTAAGGTACTCTGGGAATATTCACAACCATACTGCTACTGAACTGTCTGTGTGGAATTTGAACACGTGGACATTACAGACTCACAGGCTGCACCAGGACGCAGCTAAATAACTGAGTTTACTCCCAACATGGGAGAGCACAGTACAGCCATCAGTGGGGAAAGTTAATTCTGTGAACTTCACAGCCCAAAACTTGCACTGCAGTACACACCTCTTTCATCTGAAACAGCCATTGTACTCGACCCAGTGCCCCATGCTTTGCATAAGGCCAACACAGTTTTATATTCTGCTGACATGCTATGCATCATAATTGACCTATACAATTAATTAAAACCAATGAGGAAAGTAAGTGGAATTTAACCTTAATCAGCACCCAAAGACATGAGTATGTCCGATGTCACCCTGAAGCATCAGGACAGCCAGAACAAGATTTATTTCAGGTAAGCCCCAGAAAGTTTTCATTTTTATCACTTTCTGAGTTACCAAAATCTGAAAATATCATGAGGAAAGGATATGATAAAAACATTTGCAGCACTTTCTGATCTTGAGCTGTTTGTTTCAGGTCAAATATGCCATAAGAAGATAGTTTCTTTTGTAAGCTATTTTATAGTTATTATATACCTATGGAGTTCAAAGAAACTAAATACATTTTCTTTTATGAACTTGCTAGAAAAATGAAACAAAGAAAGGGGAAAGAAAGAAAAAAAAGAAAATAAAAAAGGTTAATGTGATTCTGATAATGTAAATTAAGACCAAAAGTAGAAAGCTCTACAAATATGGCAGAAGAATTACAGATTCTCCCTCATGTAAACCATGACTTACTCAAAGAGGAGTAAGTAAAATGAAATTTAGCAGCTTGCATCAACAGAAGGAGCCAAATATTAGACCAAGACAAAAATTATCAGGCTTCAAGAGAAATACATGGGGTCAAATGCATGCTAACACACTGACTGATATTCAACAGACTACTCCGTAGAAGCAGGGCTGCTGTCCGTGGGTGTTTTTAGGGGCAAAAGCAAAGTGAAAGAAAAATTATTTTTGCCAAGCATATTGTTATATTTTATATGTCTCAATGTTCCATCTTCTGGATAAGAAATGGGAAAATCCTTGGTCTTCTGGAAGAGAATATACTCAGTCTCATGCAACTTGAGAGTCTAGAAAAGTATTTATGCATGAACTTAGCTACACCTCTGTACACTACACACAAACTATGGAGGTTAACTAGAGACTGAAAGGTCAGGAGACTGAAAGGTTTTCCCAGGTCAAAGTTGGATATTCTTCTGTGTCCTTTCCATAGACTAGAAATTACATCTGTGAAGTCTGTTTTCTTATCCAGTCAACACTGTGCCATTCAAAGTATACTGGACATAGTACAATGATGAAAAGTGCCATATAATCCAAATTGTTTTTAAGGTACCTGTGTTTTTTATTTTGACAAAGCATTTGGGGAAAGGAGTTGATGAAGACAAATATCTACAAAATGTACAGCATTAATGACTGTTTCATGTATGTTTTCTTGCAGTTTTTTTCCACTTCAGTGTTTCTTCTTTCAGTCTCATCAGAATTTTGGACTTTTGGAGGCATGGAAAACTAGAAAATTACCACTGTTATTAGCATTAATCAAGTACACCTTATGAGAACTATTTTTCAAACAAATGCAATTTTATAGTATAAAATAAATAAATGAAATGCTACACCATGGATTAGCCTGACTGAAAAAGAGTACTTCCACATCTCAGATGGTCTAAAGCATTTTTAAGTGACATGACAAAATGTCAAGACAGAGAAACATGCAAGACAGCGTGATGAGAGGTGTTTTCAAGAAGTTGTCAAGGCAAACTCATGCCAAAGGACACAGAGAAAGCTGAGGCACTTAGTGCTTTTTTTGTCTCTGCTGGCAAGGTCTGCTCTCTGGCCTCCCAATTCTGCGTGTCTGGTAGCAAAGATAAGGGGAGGACAAGCTACTCAAGCTGACAGTTGAGTGAGGTACTACTTCACCTGGATGTACACAAGCCCATGGTCCTGCCCACAAGGCATTCAAGGGTGCTGAAAGGGCCAGCTGGTGCTGCTGCAAGGCTCCCAAAGTCTCAGCAGCAGCTCCTAATGAGTCCTTCACCGCTGAAAGGGAGGAAGAAGTAGAAGATGCTCCATGCTGGCAGGAATGGCTGGTGCACTGGAGGATGTCCCTGCCAGTCAGGAGGACCTCAACCAGCTGCAGAAATGTGTTGACAGGAATATCATGGGTTCAGCCAGATCCTAAGTTCCTCACCTGTGATGTTTTAATGAAGTCTGGCCAATGGCTGGGTAAAAGAACCTTGCAGAGGAGGACCCAGAGAATTTTGGGCCCTCATACATGAGAAGCAAACTGAAGTCCAGCTGAGGAAGATGGTTTTATTTAGCTTGGAATACAGAAAGGAAAGGGGGAACTTAACTGCAGTTTTCCACAACTCACAAGCAGTTTCTAGAGAAGATGCAGGCTTTTCTTCTCAGAGACACACAGAGAAAGGGCAAGATGCAATGATTACAAGCTACAACACAGTCTTTCATGTTGACACCAGTGAAACAGACTGATTAAAATTGATGTGGAATGTCCATCCTTGGAGATTTTCAAAAGTCAACTGGACAAGGCCCTGAGCAACCTGCTCTGATATTGAAATCTGCCCCATTTAAAGCAGAAGATTGGACTAGATGAGCTCTTTACAACCTTTTAACACAAATTATTCTGTCATACTTCACTTCATGCTGCATTGCCTTGCAAGAGCTGAAATTTTAGTTTACAATATTTTTTTCTAAGAGTTGTCCTTTAAAGTACATTAACATAAGAGAAATACACTCACACGTGTACACGCACACACCCCGTGGAAGTTATAAATTTTTCAATGCATTGTAGGACAAAGATTTATGGATTTTGGTCCCAGGGTAATCAGTATCAGACTTCCATAACTGCCTAAAAGAACAACATCATGGGTCATGCATCATCATAAGGAAGTATAAATTATCTCTACAATTGCTTTGAAAGAAAGATTGCAAACTTAGTTCAGTAAAAACTAACCCTAACCTTCTGATGACAGGAATCTTTAATTTCAATATTGAAATGAAAGGGTTTGTCTCCTCCTAATTTGAACCTTTCAGAACACACTCCTCCTGGAAAACTTACAAAGGTCAAACTTCCTCCTTGCTTCAGGAGGAAAACAAATATGAAAAGACAGAATTTCCTGCAAGACAGAAATGCTATTTTTTCTTAGCTGTATAACTAAGCACCAAAGATCAAAATATTTTTGAACTACAAGGCAAACAAATTTATCACTATTTTCCCATATCCAAAAAATGTGGGAACACTCATGTTCATCTCTGACTATTACAGCTTACTGCCTTCCCTCAGTGGTTTTAATTAAGATGTTGTGAGCGTTCAAATTCACAAAAAAAAAAAAAAAAGAAACAAGAAAATCAAGTCTTGTGAATTTTTTTCCTCTGATCTAATATGAGGTTTTCATTTGCAGAAGGCAAATTATGAAGGAGACATTATGATGCCTTTCTTCACAGAGACCTTTTTAAAAATTCAAGATTTTTTTTATTTCCAAAATATATCTTTTTAACCAGAAGGTAATACTTAGTCTACAGATGAGTGCATATAGTTGTATTGGCTTTGGCTAAATTAAATTAAGTTAATTTTTATCATTGTAGCTCAGAGGGTGCTATATTTGGGATTTGTGACCAAAGCAATGTTGATTACACAGATTTAAGATACACATACTCATTACTGCTGAACAGTGCTTGCACAGGATAAAGGCATTTACTGCTTGTCACCCCACCCCACCAGCAAGGAGGCTGGAAGTGCACAAGACGCTGGCAGGAGACACAGCCAGGACAGCTGACCCCAACTGACCCAAGGGAAGTCCCCTAACATATGGCATTGTGGTCGGTATGTAAAGCTGGCAGAAGAAGAAGGAACAGGGGGGACATTCAGGGTGATGGTGTTTGTCTTCCCAAGTCACTGTTATGTGTGATGGGGCCCTGCTCTCCTGGGGATGGCTGAACACCTGCCTGCCCTTGGGAAGCACTAAATTAATTTCTTGTTGTGTTTTGCTTGTGTGCATGTGGCCTTTGCTTTCCCTGGTCTTTATATCAACCCATAGGTTTTCTCACTTTTACCCTTCTGATTCTCTGTCCTGTCCAAGCCAGGGAAAGTGAGTAAGTGGCTACGTGGGGTTGAGCTGCTGGCTGGGCTTGAACTACGACAACAGTAAACAGAAATGGCCAAGGATGAATTAGTCACCCTGTTAAGGGAGTGAGGACCCCCATCATTATCATCTCACAGGAAAAAGCAGCATTTTCTCAGGAATTACTTTCAAAACACCTTCTTTATCAAAGTTACCTTTTTCTCCTGGAGGCCCAACTCTGCCTGGACGACCTGGAGCACCTTTCTCCCCCTTTTCTCCAGCCTCCCCTGTTGATACAAAAATAAACATAAAGAAAAATCATATTAAACCAGGACTAATTTCTGTTAATAGCAGTGACAAGAATGCCACTAGTGAAAAAAAAATAGAAGACGTGATCTGATTTAACAGCTTTACTTGATGGACGGAAAACAGATTTTTCTTCAACTCATGTAGACACTGGCAAACCCTAAGTCAATACATTACTGAAGTCTTATACAACAGATCTAGTTTTGTGGAAGTTACTTATATCACTGACCACCAAAAAGCCAACAGCACAATTCACTTAAGCAGAAGCTTCAGAATTAGACCCCAACCTAGTGCATAAACTTCTGTGTTCACCAAACTGTTTCCAAGCCTCTGCCAAGGACATGCTTAAGTCTCAAGTGAAAATTATTTAACTGTGATCTCAATTTAAAAGAAAAAAAATGCCATTTTTGAGACCTAAAAGTAGGCACTCCTACATCCATCATTAGAGGACCATTTTTAAGCATGAAAGAGTTAACTCCCTACTCCATATCCTCAGTTACATACTGTGCCTTTTAATCTCTGAGGTATGAACCACTATGTAGTGTACTTACATGCACATAGCTCAGGGTGAATCATTTTAGTCAGCATATTTAAACAAAAAATTTGGGGATATTTAGCTTGTTTTGCCCCCTACAACTGTATTACTACTGTAGTCTGCCATTGACATAAAATTAAAGTCTCTGACAAACAGAAGTTCAAAGAATGATTTATACAACCACTTTGACAAAACAAAATTTATATGAGGAAGGAGAAGAAAGTTCTATGGCTTCCACAGAAAATAAAGTGCAAGTATGTAAAATCCAGAGTTAGCACAGCACATATGATGTCCCAACACTGTATTTCTACGGAGGAGAGTGAGCATTAGCTGCTCTCCAGGAAGCTGACAGGAGCACCACAGCAGGAAAGTCAATGGTTGTCATGCACCCCACAAGCCCAGCTCTCTGGCATAGCTGGCAGCTGTGGTTCAGAGAGGAATCACAGAGCTGACATGTAAAAACATGTCACACCATGGCACATTTCAAATATGCAGCCTCCAGCTCTCTTTCCATCTCTTTTTTTTGTAGACCTAGGTGGCTGTGAGCTGAACTCAGCCCTCCATCTGTTATATTTTCATTCTTCAGGCTGCTCCAGACCATCTTCCCTGCCTTCAGACATGCAAAAATAGGCCATTCTCTGACCTTAATGAGGACAAACTTCACATAATCCCCAGTGAATAATATTGTTAGTATGAAACAGGCTATAATTTGGCACACTTGGGAACGTCACATTTTTATTATCAAGTAACCAATAGGCTTTGTATGATTGCCTTTCACCCCTCAGGGCTGGTTATGAGTTCTTTGCTTCCCAAAGATAAATCCTGACAATGACTTTTCCTTGCTCTCTGGAGGCTGAGAGCAGGCTATTACAGCCTATTGCTTTGCACGTTCTTCAGAGTGAAAGCTGTGCATTAGGGATCAATAAAATAGATCACTCTTGCTTCAGGCCATTACACTTGCCTGCATTTATTCCTATAATACGACACCGCATTCCTTAGTGTGGGTGTTTTAAAAACTTTCTCCAGGAGAAGATTACTCCATTACAGGCCCAGCTACAGACCAGTTGACATTTTTTTCTTATCAGCTGTTTTAAAGAGCAAGACCTTGGCCAAGAGGGACTGATCAGTGGTACAGCTCAGCTTTGCCTTGTGTAAGTCCCTATTTTTGCAGTTTGTACCCTGAGCATTGTGCAAATTAAAGAAGTAAAGCCTGTGCAAGTGTCATGGGCAACAAAACAGTTTTATATCAAGAAATTTCAATCAATTTAATTTTTCACCGATTAACAACAATGTTTAACTTCTTGATTAATGAAATAAACAACGGCGCCCCTGTCTCTCCTTTCTGATCTCCAGTCTCTTGGTCTACAACCAAGTCCCTTCAGAGCAGGGGGTTGGGATCTGTGCACTGTAGTCCCTACCTGACTGATCTATTGTGGCCTCTTCCACCAGCCACAGTCCCTCAGCAGATGCACCTCTTGCTCAGTCTCCTCTCCATCCCTCCCTGGGTACTTGCTCCAGCCCACTGCATGAAACAGTACTTTCTTTGTCAGCTCAGTGCAGCATTGCCTATGCAGCTGGGACAGGGTGAGTGCTGAGATGCCTCACACTCTCACAAGAAATTTAGCCCTGCCACCAACATAAGCTGTGGTAGGACCATGGGTATCAAGCCCTGACACTACTACAAGTTCTTCCTACATCATCTGTGGGAGAGATCTTTCTTAGTTCAGGTGATATATCTTACAGCTGCTGATGATTTGCCTCCTTTTGTGAATATTTTGAGACAGGATTTGCCTATGCTTATGTTTGCAACTACCCACCATAAACTGTACTATCTACAATGTGCAATGAAAATAGTACACCAAATATTAACTATGTGAGCTATTAATCATTCCTGGCTGATGATAACTTCCTTCCATTACTCATATTCCCTGTGTGAGTAGATGCATCAAGTGTGGGTGTAAAAAAAACTGGGTTTTTAATGTAGCATCAACTTTTTTATACATTGAATGTCATTGAGAGTATTCAGACAACTCCTGCTTTAGATTCCAGAAGGGAGATGAAACAAGATGGCGAACTGAGAATTTAAGTTTTGAAGGATTGTTCTATGTTATTTTTTTTCTCCACAATAGTAGTAACTTCAATTTCATGTGCCTATCAAAAGAAACTGTACTTTAGGAAGAATATGAATGAGCTGTGTAGTGAGGCTTCATCATCCATTGCTTTTTCACACGCAGCACATTTTTCTTATTATTAATATTGCTGGCTTTCTAAAATGTGGTTCATTCTGCTGTCTGCATTCTCAGAGCCATGGTTTTGCTCTTATACTTTTCATCTTACTCTCTTATACTCTAGAGTTAAAAGAATAACCTATCCACCAAAATCCCCTCTCTCCCCCAAAAAAACCCCACCAAAACAACTACAAAAAACAAACAAAAAATCCACAAAAATTCCAACTGAAACAAAAAACCCAAACATACAAACAAAACCAAAACAAAAACAAACCCCAAAAACCACAAACCACCAAAACCAGTCCCTAAGACCTAAACTGCCGACCTTAATCTCATTTGTGATTTTTCTGTTCTTGATGGCTTTACTGGCTTTCTTCCTCATCCATTTCCACCCCCATTCTCATCTCATGCCCCTTCTGATTTCCTCTTTTATTCTTAATTGATCTTAATTGATTTTGTGTCATTTTATGTTTATTTAGTTTTCAATCTCTTCAGTCAGACTCATTCTTTAAGCTCTTTTTTTTCTGCTTTTTCCCTTTTATCTCTTTCTGTTCTTCTAAATTCCTCCTCTATCCTCCCATACTTTTGAGCACTTTTCCCTGATGACTTTCCAATTCAACATCCTATTTGGGCTCCACTTTTTGCACCACCTACTGATGACTTTTTCTGGTCTCAGGAAATAAAGGCTCAGACACAGTGAAAGGGTTGGGGGTTGTTTACCTCGGTATTTTAATAGGATCCCGTTCGATGGCTTCTGCCGTCCAGGTAGAACACGCCGCAAAAGCCCCGTCCCCCCAATAGAGTATACAATTAAAGACTCTACACATTAGCATATCTACCAGGAGGGCCCAATAAGGGGTCTGGGTGGGCTAACTTCTAGTTTACAAAATCTGTCCTACTAGGAGACCTTGAGGGCTCACAAAAACAGGGTGTTTGGTCTTCTAACTCTACGTGGTCTCAGGGGTGTTTAGTCTACTGGCCTGCTAAACACCATGAAACCAGGCTAAACTATCACCTGAAGCATCACAAGTATGCATGCTAATACTTGGGAATGTAGGGAACAGTGTAAGAAATATTCAGGAGAAAAGCAGAAAAAATCCTTCAGGCATCATACTAAGTGCCTATCCTCTGCCATTCACATGTCACATGGTCTCCCTAATTTCTTGCATTTCTTCTCTGCACCTTTTTTCCTCTCTCTGGTTTCCAGGCTCAGAATTGTCTTCTGCCAAAGGGTCCTGCACAGTTTACACACTTTGAAAACTTCTGCTGCATATAATAATAATAATCATCATAATCATCCTTGCATTAAAATGGTAATCATAGATGTTAATTTTGACTGATTACAAAAATAAAAAAAACAGTGCTAAGAAGTAACAAAATTCATCCTGTCAACTTCTTTGATATGAAAAATATTTTCAAATCTTAGGACCCTTTGACTGATCTTTCATGCAAAATTTGGACAACGTATATTTAACTTGCTTGTGCTCTCCTCTGTAAGTCATATTAACAGCACTGTCTTATGCCTTTTACACAGTAAATATAACAAAAAAATTAAACCACTTTACTCAAGCTTTAGTCAAACCTCAGAAGGCCTGGATAAAGTGTTGTCCTTTCTAACTAGAACAACTGCAGAAGGTCTAAATATTACTAAGATCAAAAGTCACTTATTGAAGTAAATAGAAAAAAATAGCTTTTGGTTGAGTTCAGGCATCAAAAGCTGCATCTATAATAATAATAATAATAGACAAAACAATAATAAATATTAAAAAATAAACATATTCTTAAAGCCAATTGGCCAAGCACAGCCTGCATCCCTGTAGCCCAGTTCTCTTGCCCCAAGCACAGGGATGCCACACACAAATTGGGCAATGCCAGCCAAACTGGGGTCACAATTTAGCTGTGTGAACAACTGCAGAACAGAACTGAGCCTCAACCTTCCCAATGAGTTAACAAGAACAGACAGTGCCTGCAGTCCATACTGTGGCCCTCAGACAACTTGGGAAAGCCCAGATTTGTACAGATAAGATTCATGTCACCAGTTCTGGTTAGGTGGGTTTTGTGACACTATAAGGCATAATTACAAGAAAAACTGAAAGGTTTGTTGTGTGGTTCTTAAACAGTGTTGGATTTTTTTTATTGTTGATGATAAACTGATAGTTTTCATGGGGTTTTTTTTATCCTTAGTTAAAAAGTATTTCCCCATATTCAAAAGTGTTATATTTCAACAGAAATGTCATAGCCTCCACAAGGGGAATTATTGTTATTGACTGAACAGGCCTGGGATTTCAACAACTATAATGGATGTTGTTGCTTTAAAATGCTAATTCTTCCCAGTGGTTGATTTCTTATGCAAGGTATATTTTATCCTGTGAAAAGATCAATATTTTATTACGCTGTCTTCTTCGGGCAAGAGTTTTGGGGCATATTCTGTAAAAATGTTGCCTTTTTCCACAAAAACTAGAGAAATGCCAAAAACCTAACTAATATTTTCTTTCTTCAAAGAGGTATTTGAGCTTTTAAAAAATCAAAAGAAGACGAACAAAAAGACAAGAAAACACAAAATAATTCCTATTACATTGTGAAATGGAAATGCAAACCTCTCCAGGTATAAAGTAGGACCTGATTTCACAGTCTTTGGGTACATGTACCACTGCTCAGTATAAACACAGAGAAAGCAACCAGGCAATGTATAAGAGTAACAAGCACTAGTGATCAGGAGCAAATCTGGGAAACTGGCATGCATTCTCTGAATCATTTAATTTCACCTTATAGACCTTAAAACATTTTTAAGGAGGCTACAAACAGGGGCAAGTAAGAGGACAACTGAGAGGAACCTTCTTTGTCTCTATTAAAACTGTCAGTGATGCAAATGAGCCTGTTAGAACAAAAAGATTAATATTTCAATAATGGAGTAGGCTTTCACATTACCTTTGAGGCCTGGAACAAGAATCTGAACAGAGCAGGACTCCTCTGCAATGTGTTGAGGATATCCAGATCTTAGCAGTGACAGGAAGGCAAGGCTAATTAGAGTCACCAAGAAAACCAGATCTCTCTTCATAATGAGCACTTACAGGTCACTGACTCCTAAACAAAAGAATGAATAAACAATTATAAGAATTCCAAAGGCTTTCAACAGTTTCTGAACACATGCAGCATCCCACTACAAACACAATATATATCTGTGTGCATGAGAAGCACATGTGCAGCTCCTCCAAGCAAGTTATGTGCTCCTCAGACACACATGAAACAGGCAGCAGCACATTTAGCAGGTTTTTTGCTGTTGGACTGGATGAGATAAAGCTCAAGAGAAATTTAATTAAACAAGAAGGAGGTTAAGTAATGCTAATAATAGGCAATTCTGTGTTCATGATTTCTCATTGGAGATAGCAATCTGGAAAGGTGAAAGGAGATAATACATCATGCAGGCTTAGAATCACAGAATTGATTAGGCTGGAAAAGACCTCTAAGATCATCAACCAACCATTAACCCAAGCCTGCCAAGTCCACCACTAAGCCATGTCCCCAAGTGCCACATCTTAGAAACATGTCCAGAGATGGTGACTCAACCACTTCCCTGGGCAGCCTGTTCCAGTGCTTGACAACCCTTTCCATGAAGTAATTTTTTCCTAATATACAATCTAAACTCCCTCTGGCACAACTTGAGGCCATTTCCTCTTGTCCTATTTCTCATAACCTGGGAAAAAGACTGTCTCCACCCTGGCTACAAACTCCTTTCAAGTAATTGTAAAGAGCAATAAGGTCTCCCCTGTGCCTCCTTTTCTAAGGCTCCTTTCTGGCTAAACCCCAGTTGCCTCAGCCACTCCTCACAGGACTTGCACACCAGACCCCTCACCAGCTCTGCTGCCCTTCTCTGGACACACTCCAGCCCCTCAATGTCCTTCTTGCAGTGAGGAGCCCAGAACTGGACACAGGACTCAAGGTGTGACCTCACCAGTGCTGAGTACAGGGGGACAATCCCTGCCCTGGTCCTGCTGGCCACACTATTGCTGATACAGGCCAGGATAGCATTGGCCTTCTTGGCCACCTGGCCTTGCATTGAAAGTTGTTAGTACTAAGCTCCCACTTAGAGTGGATACTGCTCTAAAGAGGCAATTCAGTAACAGATGAGACCAACTCAAAGGCCTGAAACTTCACTTCCCATCTACCTGAGCACGGGAATTGTGCCCAGGGAAATTGTCTGATACAATAGCCCTCATGTAAGTCATTGAGGGTGGAAGGCAGGTAATATTTCACTGTATCATTCAATAAAGTTGAATCAGAGTCTTCAATAACTCCTGAAGAGAATCACCTTTGAAACATATCCTAGTCTAAACTGACAAGTGAAATGGCTTGCCTGAAATTAGACTGTGAAGAGATGTCTCAGAAAACAACCAAACAGAAATGGAGTTGGTGTGAAAGGACTGTCAAAAGACTGTATTTAGGGGGGCTGTAAAAATACTTTGACGAAAGTGTTATTTATGTATTTCTGATATGTTTTTCCAATCTGTCTTTAACCAGAGCTCTGTACTACACAAATAAGCTGAAAGTCATAACAAGTTTTTAATCATCTTTTATATACACCATAAGGACATGTGCATTTTACATCTAGAGCAAGAAGATAGGGCTATATTAATTTCCACTCCCTGAATCCCTTAAAAAATAAATCAAGCAGGATTAGGCACAGGTGTGGGATCAGTATGTGGATCTGTATGCCTTAACATATTCGGGATCTAGGAGAGTGGAACTGTTATTTTTGGGATGGCCTGAAGGTATTAACTGGCATAACAGATGTCTTAGCAGCAAGGCCAAGTAGATGATTTTGGAGTTGGGGGAATAAATTGTCCTTCTGAATTACTGTCCAGTTTGTGCTTCCATTAATCCCTAGGAGACCATAGCAAGGGGATCTGATGACAGCAGATTTTGTCTCCTTCCTCATGTGTGGAGGGCACTGCGTGAGTTACAGGCCAGGTTTCTCTGGCTCACAACCAGCTTGCTACCCCATCTGTTGCTGCATCCACACTGTGAGGCAGGGGGACACTACAATACACCCCTAAGTTCTTATTGACCATCCAGATCTGGTGCAAAAACTTGGATATGTGAGGGGTCCCTTTTGACACAAATCTTTTCCTTGGGTTTCTTTCCAAAGAAGAGAGACCTGCAGCTAGAGGACCACGCCTTAAAACGTGGTATCTATGCTTAGAGCTGTGAAAAGCTCTTGGCTCAAGAGATCTCAATACAGTCATAGTCTAATGAACTACAGCAGGGCAGGAAACCCTAGAGAAAAGGTAATCCTGGGTAATAGTGGGTAATTTTCCCATGGGACAAGGAAGGAACAGGGACTATTTGAGGATTTCCACAACCTGCCATGCAGTCCCATAATGGGTCAGGCATAAGCTACTCCATAGACAAGCTTTGCCAACCAGAAAGAATACCTAGGAGAGTGTGGAACTGCTGCTCAAATATTTAGGCCATGATAAGTTTTGTCACAATTGCAGCAATTTTCACTTGAGGCTTTTCAAGAGTACTGGGCAAAATTGACTTTTGCCACCCAAGGATGAGGAACAAGAGCTAGAGGAGAAGGTACATCATAAAGCCACACATGGACCTGTCAGAATGTGTCCAAAGGAGGGTCACAAAGATGATCAGAGGGCTGGACCACCTCTCCTACAAAGGCAGGCTAAGAGAGTTACGGCTATTCAGCCTGGAGAAAAGTAGTCTCAGAGGAAACATCATTGGGGCCTTCTGGTACTTAAAATGGGCTTATAAAAAAAGAGGGAGAGTGAATTTTACACAGACAGACAGTGATAGGATAAGGCAGAATGGCTTCAAACTGAAAGAGGAGATATTTACGTTAGAACAAGTTGCCCAAAGAAGTTGTGGATTCCCCATGCCCACAAGTGTTCAAGGCCAGATGGCACAGGACCCTGAGCAATCTGGTCTAGTAGAAGATGCCCTGCCCATGGCAGGGGGGCTGGAATTAGAAGGTCTTTAAGGTCCCTTCCAACCCAAGCCTTTCTATGATTCTGTGATAAAGGTGGACATAAAGAATTGCAATAGTTGGGGAAGAAAAGAAAAAGTAATGGAAATGTAGATGCCATGGAGAAGCAGCAACCAGGCCAGCTCCCCAGGACTCTGACAGAAAAAAACAGGAGGAAAACACTTGCTGTGTTGCTGAACTCTGCTTTTCTGGGCTACAGCCTCCCTTGGCTATGCAAGGGCCAGCCACAAGTACTAGAAAGCAGGTCAAGCCACCAGCCACTTTACAGCTGTTTTCTAAGGTTATGCAAACTATTTGACCACAGTCTCGAGATAGTTTTGAAGTATCAATCTCTGTGAGAGCACTTTTCTCCAAAATATCCTCATGTGCATACTAAGATTACTTCTGAAACATTAAACTTGATTCTGGCTACATCTCCCCGGAAGGAGATTCCTAACCCCAAGGCACAAGGCATTTGTCCACAGTGGATAGTCCTGCCTCTTTTTCCTGTCTCTGATCCACAACAGTCAGCAAGCAAGAGGGAGCAACAAAAAATAGTCAATAAGAAAGGTTGAGGAAAAGGGTGTTTTTGCAGATCCTCAAAAGTTTCTAAGGCCAGTCTTGACATTTGAATAGTCAGTGTTGGTTGACTGCACAATGAAGAGGTCCCTGGCAGGAACATGGTTTGTAATGCTAAATGAGGGACCAGCACTCCCTCATGGGGGAAAGCAGTGAGTTGTGGTTGCTCCAGCCAGCCAGGAGGATGTGCCTGGAAGTCTCTTTCAGACACCCTCAGCAGCAGTCAGCCTTGAGAAACAGAGTTTGCAGGCTAAGCAAAAAGAGGATGTGGGTCCTATCTACCTTAGCCTGCAGGACCCACTCTACAGCCCAGGAGAACACCTGGTCAGTACCCCACAGGACATCCTAGGCAGGATATCCCACCCTTTTTTTGTAATGGGAGCACTTCAGGATTCAGAAGATCAGATAGAGAGACTTTCAAGCCAAGTGGCTCAAATACACAGCTGAAAGCCTGGAAATTAGGCACTTTCAGCATGAGCACCTGGCAGACTGGTGATAAGGATTCTTGACGGACAAATTGGAGAGTGGAATGAAATGGCCTGAGATGGAAGAAGAAATTGAAATTAGGATGGTGCTCCAGACTCTGCATTACTGAATAAAAGGCAGCATCACCTCCTCTGCCTGCAATTTATGAGGATTTAGATGTATCTAGACTCCAGCTGAAAGATCAAAGGCTCCAGGTATGTTAAATATTAATCTGCCTTTGCAAACCCCTATACAGCTCAGAGATGAGACAGACATCGAGCAGCAGAGAATTGTCAAGGCTGCTTCTTGGCTCTGCTCAGAAGCCACATATGATGGATTTTCTGGGGAAAACAAAATCTCCAACAAAGCTTCAGCACATTCTCTGCTCTCTGCTGTTGGGCTTACATGTCTCAGAGACAGAGGGGATACAACCCCACTCTACCTCGTATCAACTCAACTCACAGAGAAAATGGACTTGTTCTAGAAAAAGGAACTTCTTTAGTGTCATTCAGGTAACAATACCCAGATCCATAAGAATATTTAGGGAAATTACCTTGGTCTGAGAAGAGCCACTAACAGAAGGAATCTCTGAAGAGGTTACAGCTTAAATACTCTATAGAGTGGCTGCAGTAAAGGGACACATTAATAGTAGAAATAAAACCAAAAGCACTTTGGATATCACTTTCTCCATCTCTCCCTGCTTTCAAAAATTTTCTGCAGCTAAAATTTCTTTTTGTGACTGAAATTACACTTTGTTGTCCAGGTATGTGCTACAGCAGTACCTTTCGCTTTAAAATCCTAGAAAATTTCTTGCCTTTCTAACCTACTTTCAAGCCCTTTCAGACCTAGATGCATAAAGTAATTTAAGAAAATTAAATCCCACTGAAACTGGTCGTCAGATAAAGGAGGACCAGCCTGTCTTTTTGAACCTTATTTTCACCCTGATATTTGGGGTATTTTCAGCATTGGTAAAACCAATGCCAGAGAGAAACCTAGAGATGTTCAGCACTTGTAAAAGTATGCATATTTTCTCACTGCCTACACAGGGATCAAAAGTCAAATTTGTGGCCATTAACAGGGGCCATTAAATCAGTGAAAGCTGAAAGTATTGGAAGAAAATTAGGAGAAGAAGGCAGTGCTCACTTAAAAAATAAAAATTTTGAAAGTGCCTCTATTTCCATTAGAAATGAAAACTTATCAATGCAACCAGTATAATAATTTAAAGACAACTTTTGAGACCTCTCAGCTTTAGGAAATCTGCCTCAGTTGCCAAGAGAGAAGAGGTTTCTCAAGCCAAGCTTCAAGTGACAAGTCCTTGAGAGGTCATTGGAGAATCCCAAAGGTCCCATAGGCTCTCTCAAAACCGCTGCACAACCAGCCAGGCCAGCTGGCACTCATTGAGTTCCCACACTTCCCCCCAGCTCTGGATGGAAAGCTTGGAGATCACTTGAGCCAGCTAATGCCTCATGCATGAAGTCCCTGTGTCTGCCAGTGGCTGCTCCACAAGTGCCAGTGGCTAATTCCACGCCGTTATTTTGGACCTAGAAGAAGCAACACAGATGATCTCCCAAGCTGAAACCAAATGGATGAAAAATGCAGATGACAAATTATGCCCATTGGCATTAATGCTCAGCCAGTCAACAGCTACAGCTGCCAAGTGGACAGGAAAAAGATTTACTTTTGGTTGTCACAGTATCCTACTCCTCATTGAGGAAAAAAACAAGAACGAGAAGAAACAGCTTTTGACCCCATTTCCTCACACATTAGATAAGTGAGAGCTACATTTAAAGGAGGTTCTAAGAATAAAAGGGAAGCCACTTGACTGCTGCCCAGTTCTTTCCAATGCTGCAAGTATGACACCTCAAAAAGTGAATCACAAGACAGAGAACAGCTGCCATTAATCCTCTGTATAATCCTGCAGGACTCATCTTTGAGCTGGTTTTGTTTCACTGAGCAATTTTCACACTACGATTTTTTTTTCCTCTTATTTTTAAAATTATTCTTCATTCTCTGGTATCTGAGCTGAATTATCTATATTCTGAGTTGAGTATGCTTCTGATACAGACACACAAATGTGCAGAGCCGCAGCCACATTTGGTGAGCGACTTTCCCAAGCTGGTTTGAGTCAGCACTACAGACACCGCAGTAACTTCCAAGAGTTTTCACTCCCCTGACTTTTCAAGTCCTTGTCATCCATATCTCAACACCTCCCTGGCAGCTCATGTGTCCTTAAGCACCCTGCAGGCCCTACAAATTCTAGGAGATGCAACACATGCCCAACAAATCATGCCCACAAAATAGCAAGCTGTGACATAGCCTTCATGCTATTTCAAACATTTTGAACAGATAAAAGACCAAACAAATTTAAGTCCCAGGGTTACCACCAGTGCCCACCACAGACCAGGGACAGGTTTCTGGGGGAAGCGGGGAGTGGCAGAAGGGACAAGCCTCCAGCACTATTGACACAAGCTGCTTTTCACCCCTTGGCCCAAGAGATGTGGATCATTCCCTGGGGAAGATGCCTTTCACATTGGAGATGAAACCTGTGTCACTGACCTCATCTTTCTCCATTACAGCCTTATTAATCTTCCTAACCTACAGATGTTTTGTGTAGCTATGCTTTTACTTCATCTAAGCATTTTTTCATTTGTCCTCTCAGATCTCTTGCACATTACCTTGGGTAATCAAACGTTTGCCGTTAGCTAGACTATAAAAATCAGAATCAATTACAAAGCTGCTTAAACACTCGGTGATCATTATCATAACATTGCAATGCTCTCAAGTTAAATCCTGCGTGTTGATTTAAAGGTTAAAGTAATGGGCTTGAAAGACTGCAAAAAAATCCCTAAATATTAATACTGTAGTATTGTAAAAATGAGGACCATAACTGCTGTGGTTTCCAAGTCTCTGTGAAATCTATGGAGCATGGAGTAGCATAAAGCAGACATATAACACATTTCAGCTGCTGATGATGCTGAAGAACAGTGAGGTTTGCTGTAGAGGACAAAAGAGTCAGTCTAAGCTGATGGAAGCTTAAAAACCTTAAAACCAAACTGATAACCAAGGATAACTCCATGGTTACTCCCCAAAGTACACTTAATACTGGCACAACAAAGCCATTTCCTCAGCTGATGTCTGTGACGTGTAAGGTACAATTAGTTTGCCAACATAGATCCCCTTATCAGATGTAGGTATAGTAGTCCCACTTTTCATCAAGAAGAATGTTTTTAAAAATTGGGACAAATTTCTTCCTGATGTTGTTCTGCTGAAGTCAATGAGTTCATGTTAGAATTAACTTACTGTCATCTGTACTGAAAATATAAAAATAAGGCTTCAGCAAGAGTGAGATGAAGTAGCGCCAGAAAGGGACAAATATGTTTTCAAAACTTTTACTAGAGGGATATGAGTGCCAAATCTTTCACAATAGTTCACTAAGAATTTTTAGACAACCTATGGATTTTTTTGTAGAAAATAACATTCAAGTACATTTTTATCTTTATGTAAATTGGTCAGAGGCAACTAGAAATACTAAACAGAATTTCTCATGCAATGTTTCAATCAAAGTCCCTACTAGATTACAAGATCTCTTCTGCCTTCAGCTGTATTTAACAAAAATAGTTTGTGATTTTGGGTGCCATCATTTTAATATGTCAGATCAAATTTTTTATATTCTTAACCACCAGAAAAAAAAAAAAAAAAAGTGTGCAGTATCAGTTCTTCTAAAACCTGGGTCTAAAATGTCTCAGTTCATTCCCACTCCTACTAAACATTCATATGAGAACCTCATACTATCCCCACACAGCTATTGGTAGGAAATAAAAAACCAAGGCTTCACCAAGAATCAGTGAATGACGTGGAGAATGCTGCAGGAAACATTTCTTTACGTTAATAAATACATAATACGAACATATGCATTTGTAATTTTATTTATGAAGCTTTAAGGCATTGCTTTTCAGCACTTCCCACCTACAGAGGCTTAGGACCACCTGCAGAAGTTGGGATACCTGTGCAATTTTATGCCCACTTCACCAACACTTACACTTTGCAGCATGTTCTCACCCCTGAGGGGTTTGGAAGTTTTCCTAGGTGTGCCTGATTGTTGTCTTCTTGAGGGCACTGGACAGGCTCAAAAGGCAAACTCAGCCTGGGAGGGGGCTGTCCCAGTCTTGCAGCTACATTACATTCTTAGAGGTGTTGAGAAGAGGCAGAAAAGTCTATCAAGGCCTCATCCAATCATCCCAGTCATGCCAGCAGTGGCACCTGCCTTTGGCACAACAGAAATGCCACACAATTACTGATCCAAAAGGTGAGAAGTAACAGCTACGGAACATCCTTAACTTAAAAGGATTGAAACCCACGGCTCCAGTTTCCCAAGAGAGTAATTGCTCACACTGGATGGACACAACAAGTGAAATTAGACTACACTCTGGCATGCCACCTTAAAGGATGAAAGGAAGCACAGAAGAAGCCTGATGATGAAGCCAGCTCAAGCCTAGTGGTAGGACACTAGACTAAAACTGGGTAAAATGAGTGTTTTCCCTTCCCTGCTTTCTGTTTTTATGCACCACAGTTGAGTAATGTATAAACACAGGGACAAGTCAGGAATATTCAGGCAGAAGACAAAATCTAAGAAAAGCAGTTGATGGGGTTAGAAGAAGAATAAAGACAAGAGACAAGATATAGGATGCAGACTACCGGTGGATACACAGCAAAAGTGAAAAAACAAAGGTCTGACCAGGGAAGAGTCGCAGAGAAAGGACAGAGGAGCAATGGCACCATCCCAGAGGGCAAGTGGACAGGAAAAAGATTTACTTTTGGTTGTCACAGTATCCTACTCCTCATTGAGGAAAAAAACAAGAAAGAGAAGAAACAGCTTTTGACCCCATTTCCTCACACATTAGATAAGTGACAGCTACATTTAAAGGAGGTTCTAAGAATAAAAGGGAAGCCATTTGACGGCTGCCCAGTTCTTTCCAATGCTGCAAGTATGACACCTCAAAAAGTGAACCACAAGACAGAGCACAGCTGCCATTAGCAGATGCCTATTAATCAGGACAACTCTGCTTCAATCCAGACCTCAAGCTAGCAGAGGCTACTTCGAAACAGACCCTTGGGTGGGATTTAACTGTTCTGTCTTAGGTGGTCAGTCTGCGAAAATCACCCTGAGCACTCTGTGTAACCAAGTCACAGAAAGGCACCTTGGCACAGGGATTCATTTCATCCCAATACAGAACAGGTAATTGACTCTGGAGGTACTTCTTCATTGCCCAGTATCACTGGCTCAGTCTTGCAGGTATGTAGAGTTAGGTGAGGGGTGTCCCACCATTGCTAATTAGCTAAGTCAATCCACAGGAGGGCTAACAGCAGCCTGGCTTCCTGATACAGTCACACATTAACCTCCCCTTCTCTGTACTGTCACCAATGGCTAGCTGATCCCAGCTACCACAGGCTGCTATTCCAGCAGTAAGATATTCCTCTACTTGTTATGTTGTTTTTCTGTTTATTTAGTTCCTTGGTTCCTGGCAAGGATAAAATGGCCATAATTCCTGTGAAAAATGATGCCAGCCAAGGAAAGGAATGCCCTTGGCAGCAGCTGAGATGGCCTTCAGTGTGTTACAAGACTGTGCCAGCACGTGTATGCCAGCAGCATACACAAAGCAGGAAGATGCATAAAGGAAAGAATTCAAGGGACTACATTACCAGAAAAAACAAACAAACAGACAACAACAATTAAAAAACAAACAAAAAACCAAACAAATACCAAACACCAAAACAACAAAAACCGAACCAAACGAACAACAACAAAACAAACAAAAACCACACCAAAAAGAAAGACAAACCTACAAAAAAAACCCCACCAAAAAACAACCCAGCACATAATTAGAGTGGGAACGTTTTAAAAGAAGGAAAGATATGGCAAAATACCAGGCTGCAATGGAAAATAATAGCCAGCAAAACATACAGAACTTAGGAAAGACCATGACATCAGGCATTTTGTAATAGTATGCAAGCCACCAAGAGTTATGGAAAGGATCCAAGAGTTTATCCTCAAATGACAAGGACGTATTTCTTGGAGTGATATCCTCAATATAACAAAACACTGTGGTACATAAGCATTCATGATCAAAATCCTGCATTTGAACTGGGGCAGTGTCAATGCGATTTCAACAAAAGGTAATTTTTACTCTCCGGCTGAGAGACCAACTAACACTCTACACATGATCCTACATGATTCCACATGTGACTACATCAGTGGACAAGGGAAGGGCTACAGATGTAATTTATCTGGTCTTCTGTAAAGCCTTTGACATGGTGCCCCACAACACCCTTCTCTCTAAATTGGAGAGAGATGGATTTGATGGGTGGAGTGTTAGATGAACAAGAAAGTAGTTCGACAATCACATCTTGAGGGTGGTCAAGAGCTCAGTGTCCTGATGGACATCAGTGACCAGTGGTGTCCCTCAGGAGTATGTATTGGAACCAGTGTAATTAGTATCATCATTAATAACATGGATGAAGGGATTGAGTGCACCATCAGCAAATTTGCAGATGATAGCAAGCTGTGGTGCAGTGACACACCTGAAGGACAGGATGCCATCCAGAGGGACCTGGAAAAGCTTGAGAAGTGGCCCATGGGAATCTCATGAGATTTAACAACTCTAAGTGCAAGGCGCTGCACCTGGGTCAGGGAAACCCCCGGTATCAGCACAGGCTGGGAGATGAACAGATCCAGAGCAGCCCTGCTGAGAAGGATTTGGGGCTGTGCAGGGTGTGAGAGGCTGGACATGATCCAGCCATGTGCCCTTGCAGCCTGGAGAGCCAAACGTGCCCTGGGCTGCATCCAAAGCAGTGTGGGCAGCAGGTGAGGGAGGGGATTCTGCCCCTCTGCCCAGCTCTGGTGAGACCCCACCTGCAGGGCTGCATCAGCTCTGGGTCCCCAGCACAGGAAGGACATGGACCTGTTGGAGCCAGTCCAGAGGAGGCCACCAAGATGATCAGAGGGATGGAATCCCTCTGCTGTGAGGAAAGGTTGAGATATTTGGGATTCCTAGAGAAGAGGCAGCTTGGGAGTCACCTAATTGAAGCTTTCCAGTTCCTAAAGGGAGCCTAAAATAAAAATGTGGAAAGACTTTTTACAAGAGCATATAATGACAGGACTACAGTGAATGGGTTCAAACTGAAAGTAGGTTTAGATTCGATACTGGAAAGCTATTCTTTACTGTGAGGGTGGTGAGAAAGTGGAACAAGGCTGCCCTGGGAAGTTGTGGATGCCCCATCCCTGGAAGTGTTCAAGGCCAGTTGGGGCTTTGAGCAAGCTGGTCTAGTGGAAGATGTCTGTGTCCATGGCAGGGGAGTTGGAACTAGATGATTGTAAAGGTCCCTTCCAATCCAGGCCATTCTATGATTCTATAATATCTTCACTGGACAAGTGACAGGAGATCTTGATAGCAAGAGTATTACCCAATGTCCTCGTATTCTTAAAGCTCTGACACACCTTTCCAAATACAGATAAGGGAAAGAAGGCAAAAGGAAGGAGAACTTATCAAAACAGCTGCCCATGTTAATAGAAAAAATATGGTTGGTACACAGAAATGGTTGCAGAAGCAAAATGCAGCAGGAAAATAAACAGGTTTCTATGCATCTGATGTGACTAAGTTGAAGCACACACGAGGACACTCAATTCCTGCAAATAACTAGACATTAACAAAGTTCTCAGAAGTCAAAGTATTCTTATACTAGTATGCTATAGCAGACTTTCACTATCAGTCTCTATCATTGGCAATAGTCATGATCCAATGTAAAAGCTACTGCCAAAAGGAACCCAGCTGAAATATCTCTCAGTGGCAAAACCTTCCAGAGCAGCTCTTACACATACCACAACACATGCACTCAAAGTACTTTACCATGTACAATTCACTGGTTGACAAATATTTTTAAAATTTGAGGAGTACAAAGGATTGCATGCAGCTTGAGATGCTTTTGACAATCTCATCTCATTTTGAAAAAGAAATATAAATTCAGAAAGAAATAGATAGAATATGTAGAACACAATTTGCAAGCAAGGGTGTTTATTTGAATACATATGAACTGAAGGTGTTACTTCCCTTAACGTGATGCTTCTGCTGCCAAAAGATTCTCTAGGATGACAACCCCCTTTGAAATTTTTTCATTAAAGTCCTTCCATCTAACCAACTGCCCTGAGAGATTTCTGTATTTTAATAATGTGCATTTCTAGGGAATAATATAACAAGCTATGTTAAGTAAGTGATAACTACTGGCATTTCTACCTGCTTTGGAACTCAGCAAATTTTCTAACAATAGCAGCAGATGTACCTTTCACACAGCTGGAACATGACCAGAGGGCAGCTGAGCACCAATTAAAAAGCTGCAGAACAGCTAAGCAGTGATCACTTGAACCTCCACGTTTGTCTGCTCAGAATTGATATGGCACTTACAGGAGCAAAAACTAATGCTACTGTTCTGATCGTGCAGTTACCAGTAAAATAAAAGGCTTCAGCGGTGTTAAAGAGTACACTGACCTGAAATCCCAACATCTGCCAGTTGACTTAAGAAAAGGAACAATGAACAACAAAACCAAGACTTGCTGCAGTTACTCAGTGCTGCCAAAAAAATAAAGAGGCATCAGCTCTATACATATCAGAAAGTCCATGAACTCAGCAGTGTAGTTGCAATGTTTAATGTCATCTTCCTTAAAATCAAGGAACAGTGTGAATGCAATCACTTGTACATTAAGCATAAATAGGCAAATGCATGTTTAAATAGAGTTGCTTAGGAGACAGTCTGTCAATTACATAAAAGGCAATTCTGACGTATCAATCATATATTATATCATACTTATATCATGGCCTGGGTTGGAAGGGACCTTAAAGATCATCTGGTTCCAACCCCTTGGCCATGGGCAGGGACCTTCCACTAGACCAGGTTGCTCAGAGCTCCAACCTGGCCTTGAACACTTCCAGGGATGGGGCATCCACAACTTGTCTGGGCAGCCAGTTTCAGTGCCTCACAGTAAAGAATATTTTTTAACATCTAATTTAAACCTGCTTTGTTTCAGTTTGAAGCCCTTTACACCTGTCCTGTCACTACAGGCCTTTGTTAAAAGTCCCTGTCCATCTTTCCTATAAGTTCCTGTCAGGTACTGGGAGGCCGCAATTAGGTCACCCCAAAGCCTTCTCTTCCGGCTGAACAAACCCAATCCATGAAGATATTAAACAGCAAAGGAAGATAACCTCCAATAAAGAGTTTTTTCAGCTGCAGCTCATAGCATGGCTCTCATTACATCATCTCACTTCATCTCTACATTAGCTTTAAACTGCAAGTTCATTGCACAGCTAGAAACACTGCAAGTGCATCTGTAGGTACTGCTGACAGATCCAGCACCCTGGAGTCTCCTCAGCACCATCAGTCCTTGTCTTGCTCTTCCACATGTTCTCAGTATCTGTTTCCTTAACATTTCTTGAACGTAACTCCAGTGAGCCATCAGAGACTTGTTTTCTTGTTAACACCATTCTGACAAGAAAGCTCATTGACACACATTTTTCTTTTCTATTTAATAAGGGGTTTTTTTTTTCTGTTTCCTGTGCTAGGCCTTCATTAGATTCATGTCTGGTGTTTTTAATTGATTGGCTATTTTTACTGTGCCATCTAACAATGCCAGTTCTTTCATATCAATTTTTTATAGCTCTTTCTTTTAATTCCCAAAAATTAGATCACTTACAAAACTTTCTCTGATGATAATAAAAAATTCTACATATAAGTAGAATTAAAATTATACAATCACTTATATAATTTTGTCCTTCCAAAGAGCAGATTGGCCCTGGCATTCAGATGAGATGGAGATCAAATCAACATCTCATGCATGATCTCCTGAAGGCCCATAGATCATTTCTAAAGAGTCCACCAAAGATGAATAAATGCATACATAATGTTAGCAGGTTTCAGTATCTGCTAAAGTCATCAGCACCATCACAGGATATTTTGGGGTGGTCCACAACTAAGCCTGAAAACCACACAAATTAAACAGAAAATCTTCGACTACTGTCTGTAGGATTTCTTTTTCGGTTGTTGTTATTATTTATGTATATTCCACAATTAGCAAACAACAAAAACTAAACAATCACAGAGAGAGCCATGCTTAAGACCAGACCAAGACAGGCACCAGGAACTTGAGCACATCTATGGATACAGCTTCATTCTTCAAGGTCCCTATTCAAAAAACAGCCAAAGCCAAAGCAGTTTCTTTTTCCACTCTCCATCTTTTTCCCCCATTTTCACCTCTAAACCTCCAAGTGAGAGATGCTTGAGTTCAATACAGGCAACACTACCTCTGAATCTCTCTGTGGCCTCATACCAGGTTCAAACAAAGCATTCAAAACTATCTCCTAATAATTCAGCCACCTTAAGAGATAGGAGGCTCCTGTGGTTTTACTGGAAAACTTGAGTGCTTAAGCTTTTCTTACTGCACAGACCAGAGATGGTCAACATCTTGCCGGAGGAGAGTAACAAGACACTCTTCTCCCACCTAGCCCATTTCCATCAAGGAAACACATCCAAAATCATTCAGTCTCCTCCAAGCACACCAAATTACCATGTGGGTTAGTTACAAGGGCACCTTTTCAGCAGCTGGGAGGTGGAGGTTTGGAGCATGCAATGAGCTGCATTTAGACCTCCTATTTCCCAGGTATGTGGCCCCAGACAGCAGGTTACTGTGTGACAGCTGGGGAGCAGCAGTCTATTTTTCAAAGAGAACTCTAGAAAACACTTTTCTCAGAGCCGTTTTTCAAAATCTCCATGCTTGAAGGACAATTCAGCACACAAATTCAAGGTAAGCTTCCACCTTCCAGAACTCTAGCTCCTGCAGCATTTGGCACTAAAGATGGTGAATTGATCCACTTCCACATCCAGCAGAGAGAATTGTGGAGCACCTCTCACAAGCAATTTTCAGATGGCTGCTGTTGTCATCACACACTTGTCTGACTGTGCTGAGTCACTTTCTTCAGCACTTAGCTCTCCTCGACTCACTCTGCATTGCACATAAACATTGCCCGTTCTTGGTTTGGCTCTGGCATCCAACTTGCAGCACTGTGAAACTATTTATTCATGTCTATGTTTCATTCATGTGCTGTTGGACTAGATCTTTAGAAGTCCCTTCCAACCCAAACTGTTCTGTGATTCAGTGTAGAAGGAAACCAATAAAAACCCTAAAACTCCTCACCATTTGTCATATTGCTCTGTCCTAGCCTCCAGGACACCCTATGGACCTCCTAACTAATCTTATGATAAAGTTTTGAGGAAGCAGCATCCAAATAATCCCAGAAGCTAAGGATCCTCGGATCCTAAGGAAAAATTAAGAGATTGATGCACTGATGAAGAGCTCAAGCAGACCAACTTCTGCTCTTTGCTTTCCTAAAAACATCTTATAAAACTACAGGCAAATAACCCAGGACTAGATTTTTCTGAAGAAGCACTTAGATGGGTGAGATGACACATTGCTGGATTTTCAAAACCACCTCTTTCTATAGCTTTAGGCTCCTAGTAGGTTGTTTTCTTCTTGACTTGAGTACTTAAAAGACTGTAAAATCCAGCAATACTCCCTTGCATTTTTCAGTTCCAAATATATAAAATGGAACACTTTTAGCACAAAAGTTGGCAGAAGCATTAACAAAGCCTTAGAAATGTCATTAAATGTTCTCTCCCTTGTACCAGTGTTTGCATGGCTAAAAACATCAAAAGGCTTTAAACCTTCTGCTGACACTCTCTTGAAGGGTCCTGCTCTTATGGCTGAAAACCAGGATGGGCTGTGGCTCATGTGCAAACCAGAAGGAAACATTCAAATTTTAAGAAGGTGCCAACTAGTTATCAACCAGCTGATGCCTTATGAGCCAAGTCTGTGCCTCTTTCACAAGACTAACTTTTCCAAAATACATCCTAACACTCCTTTCATCAAGGGAAATTAAAATAGCGAGACCCTGACCACACAGCCTTATGGAAAGCATGGTTCAGCTGTGAAGTTCAGCCAGTAGTGAAAAGCAATGCAAAGCACAAACTACACTTCCCAAGAGACACCATGAGAATATTTTTGGCTAAACTCTCCTGGTTTTCAGCCAAAATAATTTGACAAAAGAACTAAACTATCCCAGAAAACTGACACTTTTCTTTAAAAAGCTACTCTGCCAAAAGTCGTCCTACTTCAAAAGGATTCTAGTTCAAGAATTTTTGGACAGCCCTGGAGATGACTAAAAAGAGCTTTAGAAACAGTGTAAAATCACTCAAAATAATCAGAAAAAAATAGCGTTGAACATAACATACAATTAGAAGTTACACAGTAGATTTCTGCTGCTTCCACAGTGCAATTCTCTGCTGACTGTAGGACTATGACATGTTTAAAATGCTATTTTGACTGTGAATTTAACTTACACATTATCTTTCATGTACTAACTAAAACAAAAATTTCATTTTAGCAGATATATCTAGGAATTTTATGAAAGACAGTCCAAACTTCTTTAAAAGTAAAACTCAACTTGAAAGTCTTACTTCTTGTCTACAACACTGGCACACCTTATTTATGCTGCATCAGTAACACACTGAAATTTTAAGGATAGTATCATTGTTGTAAGTGTGGCTTTTAAATCTGTGTTTTATATCTTCTGATCACCGTAATGCCTTAAATGTTCATGAACATGTAAACAATACATAGACATGAAATACAAAGATCTCAACTACAGAGAGTAAAGCATAGGGCAGCAGTTTTTACATTTGCCACATTTTAAAAATCTTTCAATACCCAAGAATCAAAGTGTATTGGTTTTGCAGCAATACACAAAATCACAGTATTTCCAGTCCAGTTTATATGTTTCACTGTATGATAAGTAAAGTCACTTCTCCACAGTGATTTGATTTTGCCAGAAAACAACCCCCCTCCAAAATTCATTGCCTACACTGAACACATATGTAAGCACAGAGGTCAGAATGGAAACTTGCAAGTCCCTTATGAATCCTAGTTTACATAGCTCATGACTGAAAAGCAGGCATGTGCCCTACTGCTTACTGAGGTATGGCTTACTCTCATATTCCTGCTCACTTGGACCAAGATTTTGTATCACTATACATCCTTATATCTCATTAAGAACTTCTGCATAGTACTATTCCCAACATGATTTGGTTTTCACCAGGATTGCTCTTAATTATCTAGCAGTATAATTCCAGTCCTTACTGGACCTTCTGTCATATGTTTCACTTCTGCAATTCCATTCTCTTCATTCTCTGCTTTGCAGTTGTATTAAAATATACTTTTAAAAGTGGGAAACAGACAACTGCCTATGTCTGTTATCAGGAATGACAACTCAAGAATGAAGTAAAATAAGTTCCAATTGTAGGAAAAGTTAAAATTCATATACTGTTTTGTCCTTTCCTGCTAAAAGGCAAGCTAGCTCTTACAATGGTATTTGCATATTTTAAATACAACCCCCCCTAAACTAAACTGGCATTCAGTGATCTAACCCACATGGATGCTTCTCAATAAAAAGGTCTAATGTTATCTGATAGACTCGAGCAGGCTCTTTTATCCTTTACCTTCCCCTACTATTTGGGAATTGTCAATCACAATTTGCCATAAACAAAACAGTCTCCTAACAAACATCCAGACTTTTTCCTCTACATGTTTTTACAGAGTAAAAGCACAGAAGTCTCTTACCTTATGGCTGCTGAGAGAATGGGAACTGCACAACGCTCTGTGCCTGCAGGGACACTGCACAGATGAACCTCATTGCTGCTGTTTACAGAAGTCTGACAGTTTTTAATTTGAAAAGAGGTTGTCTTTTGCTTTTCGACAGTTCAACAAATCAGACAAAACAGTTGCAAGTGTTATCTGTAAACAGCTTCCTGTTTGAAATAGATCAGCTGTCCTGCAGGACAATAATTAGGGAAGAAGTGTGGGAAAACTGAAGAGACCCATGATGTAAGCTTTTTATTTTGGGAATGTACTTTTTTGGGAATGCACACTTACTTTCCCCTCCTCCTCTCTAGCAGAGAACCCCTTTTTAACCATTTACATCTATTCAGCTCTAAGACATGCACGCACACTGCCCCAGCACAACACTTTTCTTGCCTTGCTTCAGCAGACATGAAAACACGTGAAACGCAGCACTGAATGTGAACATCTTGTGTGGATAATTAGCACACTCTCCCCTTGCTGAAATTCTCTCCATTCTTGCAACTGGCTGCAGCATTCTTGACTTGAGTAAAACATGCAACTGTATCAGAACACCCCACAACAATGTAAATGCTAAATTATCCACATGGCAAGCATCTTTATGAAATTTTGTGGGGTTTTTTTTATACACCTTTTGAGAGCACTTTTGTGCTCTTTCACTATAGTTTCTAAACAGTTGCCCAACTCTGGTTTTTACCTTAAACAGCTAGACTAGTTTGAGGCCTGGATAAACCACAGTACTCCACATATGTTCAAGCAGCAAAAAACTGGGGCCAGCAGGTTCTGGGAAGTGGGATTTTGAGAACACCCCCCTCAGTTACAGCAGTTTGTACATCAACAGATAAACAGCTTCAGTCTCAATTTCCAGGGCAAATAGGGAATACCACTTGTGACTATATAAATTAATACCCTCTGATGAAAAGCTGCTGTGTCTGTAAGACTGTAGCTCTGATAGCTACAAAATAAATCCTGTGAATCATCTTTCTCCATCCATGTCGTGCCACTGTTCCCTCCTCTGAGTTCTTCCAGGTAAGGTTTGAGGGGTCATGCTATAAGCAGGCACCCAGTGGGCTGGGAGCCTGGGTAATCCCCAATATGTGACCTCTGGAAAACCAGGACAGGAGCTAAGGACAGCAGTGGGAGCTCCTTTCCATCTTCCATAGTCCCAAGATCAGGAAAGTATCGGAACACAGAAAAGGTTTTAGACTTAGGGGCTAGAGAAAGCTGCAATAGAATCATCTGTGTGTTCACTTATTTATCACTTTTCAGATCTCTTTTGAGGTGTGGGTCTACTCCATTGAAAATTTTGTGCTGTGGTGGGGTTTGCAGTACAAGCTGATGACACAGTACTGATGTACTCTCTTCCTGCTTTGCTCTTGATATTACATATCCTCTCTCCCAGCAAACCTCTCCCTATGCCTGGGGTGTGCAGCCTTCTTGCCTAAAACAGCTTCTGTTTTGTTAGCCCACAGCACACACTGGCCAGCTTTGATAGAAAAGACAAAAACAGGCAGTGATGCCTCAATCAGGACTCCCTGTGGACTGCCTACATAAAGGTTTCCATGTTGGACTGGAAGCTGGCTACCTTCCTCCGCTGCTATGGACTCCTGTATTTTAACACACACCAAATGGTCATGAAAAGTTAAGAGTTAATGATCACTTCCAGACTACCTTGGTAAAGAATGGGCAAAATGGAAGAACGTGAACATAACTGTCTAAGGACCATGCAACTCCAAAATTAGAGTTCATTTTTTATGCATACAAGCCCCATCAGTTCACTGGGAGCAGAAGGCAATTAGCAGGACTGGGCCCTTGCAGCACTCCATTGGCAGAAACTTGCCAAGACAAACATTTTATGTAAAGAATGCAGCAAAGTGACTGTAGTCCAAGCCTTTGAAGATCATATTACCATGGCAAAGACAACTCCATTTACATACATATCTACTCTCCCTGTAAACACAGGCAAATAACTTTGAGGCCAGAAACAGAATTCAATGAAGAAATAGAGACATTCAGGGAAAGTTAGTAGAAAAGGTAGGACTCAACACTGGGGAAGCAGAAGTGAAAACAAACATAAATGACCAGAGTTCAAAAGGAAAGGGCAAACACTATAAATGCAGTGAAAGTGCTTTCTCTAGGAAAAAGGAGGATAAGCAAGCACATGGTGTTCTTTCACATGAGACAGAGAAAGGCATAGTCCCCATACAGAATGGCGTAAGTAACCTTTACCCACCCCAAAAACCAACTGGAAACTTTGTAGCCATATTGGTGCATTATCTAAATCAGGCTACTATGTGCAAATTGGGGTACTGATGCATGGACCATGTGAGAGCAGCTTAGGTCACCATCAGGTCACAATAGCCACTGGTTATTAAGTTCTTTATTATGTTAACGTGCCTGTCCAGGACACTGGAGCACTTCAAGAGCTGATTCACAAGTGTTTCAGCCGCCCTTGCTGGATAGAGAGGGATAGCCTTCAGAGGCCACAGTACACCAGCACATAGGAACAAGGAGCTCCTGGACAAAGTGACACACAGAAAGGAAGCCTGAAGAGGGTGGAAGTAAGAATGGGTAGCCTTAGAGGAATAGAGATTGTCTGAGCAACCAGAGATCATGCTAGGAAAGCTAACATGCCCTCAGAGAATTAAATCTGGCCAGCGACATCAAAGGCAACAAGAAAAGCTTCTTTAGGTACATCAGTGATAAAAGGAAGACTAAGGAAAATGTGAGCCCTCTCTGCAAGGAAACAGGAGACCTGTCTGATAGGCTTGAGAGATGGGGCAGTGTAAACCTCACGAAATTCAACACCAGGTGCAAGGTCCTGCACCTGGGTTGGGGCAAGCCCAAGCATAAACACTTACTGGGCAAAGAATGGATCAAGAACAGCACTGAGAAGAAGAACTTGGGGGTTTTGGTTGATGACAAGTACAGTGTGAGCCAGCCACATGCCCTTGGCAGCCCAGAAATCCAGCCACATCCTGGGCTGCATCAAAAGCAGCATGGCCAGTAGGTTGAGGGAAGTGATTCTGTCCCTCTACTCCTCTCTCATGAGAGCCTACCTGCAGTGCTGCATCCACCTCTGAGACCCCCAACAGAAGAAAAATGTGGACCTGTTGGAAAGAGCCCAGAGGAGTGCTAATGAACATGATCAGAGCTGGGCTGGAGAACTGTTCTAATGAACACAAGCTGAAAGAGTCAGACTTCTTCAGCCTGGAGAAGGCTCCTGAGAGACCTTAGAGCACCTTCCATTACCTAAAGGGGGGTAGGGCTAAAGGAAAGCTGGAGTGGGACTTTTTACAAGGACATGTAGTAATAGGGCAAGGCAGAAAGGTTTCAAACTGAAAGAGGGCAGGTTTATATTAGATACTATGAATTCTTTACTGTGAGACTGGTGAGACACTGGAATAGGTTTCCCAGAGAAGTTGTGGATGTCCCATCCCTGGAGATGCTCAAGGTCGGGTTGGATGGGGCTTTAAACAACCTTATCCAGAGGAAGGTGTCCCTGCCCACAGCAGGGGGACTAGAATAGATCATCTTTAAGGTCCCTTGAAACCCAAACCATTCTATGTTTCTATACAGCAAGACACCAGTTAGGACAGCTACCTCAGCTTGACCCACTACACAACTTTTCCTCATCCTTTAAATTCAGATCAAATACCACATTGACACAACTATAAGTAGAATTCTTGGATTCAAACCAAACCAAAACCATGCACATAAAATCCAACTGGTAGTAAAAGGACAATAAAAAGTTTTTCTAAAACAGGAAAAATATGCTAATACATTTTAGGAGCATCCAGGCAAATTTTTCTACACTTTGCACAGACAGTTGGCATTATCCTTGTATCTATAAGAGGATTAAACACAATACCTGTTTAAAAACACATGGGTTATTTAAAAATCTTAAGAGAAGAGGACAAGGCCCTGATTCTCCCTTTGGTTTAGCAAAGCATCCAATGGTATCCACATTTCCCAATCAGATTTTTCCAAACGATGCCAATTTCCAATACCCAAACTCTTTAAGAAATGAGTACCTGAGTACAACTGCGGGAGCTCAGTTTACTGCAGGCCACCACAAACGCTGTTCTAGTTACTGAAAGTAAGAGTTGCCTCACTAACCAGCCATTATCAAGCCTCCTAGGGCACTCCCAAGAAACTCCTAAAAGTGGCAAGGAGATGCAGCAGATACAGGACTCCTCCATGGAACAGACACACACACAAGCACGCCAAGTACAATCCCTCCTCTGCTCTCGGGGCAGCACAATGTGCCCTATTCCCTTTCCTTCATATAACAGTATCTGTTTAGCCAAGAAAATAGGAAACAACTTATTATTAAGACAATCCTGGTAAAACTCAGCCTGTAGATGTGTCCCTGTGAAGATATCCCTCTGCCATCTGAATATCTCAGCACAGCCCCAGCACCTCTGCCCTATGTGGGCACAGACATCAGAAGCTCTCCTTACCACCTCTTTTGTGCAGTACATGAGACATATGGTGGGAAAGACCAGTGTGGCCACATCAATACAGGATTAACTTTATTTGCAACTGTGTAAAACCTGGCCTTCTACTTCATTAGTGATATTGAACTAATTTTTTTTTTTTTTATAAAAATTTATAAGCAGCATTCACTGCAGCAGTAGTGCTTTTTCTGTTACTCTTCCCTAAAACTGGAATAATCTCCTCAGTGCTTGGATTTAATTCTATTTTTGCTGCTCCAGGGGGAGATAAAAACTGAGCCACACATGCTAACGTGATATGCAATAATTAAAAACATTAGCTATTAATCATTTAGCAACACCAAGTAGCAACTGCATGTCACTAAACTTGAGAAATATTTTCCTGAAAACATGGAAGAGTAACTGGAAGGTAGAAGAGGGGATACACGAACTCATAGACTTAACAAATCCGACAAACTTTCTCCACTTTATGGCAATACATAAGTGAGGTCCTTTACTTGTATCTCTGTAGGGAACAGGGCACTACTACATACATGTTCATGTCAGCAGGGTTTTCACAGGAGCACCCTCAAGGTAGGCAGCAATGGGCAGGGCAAAGGCACTTTGTTGAACAGCAGTGAATTATTCACACTGATCAGTGCTGCAGTCAGCCCCTACTGGAGACAGGGAAACTCACACGCCCTCAGCCTGACCAGCAGCCTTCATTTTATGCGGCTTCATAACTTTCTGTAATCGACATCTTTTTTTCTGTCATTCTGATAAATGTCTAGTGGCCTAGATAGCACATCCCACAAACTGGAAATGGTCTAGCTTTTCTGCATCACTCTGAGCTTCAGCTATAACTGAGACTCAAACTCAGGCCTCCCACTCAGAAAATTCAGGAAAAACAAAGGAACAGGAAATAGATTATTTCAGTCCACAATGCAGCAGTGATAGGATTTCCTTTAAACATTGCTCGGCATGAGAATGCTACACTGAAACTCAACAGTTGTTCCCACTTACACTCAACAGGGGCTACTCAGACACGATGTTATCATGTATCAAGTAATCCTATTAATACAAGATAGGTCAAGCACTTACCACCCAAAATTTCAAGCAAGTCTGCTACACTAGAATTGTGACACATCTGCACACATATTCAAAGAAAAATCACCAGGGATCAGTCTTCCTCACAGACAAAAATATTTGAAGACATTGTGAAAGGATTCATATGAAATAAACAATTGAAGCTCTAAGATCAGGTGAAAATCTCATGAGCACTTAACAGATGTAAAGCGCTTGCTTCTCATTTGGAGCTACTACAGGAAATAACTTCAGTATGTGGCTACCACTCCGCATTGATACCCCCCACATAGAGTCTTGGTAGAGAATGCTCCACCACCTTTTCATCCGGAGCAGCTGATCAAACTCGTGATGAATCACATGTTCAGAGTTCAATTGTGCCAGCATATGAAAGGTATAGGAAAAGTCTAGCATCATCTCACATGGAGTTTGCTTAGGTTAAGGTAACATTTGACACCAGCATTCCAGCACCCTCATTAGCACTTGACCAGATGGCATCAAACTGGCTTTCCAGATTGCAGGCATGCACTTGGTATGCTTGTCAAGGGACAGAGGGAGTTGTCTGACTATCACTGACACAAACACACGAGGGAGTCTGTAAATAAACTAACGCTAAAGTCTTTTGCCGTGTATTTTTATGCCACAAAAATTCACCTTTCCTTGTAGCTTAGGTGATGTAAAAACCATACCGCTCTGACAGCATTATCCTTTCCCTCAAAGAATTGGCTTATGGGGCCACCATGAGCCTTTGCATATCGTATAGTTCAAGAGGGCTTGCAATGACAGCCAAGAAAAATCTATAGCCAGCTGGCAATGCCTGAGAACATTTGCAATCTTTACGTTCAGTTTACTGAATTTCTCCTCCCCTGCTTACCCCCTCCCAGTGGTTCAAAAGAAACTCAATTGACATTTTTATTACTATGAAGAGATGAAACCTGAGTTACATTTCCCTACAAAACAGGAAATGCTGTCTAGCAAAGCCTGCTGAAGATCACCTCTCCTTGCAGAGGTTACACAGCCCCAGCAGACTCACCAGCCTCTAAGGTAGTTAACATCTGGTAAGTCTCCAAATACTCCCCAAGCTGCTTCTTCAGCCCACAGTAGCCAAGGTCTATTTGTACAGGCTGCCATCTGTGACTGTTTTAGTGGGAAGCTTAGTACTGTGTCTGACTCAAAACTGTATTTTTGGGGGACGAAACGAGGTGGTATTTCCAATCTGAGTAATACCCATTTTTGCAATGAAAACTTGAAATCAAAAGTTATGGCACCTCTACTGTAAGATCTTTTACAATTATTCTCCATACAAGCAGACAGGATTTGGGGTTATTATATACCTACAACTCCTCTCATTGAATTCTAAGGGAAGCTGATGCATTCACATCTGCTGAGTCATCCAAGATGAATAAATAAGGAATAAATAAGAAATTAAGTTATACTCCAGAGACAGAAGTTTGAAAAGAGATAGGAAAAAGCCTTAAGGTAAACAAACTTCTTCAAAGATACAGCCTGCTTTTTGTGCAAATATTCAAGCCTTGTCAGCGAGTAACAGGTAATTAACAGGGCTATCTGTCCTGCCCTACTAAGTCATGCCATAACTTTTAGTCTTCATTTTTTCAATGCAAAAGCAATGCTGAACTTGTTTAAACATTTTAGCTCTCCATAGCTAAGGAAGAGGTACCAAATGGGAAGCAACCAAAACTACTGTAAATGGAAAAAGGAAGTAAAGGTGCAATGAGTGAGTGGCACTTGATCTCTATCTACTCTCAGGTAGGAAAATGCAAGTTATTAAGTGCTCCTGTCACACAACTTGTTCCCAACTTAGCTCTCCACTTAATAGACTGACTCCAAAATTAATTGTCTTTTACTGTGTTAAACACTTACTCCTAACACTATGTTTAGTACAATCAAGTACTAAATTCTTATCATTTGCTCAGAACTTTTAATGACCAACTCCATGCTCCCCCCTGAGCTTGTGTAAAGAGTTCTTTAACACAGATTCTAAAGTCAGAAAATGTAGTGTTTCTGAGACACTAACAGCATTTGGATGCTGACACATCCAGTGCTTCCCCACTTCTCCCTGTATCACCAAGCATGTACAGAACCATGTTATATCACCTAAAAAAATCCTAAACATTTCAGTCTGATAAAAGTGAGAAACTACAGAGCCTGCTTTTAGGTAAGGACTGGTAAGAAACGTTGCCATTTAGAGCAAGTTAAGTTACCCCAATATCAGCCTGTACCTGACCCGACGTATTTTTTAATTCACACCCTTTATCCAGATGTCATTTCTACATATTTCATAAGTCACACACCACCTGCTAGGTGACTTCTTCCAGTGTCAGGAACATGTAGGTCTCCAACTGGTATCTCGTGTGCAAAACTCAGGAGTTCCACTGCTCTACAGTAATTCTCTGTATTTTCTCCAGAAGGTGAGATTTGGAATACTTAGGTTTTTCATTACAAATTCTTTTTGCAGACTCTGGACTCTTTTGTCCAGTTGTTACAACAGTACCAAGAAAAACCTAAGAGGGCTACCATTAAAGTGCTGGGGACTTAATACTTTGATTCACAAGTGTCACTCTCCAGACAGTGGTGAAGTCCCATGACCTAGTTAATCCCCATCTGTGTTTATGGAATTCAAAATTTAAATGAAATTACTCTGTTATATGAACAGTTGTTTATTCAGCCATTTTTTGCATTTTACAGCTGGAATTCTGGAAATTCAAACACCACGTCTTTGCCTGTGAGCTTCTTGTACACACCAGAAAATGTTTCCACCTGTGAAGACAAACAAATCTTGCTTATACATGTGTAAACAAACAACTCTAAGTTAACATACTTAAGGTACTATACTACTTGCCAGTGTACCTTCACTCTGAGGCTCATTATTTTCTTCTAGATTAAAGTAGCTGAGGATTTACACAATAGATACGTTTCTTCTAGAGTATTTGGACCCTCTCTGGTTTGCAACAATGTGAGACCCTGAGAGCTAAACAGGCCCAAACATGAGCCCCCTGTTTCCCCTACCAGAAAAAAACTAAGCAAAGTGCAGGCTTTACTGAATACATCTGTTTAAGGTCAAAACTAAATGTTTCACTTGAAAAACCACAAAAAGAAAACCACAAACAAACAAAACAACCCAACCACTCCCTATACAAACAGAAAACCCAGTAAAACACTGTCTGGTCCCATGAGGGAACCAATATAGCTACTTTATAATCCAGGGGCTTTGGTAAGTTGAACTAGAGCTTTAGTCTAAAACTGTCTTGCTCTATTTCAGCACCTAATTTCAGATACAAACAGAAAGCATTTCCACTGCCATAAGCCAAAAGGCACATCTTTTGCTGTATCCCTAAGCAGTCTCTTAGGGATGTCAGAATGTCACCCTCACCTGCATGAGAAAGTAAGTTTTTCTATTTACCTTGTGTTCAACATTGTTCTGTTGTGCTTTGTCCAGATGGACTTTTATAAGCCTGCTGCCGTCCAGTTTTACGCGGATTCTCTTGCCCACGATTTCACTTGGGAAGACCAGGTCCTCAAGAATAGCATCGTGCACTGCAGTAAGTGTACGGCTGAAATGCCACATTGATATCATTAAAACTCATTCTCTTGAAAATTTTCCAGTTTGACAAGGTTTAAATCTTCCACAGCATGCTTTGGCTAAAATTTCAGTGGCATTTTTTCTCTTTAATGCCACAGAGTGACAACACTATCAAAGGGCATGCAAAAAGAAAAGCTAAATTCTACAGAGTGCAGAAACTAATGACTGCACAAGAAAAAGTAGCCAGGTTTTTACTAACACTTTTACATCACACGCTGTTTTGCAGCAACAGCCTTGAAACACTTTCCTACTTCTACACATTTAATAAATATTTAAATCAAAACCATATTGCTCCATCTGCAACTCTGCCAGAGATGCTGACTGGAAGAGTTTAAGTGCGTAAGTATCCTCAGCTGCAGAGTACATTCATAGGAGACCCAGTTTGGGAAACACTGGTTTCTTCATCTGCCTAAACTCAAGCAGCTTAGAAGACCAATGTGATACTGAAGAAGACTAGCTGGTCAATTGAGTCCATGCTTAGAAGACTGTTTGAAATCTACATGTGTGTTCCTGTACTGTCCAGAAGCGAGCCAACACGAGAAAAGGTGGCCCAGGTTATTCTACATGAGTCTAGAGGACAAGTAAGACTTCCTCTGCAGATTCAGGGCAGTATCACTAGAGACTAATGCCTGTCTCTACAGCAGCACTCCACACCTGCCAGGACTGGAGTGGCTAAGGGAGACAGACATCGACAACACAGCAGCCTGATCTCATCTCAGGCTGAGGCAGGGGCAGTGCTGCACACTTGCCTGCCCTCGTGCAGAAAGTGGCAGCTTCTCTAATCACTGTGCAGTGCTAGTTTTAATAGAACACAGGCAGAGTCCTCCAAAGGCAGGACTGCAGCTAGGTGAGTACTGTGAAACTGTACTTTTAAAATCCATGCCTGAAGACTGCAAAACACGGGAACACATGACACAGGTATAATATTAGGGCAGGGAGAAGCTACAAGACACGCCACATGTCATAAAGAGAACAAATTCTAAGACACAGACTTACATAATGATACAGCAACACACAGATGAGGCACTGACATCCACAGAGACATAGCAGTGTTGCATGTCTAGCAATCAAGTGACCAGATGAGAGCAGGGAGGCCATTTAACACAAACGACTATACTATTGCTATCAAATTTATATCCAGAGGGACTAGTACTCGTACCTACACCCCTCCTCAGCCACTCTCTCCCTCATTGCATCCCCTTCAGTGTGCCAGCCTTGACTTCTGCACAGTCTAACATGTGATGTGGAAGAGGCTCTTCCTACAACTTAAAAAAAAATAGTTCTTGTCAGCACACTGTGGTAACAGAGACAGCAGGTTGGGGTTTCTTAAGCCAGCACTGCTAGCTAAAAATTTGCTACAGCTGCAGCTGGAAATACAAATCGAGTGCTAAGAAATGCAACACAGTGCCCAAAGGTGAGCTTTCTACTGAACACTTTAGCAGTCAAATGACAGATACTATTTCAAGCAGTAGGAGAAAGGACAAGACCACCCAATCACTTGAATGACTTCTCAAAAACTCAACTAACAATGGTTATTTGACTAAACTACCAGTTACAAAAGAAGGCTTTCATACTGAATCAGTATTATTTACTAACCTCCTTGGACGCTTTTGCTTGTTTTTTGTGCGGCTTTTTCTTGTTGGCTTGGGCAGAATCCTCCTCTGTTAAGGCAAGAGAAAAAAGAAGGCATTTCTCAGTATGTAGTGGTTACAATCAACTCAGAAACATCCCCAGCACATGCACCTTCTCCCTCCACACCAGAAACCCATGCATGAAAAGCCAACAAGATAGACTTAAGCATGCTTGAAGTTACACCAGCATTAGAAACTAAAGAACTAGAGTTGCCTGAAGAAGGTGTACTATAGATGTACTGCTGTATTTCTCAATTACTACTCCTGTATTCAGTGCACTGAAATAAAAGATTTGTACTTCATCCCCTGACCCCAGGAATACAACCACAATAGTTTACTGTGTCTCATCAGCACTGTGAACGTACTTCTTTCAGGTAAGAAATTCCAGAGAATTTTAAACTGCTGTTAGACTGAGCCTCTGGTGCAAACCAGACTAGTGAGCTCAGTTCCACAGACAGCTAGGTGACATCTGAAATTGAAATGCTAGTTTTAATATATTTATAATATATTAAATTGTATAATATAATTAATATTATATATTAATATAAAATTATATAATATAATATATGTAATATACTTATAATAATAAGATGTACTGCACAATCCAGATCAAACCCTGGCTTAAATATAACCTGTTCCAAATTCAGGATCTAAATGTTAGGTCAGTAAAACTTATTTTCTACTTCCCTACTGCAAGGGTAGATGTTTCAAAACATTTTAGATGCAGTTTTAGCCACCTGCAGTATTTTCTACCATCACATCAGAGCTTCTCCATGACTGTATTCATAATGGGGTTACCATAATCCAAACTGAGTCATGTCATACCCAAAAGCACATGTTCCCTTCGAAAATACAGATTACTGAACTGAAAAGGAATTCTCAAGGGATTCCAGAATCACAGAATCTTACAGAATCATAGAATATGCTGAGTTGGAAGAGACCAACAAGGACCATCAAGTCCAGCTCCTGGCCCTGCCCAGAACATCCTCACAAGTCACACCACAGGAAGTACTGCCCAAACACTTCTTGAACTCTGTCAGGCTGCTGCTCTGACCACTTCCCTGGGGGTCCTGTTCCCGTGCTCAACTACCCTCTGGGTGAAAAACCTTTAGGTGAAGTGAGCCAGAGGCACTTCATTAAAATAAATCTTCTGGGCCATATAAAGATTCAAGGTAAAGTGCTCTGTCTCTTAAAATTACATTAAGAAAAATTTTCAGCTAGCTTCAGTCTAACTAATTGTCCACTCTGTAGACAGATCCCTAGTTTGTCCAACCCTTAAGTACTGCCCAGAGATCCCTCCAACACCTTTTCACCCCTTAGTTCCTGCCATATATTTAGAACTTGCATGAGTTTTTTTATCCTCCTTTCCTAGAAACTTAAATTTTAAGCACTTAAGATTGTGCAAGTGTAGTAATGTTCCAATTCATATTTGCTCCCTTTTACTCTCAAGCTTTGTGTCTCAAACTTCTGAAGGAGTAAGAGAAGACAGAACAAGGAAGTTATATCCTCCATGAAAAAACTCTGCATCTCACCAAGTTTCCACAGCTGCCAGCTGAAAACATTTTAGCTAGCACCCACTGGACACTCATCACATTTCCTGACAGTACAATGAATTACTATCACTGTTACCTTGAATGGGTAATGCATCACTGGAACATGCGTGAGCCTGGACTAGATCACCTCCAGATAACCCTTCAAATCAACATTTTTGTGATTCTAAGGGGTTTTTTTTACCTGAGCGATGAACACCACATGTTTTCCACTAAATTTCTTCTCCAGCTCCCGAACTAGCCGCACCTGAATCTTCTGGAAGGACTTCAGCTGAGGAACTGGTACGAAGATAATGATGGCTTTTCTGCCACCACCCACTTCAATTTCCTGAAACAGAAGTACAAAGTAAGCATTAGCTGGGGGCCAAGAAGTGATGTTTGGTTTGACCATGAATCCTCTGAGCACAGGTATTCATAGTCTTGCTTCAGACTCAGTGGGGCACGGAGTGCATCAGAGAGCAGTACCTGCCTTAGTGCTCTACAGACAAAGCACTGAACAGAAGAACATATTCAGAGGACTTGTTTTGCTGTGGAGGAGTGACTGTGAAAAAAAATCCGACCACCTCTTTCAGAATCACATCCTCTGAACAACAAAGCCCATTCCTTCTGTAGGATGAGGCTCAGGTGCTAGAATTGTAACTACACTGAATGCTTACTATCACATCTGCAGTTGTGCTAATACTAAGTTTCAAAAAATACTTGCCTCTAATGCAGACTCCAGACAAATTTATGGGGAACAAACCTCTTACTTTTAATCTACTGCTTCATGAAAATCACCTTCTGTCCATCATTTTGCTAGGCCTTAATCACAGCATTTGTCACCCCTCCAAATACCAACAGGATTACAACACACTAGGACAGGTTATATGGCCCCTGGTTTATCTCTCCAGTAGTTTATCAAACCCAAAGAAGTTTGCACTGGCTTACAAAGCACTTCTCCCATGAAACTGGCTGCTGAGACATCCTCATTCTCCAACATAATGGAAGGATGAATTGTTTTTCACCAGCTACATTCTTGTATGAGCCAACTCAGATGCCCACGGGAGATTGCTCACAAACAAAATCAAGCAGCTAAGCAAACAGCGAAGACGTTTCTAAAAGCCCTTCACTAAAGACAGCTGGCATTGCTGAACTTTCAGAGAGATCTGGCCTCTCAGCTCGTACACCAATCTGCTTTCTGCATTCCCAGATTCTTTAACTCAACTCTAAGTAGTCAGCCCCTATGTCTGTACTTGTGGGCCTGGGCAAGAATCAAAAGCAGCCCACTGATGTTTCTGATTGCAGTGACCAGCTTCATTGCTGCCATCCAGTCTTCCAGGCTGACAAATTCTACCACTAATTTTCTTTTTCTACTAATTCCCTTCTTCCTTTCCTTTGTTGATGTTTCAGCTGCCTGCATGATCCAAAACTGAAATGTACATGCAGGCTAAGCTATATGATCAAGTCAGTCTATTGCCTTAATCCACCTACCACCTATTAATTACATATAAGACACTCAGGAATTTTTTTTTACAAAGAGTACTGCAGTTTATGTTGCTGACTAGGTTTCTGTAACACCTACATTTCCAGCCAATACCCACATGCAAAAAGCCAGTTTCAGACCCCAAACCCAGTCTGCAGAGACACAAAGTAGAATCACCATATTTAAACACTTTTATTTAACACACTAAATTGCTATTTGGGCTTTTACAATGACTTTTCAGACTAGTTCTAAAGAAAAAAACTTATAAAATCCTATGTGCTAGCAGCAAATGCCAGAAGCTACAACAGCACATAAGGAAACCATCACAGGACATAAGGGCTTAAAACACCATTCACCTAGTACACCAACATCGTCAAAAATTAAACATACACAGAACATGTCACCACCCAGTTCCTGGTGGAGAAGGTCCAGCCTACCTTAGCTGCTGTGATGTTCAACTCCCGCAGCTGAGCCTTTAAGTCGGAGTTCATTTCCAACTCCAGCAGAGCCTACAAAAGCGAAGTTGAGGAATAATCTATTACATACAGTTCAATTCATGAGAACCCTTGAGACCAAAGTGTGTCCACAGTGCCAGACAGCAGCTATATACTTTTAACCACTGTCAATATCAAAGACTCAACTTTCTGTAAGACACACCAACATCCAACAAGTTTAACTGATGGGAACAGAGATTAACTGATGCAGTTCCCAAGTAAAACTAGGAAAGAAAACTGTTTAGACAGGATGAATCTCAAAGTGTAGGGTCTGGATAACTGTTTCTATAACTGTGAGTTACCAAAGAGCACAAGGAAAAGCCACGTACCTGGGATATACCAGACTCGAACTCATCTGGCTTCTCGCCATTAGGCTTCACAATCTTGGCGCTAGAGCTGAACATGGCCTTTCTGCAATGCAAAAGAACACTTCGGCTGTCACCAGGCACATGTCACCTGTTCCAAACACAGCCAGGACTCTGCAATCCGGCTGCGCAGGCACAGGCTCCAAAACTAAGCCAGAGAACGCCCCACGGGCCAGGCCAGCGCCAGCACGTCGCACCACGGGATACCCACCAGGCAACAGGAAAAGGGACCCGGGGTGCTCGGGGCCTGCCCACCTCGGGGCCCGCTGTAAGGCCCCGGGAGCCAAGGGAAGCGGCACCGCCACTCACACAGCCCCAAGAGTCGCCCGACGGGCGAGCGGCGCTCCTGGGCCCTGCTCCCGGCCCCGGTCCCTTCCTCCCGCCTCCCGCCGGGCGCCGCCGACCCAGGAAGGAGGCAAACCCCGCCGACTGGCCACCCCCGGTCCCGGGCGCCCCGGAGGCCATCGGTCCCCGGGCGGGCGGTAATCGGGTGCATCCCCACGCCGCGATGCCGCGGGGGGCCCCGCTCCGCGCCCGGTCCCGTATCGCGGCGGCCCCGGCAGGGAAACGGCGGCCCCGGGCCGGGCCCGGGCACCCACCTCGCTCCGCGCCGGCCGGGAAAAGGGGGAGCTCTCGCGAGAGCAGCAAAGATCGCGGCCCGGGAAGGCGCTGGCCCCGCCCAGCCGAGTGAAGCCGGAGCAGGAAGAAGGGCAGGGCGGGCCCCCCGCACACACAGCGACTGCGCTGCTGCGAAGCCCGAGCGGACATCTACAGTCCTGGCGCGGGGGGGCGGGATGGCGCATGCGCAGTGCCGGGGAGCGCGGCGGGCGGTGGAGCTGCCCTCTCGCCCCGCCTCGGCCGAGTGCCCTCCGTGCGGCAGGGAGCGGAGGAGAGGGAGGGAAAGCCTGCGCTGCTGAGGCCATTGGTGCTACGCTGAGCCTTGGCCGGGGGCCGCCCCCGCTGCTCCTGTGAAGAGCCACCCGAATCTCGGCCTTGGCACTGCGGTGCGCTCGGTTTGCGCAGCCCGCGGAGAAAGCGCGGCTCTGCCTGCCCCGCGGAGCTGCCTCTGTCCCTCCCTCCCTCCCGCCAGCGTGTGCGGACGGCAGCAGCCACCGCTCCAACAGCAGTGGGAGAGTGGACGGTGTTTTCCCTCCCCTCTCCGTTCCTCACTCCACTTTAATGTAGTGGCCTGGGAGCTCACCCTGGCGTGCTGGAGCAGTGCTGGCACGGTCACCGCTGGCCTGCAGCGAGGCTGCTGTTGTGCTGGAGAGACATGGCCAAACCCATGCCAGGGAGCGTGCTGGCAGCCCGGGAGTGTGGGCAATCGCCTGCCAGCACAGGGCAGCCTGGCTTTGGTTTTTGTTTGCCTCTATAAACATGACCTCTCCGTTTCTTCCGCTAAGACTGTGTCACTGTGATCACAGTATCAGACTGTTTTTAGACTTCAGAAATAATGCATGAGTCTTCAGCTGTATTCAGGTAGTAACTCGAGAATGCTGGGTTCAACATACTGACACAAGTGGAAGCACTCTTTATTATATACTGTGTTATTATCTAACAACACTCTAATTAAACACTTGCACACTGATAAATAGAACAAGCTGTACTCTTAATTTTGAAAGAAGTAACTTGCATGTTGATTCAAGTAAAAGTGTCTGGCTGTATATCTGAAGTACAGTTAAAGCCTAGCCTCGACAAAAAATCCCCATCTTGACACTTTCCTGTTGGGTGATTTAGGTTTCTTGCTCAAGGGAAAGTCCCACTTGGAGGCAGGTGTACAGCTCTTGGCAAATACTGTCCAGGGATGTTAGGCTAAGGAATGGGGTTCGGAGCACTGGTTGTGTGCTTAGATTCCCTGGATTACCCTAATAGCAGCCAGCTTAAGCTTGTATAAACATATTTGCTATTACCATGTAATGCTGTGTGTAGTCTGTTACTTAAAAAATGCAGTAGTGGTGGAGTAATAAGCTCTTGTAAACAAAAAAAAAGACACCAACACCCCAGACTAAAAATCCTTAGCATCTGCAGAAGGCAGCTTATCATGTTTTCTTTCATTTACGGACTTTTGACTAAATTTCTGATAGCCAGAAAAGCAGATTGTTCAGTGCTCATTTTTCTCCCAAGTCCCTTTTCTTTCCTAGCATTAATTCAATGATGGGGAAAAACTGTTCAGCTCATACTGATGGCCAGAATTAGTATTTATAGATGTTTGGATTGGCTAAGCAACAATGGTCAGGACCTGACTGAAGAGTACCAAAAAGAAAGATAACAAGGAATCATCTCATCAGTCCAGTAGTATGCACTCAGTTTATGCTCAGACACCTTTCATGAGAAAGAGAAAGAACAGGTGATGTGTGGATGGATCAAAACATGACTGTTCAGAGTGTCAATGAATAAAGATCCACTGTGACTATCTGCAACTTCCCATCTCCATGCTGTGAGTGCCACTGAACTGACCAGGATGCTGCATAACAGCAAGGAGAAAAAAAAAGGCATAGAGAGATGTTTCCTTTTGGACACTGAATTTATGTTAGGAGAAGGATGCAGAGTGTCAAGGTCGATGTGCCTGGTACCCAATAATGCCCGGTACTCATGTCTGACACGTTTCTAAGAATCACTGTGGACCTCTGATCTTTAAAAGAAGTTATGTCACTACAAAGTAATGTAATTAATAAGGTTCTAATGCCATGCAGTCTCAGAATGGGCAGGGTGAAGAAGTGGAAAGAATAAATTAGTCAGATGTGTAACAAAAGTATCCCAATTGCAATAGCATACTATAAGTATATGAAGTCTCATGAATATGTTGGAAGAAGCAAGAAAAATGCCGTAATTATATTTCCATACAACCTTGACCAAGCTGTTTCTCTGTTCCACCAAAGCCTGTCATGTACATAAGCTCTTTGGGTTTGGGTTTTTTTTTAAAGAAGGGTTATCCAACTAATACACATAGTAATGTCGAGCCCATTTGCTAGCTTTGCAACAGAAAGCAAAATTAATGCCAGTGTTTCGCATTCTTGGCATTTTACTGGACCACCCTTGTAAATCTGAGCACAACACTGCAGCTCTGGCACCATGTGGTCACAGGGATCCATATTAGAGCTATGAGGAAAGTCCAACAGCTGAGACCAGGGCAGCTCGGATGCCTTGGGCTGTTTCTGGAGGGGGCCACACCAGTGCCCCCATCTTTGCTGCTTTGATCTCGTCAGAAGCTGAGGTACTGAATTTGGCACATACCCAGAGCTCCCAGTTTTGGTCTCGCAGTACATGACAGTCTGGATATGAGGATACATGGCAGCAGCTTGCAGCTGGCAGTGGTTTGAACTTCAACCTGCTTGGGCAGTGTATGTCATTAATGCATGCAAATATCTTAAAAGCGGATGCTAAGACTCTTTTTGGTGGTGCTCAGCAACAGGATGAGGAGTAGTGGCCATAAACTAAAACATGAGAAGTTTCACCTCAACAGGAGGAATAACTTTTTTACACTGAGGGTGGCACCTGCCCAGGGACGTCGTGGAGTCTCCCTCTCCAGAGACATTTAAAACCCAGCAGGACATGCTCCTGTGTCACCTGCGCCAGGTGACCCTGCCATGGCAGACGATCTCCAGAGGTCCCTCCCAACACTAACGACGCTGCGATCCTGTGAAGGTGGTTCTCCTCACTCCGGAGGCCACCTCGGCACAGGGCTCAGCTGGAGCACACGCACCTGGAGCCCTTGGGCAGCAGGATGAGAACCAGCTTAACGACCGTGTCCAGCTCCAGCCTTTTGGATGTGCTAAACATGTCAATGCACCTGAGAGGGCTCATTTGCCTTTTAGCAACTCGGGCTTCCAGAACGAGGTGGTTTGTGCAAAGTCACTGCGACTCCACACACCTCATGCCCCACCCCAAAACAACAGCTGATTTAGGTTTTCAAAATGCCATTATTGGCGAGGGGAGGGAACAAAACCAACCAACCAAACAAAAAAGCCAACCCACAAAAAGCCCCGCGCCGAGGGATGTTCCGGTACCTTGGCCTCGCTGGCGGCCCGTAGGAGGCCCCGGCGCTGCCGTGAGCGCGCAGGCGCAGCGGTGCCGGGCCGGGGGCGCGGATGGCGGCGCGGCCGCGCGATGCTGCGCTGGTTCGTGGCCGTGCTCAGCCGCTCCGTCCTTGTCCCTAGGGGCGGCTCCATGTTCTACGCGGTGCGCAAGGGCCGGCGGACCGGCGTGTACCGCACCTGGTGAGCAAGGGCCCTGGTGGAGCGGGGCTCCGGCCCGGCCCGGCCCGGCCTCACCGCTGGCCGCTCTGTTGCAGGGCGGAGTGCCAGGAGCAGGTGAACAAGTTCCCCTCCGCCAGCTTCAAGAAGTTCGCCAGCGAGAAGGACGCCTGGACGTTCGTGCGCGGCGGCATCGCGGGGCCGCAGCAGCAGCAGTCCGAGCCGGCAGGTAGCGCGTCCCGCCGCCCGCGGGGAGAAGGGGAGGGAGGGCGGCCGGGGGTCCCGCCGGGGCTCGGGGCAGGCACGGCGGCTGTGCCGGCGCTGCGGCTGCTGCCGGAACGTGGGCACCAGCCCCTGTTCGTTGCTCGTCACTGGCGCAGCGCCGTGGCGATGGCCTCCGGGCACGGCGATGGATGTGACAGTGTTTCTGTGGGTGCGTGGGGAGCGTTGCTTGTTCCGTGTTCGTGTTCAGCTGTAAGGGCCCTTGCATGTGTGTTTGCTCTTTAGTTTGATTTAGGATGAAGAACGACTTGCGTATTTTACTTCTTTTGCGTAATAGTTTGGGGTGGTGCCAGATAACGGACTAACATTGCTAATTGCTGCTAACAGCTGTTGTCTTTAGAAGCAGTCGTTTCAAATAAAATTTGATTTTGCTGAACTTCCTTTTTTTTTTTTTTTTGGAAGGGGCATTTGGGCTTCCAGCTGTAACACAAGAAAGTGGCAGCCAGAGAGAGGACCCAGAATTAAATGCCGTGTGTTGCAGTACATGTAAAAGGCCATATGAACAGTCTAGAAACGAAGAGCAGATTACAAAGCGTGTAAAACATGATGAAGTACATTCAGTGTGCTCAACACCAACAGTCAGTGAAGATAAGTTTTCATATATGGGTGAGGTCTTTGATCATTCCTTTAATTCTTTTCATTCGTTTACTGTAACAAGCAACAAGTGTAACTATTAGAAAACTTCCAGGGAGGCTTGTATATGACAGTATCAGAGCCATTATTTCTTTTTGAAATGAAAATGTGAGCCATGATCTATTTGTTCACATTGTCTTTCAGTGTAATATTGGTTGCTTTTAACTGGTATCAACATGTAGCTTAATCATACTATTATAGGTGTGTCTGGGTTATAGACTATATATATTTAAATGTTTGGAGATAGCTGGGAAGTTTTGAAGAAGATATGAACTGTAGCAAGAAGTATGGGACTTGGGGCAGAGGTTCATCTTGAGGCTGACAGTTTGAGAGCAGTGAGGATATTGAGCTGCAGTGGGTTGTGTGGTGTTCTGCACTGCTAATTCACATGGCTTCTGCAGTTACCTTTTGGAAGGGCTCTCTGGGGAAGGAGGTTTTGGGCATTAATATGGTGGCAAAACCTTTCATCTTGAATAGTCCATGTTTATGAAGAAGTGCTTGAACTTCTGATTTTGGTAATTTTTTTTGTAGGTGACTTTGCAGTTGTTTATACCGATGGTTGTTGCACTGGTAATGGACGTAATAGGGCACGTGCTGGAATAGGTGTCTACTGGGGGCCAGGCCACCCTTTGTAAGTAGCTCAATGGAATTTTTTTTTTTTTCATTTTATTAACATATTCTGTTTGATTTTTATGTGATTTACAATACCATTCTCCTTTTAAGTATGAAACTGTTGTTCACACTTATAATGACAGTATTATGAGACTGAGTCAGGAGATACTGAGGGGAACAGAGAAAGCAGCTTCTCTGGGAAAAATCAACTGGAAATAATATTTTGAGGGCTGAAGCTAGAATTCAAGTAATGTGGAAAGTTTTAAAATAGAAATTGGTGTGCACAGAAATTGACAAATGTCATGTCATATTGATGTCAGGTCCAGATATGCAGGTTGCTTTATGCAGATGAAAGCTAGAGCTAGAATATCCATTCATCCTTTTTTATAAAAACAAAAGTAACCCTCTTGTCTTTATTTTTTAATGTGTAGCCATTATACACCATTATGAATACTTGGGATAACTAATCTACTATTTGTTCTTTGGACACAGAAATACCAGTGAAAGACTTCCTGGACGGCAGACTAATCAAAGAGCAGAAATCCATGTAAGTAGTAAATGTCCTGAAATGCTTCTCCACGTTAGACTGCAACTGCACTTTCATGCCGTCTATTTCTACTCTGGTTTCTGGAAACCAGTATGGAGCTCTTAAGGGAAATATGAAAAATATCCAGAGTTATGGCTTCAAACAAATAGTTATCTTCAATTTTTATTGGTCTTTATTGGCTTTGAACAATGTAATTTACCTTGAGAATTCCCAAATGCCACCAAACTCAGCTATTTAAACAACCTTACATTACAAAAGTCTGGCTCTCAAATCTGTATGGATTCCCTTAATTTTTAATGTTTCAGTGAGGGCTGCTGAGTACTGGTTAAGAGGAGAGTCAGCTTCTTACTATGGCAGGATCAGAGTATCATAATCCTTAGATAAACATAAAAAACAGTTCTAGGCTCCTGACTAACTTCTGTTTGCAACAGCAGATTTAGTCTTCCCTTCTCGTCTCCTCTTAATTATGGTATTGCTGTTATCCCACACTCCATGTTTGGAGATGACCTGAAGTGGGCAATTGATGTGCTTAAAAACTACAAAGTTCATTTTAGAGACAGTCAGAGGTGGTGTTGGTGTGCCAGTGGTCAGACTTGTCATTAAAGAGCTTTTCAGTTCTACATCCACAACCAGCCACTTCTCCCTGTTAAATTTCAGAGCACCAAAAAAACCCCCAACCTGTTAAGGCTTCCAGACTGTTGGAATTGATATGAATTCTTCCTCCTCAGAGTTTTGGAGAAAATGTCTTGGTGCTGGTAGAGGTTTTGATAGTTAGAAAATGGGTCAGAGAGCTACTCCTCCAGCACACAGTTGAACATCTGAATGTTATGAAGTTTTGTTTGCCATTGAAACTAAAGTGCCTGCCTCTTTGCTTGAATCATAAAGGTATCATCTGCATACACAATTTTGGGGTCCTCTGCACTAAAACATGTTGATAACCCTTGGTGGAGAGGTTACAGTAATACTCTGTAGTTCTGTGTTAGCATCAGGTATTTTGTTGGTATTTTCATTCCATGTGGTCAAAATTCTTTCTGAACTGTGATTGTATTGAAATGTTCTTAAGGCAGCCTGCAAAGCAATAGAGCAAGCCAAGAGTCAGAACATCAAGAAGTTAATAATCTACACTGATAGCAAGTTTACTATTAATGGTAAGTTAACGGTTTTAATTTTCCTGATCCTTAAAGACACTGCATGCTTTTTCATTACATAAGACCCACAGAACATTCTGAGTCCTGAAGAGAGGAATGTAAGGAAGACAGTGCATAACTTATCACTCATGACTGCTTGGGGGAAAACTCCAAAGTATCACACATTGCCTGCTAACTGTAGGAAATAGAAGTAGAGTCCAAGTGTCTGTTGCAGCAAATGCTGACGGAAGTAACAACAGGATTTCTGTCTTGAGGTGTTCAGTGTGACACAAGATCTAGAAGAAAATGTCCTTCATGTATAGGCTGTTAAAGCTGTACTCAGGAAATTACTTTGAAGTTGATGTGGTAACCTGTAGGTTTTTTGTTGTTTTGCTTGGATTGGAGAGGCTGTCTTTAACACACACCTGTGAAGTACATTCAAGTTCTCTTGCTTCCAAGCTTTTAGGCTATACTGGAAGACTAGCCAGAGATGATATGTGCTCAGAGTATGTATTAAAAGTTTTTGCCTGGGACTTTGTACAGAGGTAATGTCTTGTTAAAAGGCTGTTGGCTCCATCTTGACCCTTGCTGGCTTCTTTAGTAGCACTCTTATGGTGATACTCCCTTTGCACAGGTATTACGAGCTGGGTTGACAACTGGAAAACAAATGGCTGGAGAACAAGTTCAGGAGGAAGTGTAATAAATAAAGAAGATTTTGAAAGACTCGATAGTCTAGCAAAAGACATAGAAATTCAGTGGGTAAGTTCCTTGTTTCTTACTCTTAATGACATCTTAAACACGTTTCTGGTAAAAACTTAGAAGTGTGATCATAACTAAGAATTTTGTAGAGCATAATATTGTACATCCTTAAGTAAAACTGAAAATACAGAGAAGCTTTTTGTGTTTAAAGCAAATTTGCAACATAACCCAGATTCTTGGACCCAGTATTTTATTTATTTAAATGAATATTTATATTTTTTCCTGTCTCTTTTTACTGCTTAGAAAATGCCTGCAATAATAATTCTTAGTTTGTTAGTGCTGTTAGTAGATGCAGTTTCTGTTTCTGGAAATCTAACCTTAGCATATAACTGTCTTGTGTCATAGCTGAATATCTGTATTTGCTTTTCAGAACTCTCTAGGATGTTCGTTTGTTTGTTGGAGTAAATCATTCACATGAGTGTCTTTAAACTGGGTGTGTGTAACCCCAAATAAACTAACTCTGGTTTTCTGTGCCTTAACTGTGTTTCTTCTAACAAAAATTGGTATGAAAAGGTCTTTAAAATAACAATTTTTAAGTTGTTTTGCTCTCCGGTAAAGAAGTAAACCAACTTCTATACAGGTATTTCTGGTAAAATGTATTTTTCTATAACCTCTAATATCAGTGCTTAACACTTTAGGGAATATATTCCTTCGCCTCTTAGATTTTAGCCTAATTGTATAAGACCACTGATTTGAGCAAATGTGTGTACAGTTGACTTTGCAGCTGCTAATGGCATGTCTACTCAGCTTCTGTCTTTACTCTGTAGAAAACAGGGTCATGCAGATATTTAATGTGCGGCTTTTTTAATGGGAATTTATTGCAGATATTCTGTTAATGTTGTTCTGTGTTACAGAGTTGGTGACTGCAAGTTACAGGCTGAGGCTGATGAGATTTTTCTATAGCTACACCTATTTTCTGTTGAGGAGAAAGCGTAAAAATTTAAAGACCAACTAAGTTCAGCTGTTCTTGGAAGTATTTTACCTAATTAAAAGATACTCCTTTATGCACACTTCTTAAACCTGAATCTCTTAAGAAGAGGTGGGATGAATTTTGTTTCAGAAGGAGTGTTGTATGCATACAGAGTACTCCATGGGCTGTAGGCAAATCTCTGCTCCACTGTGGCCCTCCCTGGGCTATAGGGGGGACAGGCTGACTGACTGTGGTCTGCACCACAGGCTGCAGGGAAATCCCTGCTCAGGTGCCTGTAGCACCTCCTCCTTCAGCACTGGCCTTAGTGTCTGCAGAGCTGTTTCTCTCCCATATTCTCACTCTTTTCTGTTGCTGTTTGGCAGCATTTTTACCCTTTCTTAAGCATGTTATCATGGAAGAGCCATCAACTTTGCTGATGGGCTGAGCTGTGTCTAACTGTGGGTCTCTTTTGGAGCTGTCTGGGTCTGGCTCTCTCTCATGTAGGGGCACTGCTGGTGTCTTCACAGAATCCACACCTACAGCCCTCCACATGGTACCAAAACCTTGCCATGTAAATCTAATGTCGTCTCACACACACTTCATGCTTGTCCCCTCTCAGATCTTGTCAAATAGCAAGCTTGATTTTCTTCCTCACCTTCCTACTCCACCCTTCCGTCTGACAAGGATGGGCTTAAGAGTTGGAAGTTCCTTTCAGTTCTTGACTGATGAATGGACTATTAAGATATCTGAAAATTGAGAGGGTCTTTAATACCTTATGTTTGTATCCTAAGTGAGTGGTGTCACTATCAAGGCTTTTAGTGGAATAGATGTCTTTGGCTTTTGGGGAAAGATTAACTCAGTTTAAGCACTAAATGCGGGAAGATGGGAATCTTGAGTTGGAGCTGTTGTCTGCATTTCTTAAAGGATAGGTTAGCTGGTCCTTATGCTGTTCACTGATTCCCATAAAGATGATACTCACAGTTTGGCAAGAGTTCCCTTAGAGGAAGAGAGACAATGAAAATCCCTGGGACGTACACCTAAGGGCTAAATATTAGGTGAGCACCTCTGAGGGAGGTGCTCCTGTACTATCAATGACAGAGCATTGCTTGATCAAATTTCATGTATCTTTCTGGTTTCTTCCATATCTAACACTCCTGTATTTTGTCCTGACAGATGCATATTCCAGGTCATGCTGGCTTCCGAGGAAACGAAGAAGCTGATAGACTAGCAAGAGAAGGAGCTTGTAAAGAGAAGTGCTGATGTCCTGGGACTAGAGACTGTTGCACTGACAGGAAAAGGCCTAACATGACAGCAACAACTTGTTTTGGAGTTGAACTTTGAGCTGTACTTCTTTCTGGGTTGAAGCAGTAAATATAAACCAACTTCTGGGAAGGAAAAAATCACACTTTCTTCTAACTGCATTTGTTTTACAGTTGAGACAATATTTAGCTGATGATACTGAGTCTCCAGTTGGAAGGGTTGTGGTCAGTGTTTTTAGCTGTCTTGTGTACTTAAGAATTCACTGTAAAGACAGCCTTCTGAAGAAGTAATTTTAAATTGAAGTGTTCTGTATTTTCCTCTTGGTGAAATAAATATTTTTTTTTTTTTTTTTGTACAGAGGTATATATTGCAGCCCAAAATAGCTGGAGCTGGGGCAGACATTGGGGTTGGTTGATTTGCTAGGAGGTCACCTAACATAGACATCCATTAGTCCACTCTGGCATTCTGGTAGTGGCAATAACTGCTCCACAGATGGGCTTGTAGCACTGACTTGTGTGTGCCTCACAGTATCAGCTACAGCATCAGTAGCTTTCTTTTATCATGTTATTTTGCAGAGTAGCATGAACAAAGCCAGGTCACAAGAAACCTCGAACTATGAATTTTTACTGTTCTACCTGCTTCATGTCCAAGCTCTTTGGCTTCCTGTTTCCATTAAGTAGTCTTTTTCTATGCATCCTGGTTCTCATTAGCATTGTTAGTTCCTCTTCAGTGCTGTCCCGAAGGTAGTAATTGACTGTTTCATCTGAAATGGGACTAGAAGATAAGGTTCTCAATACCTTCCAGATCTCAAGTGTTTGACTTCATTTTTACCAGTCAATTATGGGATTAATGGAATGGCTAATGTGCACTTGAATTGCAGACTAATTGCCAGTAATCAACATGGGTTTATTTTCTATGCAAGTATACAGGAAAAGCAAACAGGTTTGTTGTGTTATTTGTGTCAACTTCTCTATAGAGTACCTTTGTACCCTTGTACCCTTTGTAGGGCTTAAGCTAGAAGTCTCTGAAATGTTTTTATATTTGTTAGTTTCTATACAGATGGTTAGAGCTGCAGAAGTTTATTACCTAATAGTTCTCATGCATTATAATATCTTTCCTGAGGCAAAGTGTGAGGTTTTACATATTTAGTTACATGGTTGTGGCAGGAGGAGGAAACTGGCTATTCAGTAGTTAATAGATAAGTGAGGATTTTTATTTTTTTCTCTCATCTAAAACTGCATATTGAAGCTCATCTAGGGGCACTGATTGGATTGGCCCCTCTGCTTCTTTGTATATATGCACACAATTATCTATTTACTTTAGAAGTTTGGCTGCAAAGACCCACCACCCCAATCAAATGTCTAGTAACTTGCCTATCTTACATATTCAGTTAAACAAGTAAATCCTATTTATTGTATGGAAATCAGTATTTTTTTGAAGCAGAAGCTTTGGAAAAAACTGTAAGATGATGCGTAAATCATAACAACTGTGTAATACTGAATTTAGGCTGCTTTATTTCCTGAATCTTATAGGTAGATTATAATAGAAAATCTAATAGGACAGAATTTTATGTCAGTTTTATATGAATGTTTATTCTTGTTCTGTAAATTCAGGACAGAAGAAAGCAAAGAGGAAGGTTACAAGATTAAGGCTGATTAAAGGATGGAAAACAAATAGTACTTCTCCAAAGGACTTAACAGGGGCTTGAGGGCCTGCAAAGGATGAGAGCACTGCAGCTTTAGGAGAATATTGTCAGCAGCCTCGATATCCAGTGCTGGCTGTCCCAAAACACCTTGTCCTCCATCTGCCTTAGCACAGCTTCTAGAGTATCTGTCTGATAACCAGTAGTGCTTAAACTTGAATACATTAAAGGGACCTGGTACCTTTTTATAAGAATTGGAATAGTAGTGGTTGAGACACTTTGGTAAGTATAAAACTTTTTCTAGGAAGAAAAATTCTAAGGAGGGATTGTTTCAATTGTCTATCCATTCTTATATCATGCTTAGCTGGCTGGTGGTTTATTTGCCATACAGACTCACAGAATCACATAAATTCAGAAGTGTGGAGGCTGGAGGGGACACACCCCAGGGTGTTCTGTTCACTCCAGCTCGGGGAGGACGCTGAGGATGTGTCTTTAGGGATGGAGACAACACATGCTTGCACAGATAACTCGTCTTACCATTTTATTTCTTTTTCTCCTACTTTTAAAAAAAATTTTCCATGTTGTGGGGTTTCATTGCAGGCCTTTAAGCCTGAGACGTGCCGTCAAAGCATTACAGCGAGGGCAGATACTATGCGAACACCATGGTCGTTCACTCGGGTGACCCCGGGTGTTGGTGCGGGTGAGAAACCCCGAGCCCCGGCCGGTCTCCTGGGAGACTCGGCTCTCAGCCTGGAGCTGCTCCCTCAAACGAGAGCTCCGCACCGCACCCTGCTCAGCGTGTTTGGAGCGGCCCATGGCGCCTCTGCGAGGCTCTGCCGCGGGGCGGGCCCGTCCCGCTTGCCGCTGGGCCCTGGAGCAGTGCCGGGGCGGGACGCGCTGCCAGCCCGGCCCTGCGAACGCTGTGGCGGCGCGATGGTGGAGGCCTGGTACATGGACGAGTCCCAGGAGGACCAGCGGGCGCCGCACCGGCAGCGGCCCAACCGCGCCGTCAGCCTGGAGCAGCTGCGCCGCCTCGGCGTGGTGTACCGCAGGGTACGGCGGGGTCCGGGGGGGTACTGAGGGTACAGCGGTGTGCACCGAGTGTGCGGCGCAGAGCCGCGGGGCCGGGCTGAGCCGCGCGGGGAGCGGGAGGCAGCCGGGGCGAGGGCCGGGTACAGGCACTCCGTGTCCTTGCGGCGGCTCCGCCTGCAGCGACCGGCCTGCCCTGGCACTCCCGGCTCCTCGGGATTCCCGCGAGTGCCGGGAGTTCCGCCTTCAGCAATGGCGTCCGAATGATATTTTTTCCCCCTCTCTGCCTATTTTCTTAGTTGGATGCTGATAACTATGAGAGTGATCCGTGCTTGAAAGAGATTCGGAGAGCAGAAAATTATTCTTGGATGGATATAGTGACCATACATAAAGACAAGCTTCCAAATTATGAGGAAAAGGTATGCGAAAGTTTGGGTTTCTGTGCTGTTTGCCCCTGGAGCGTGCGGCTAGCGTATGACACCTACACAGCCCGGCGGGACACAGGGATGAGGCTTCCATGTCTAAAATGCATCTTGTTCCCGAGTCCTTAACATTGAAAAAGAACATTTGATACTATTTTAAAGATAGCAGAGGTCTTTTGCCTCTATAGATTGCCTTCGAAGGTTTTGAGGATCATTTCCATCACTGTAATTTCAAAACTAAGATTCCTACCAGGAGAATTCTGACAATGCTGACCTGTCCTCAGAGAGCCTCTCTGGGATGAAGGCAAGTGGCTGCAAGCTGGGCCTGGGCTTTGAAGGCTTTTACATCCTAATGGCTGCTTGCATAATGCGTGTTTTTGAAGTGAGTGTTAACCCCATGGTATTGGAGGGATATGTTCCTTGTACAAGGAGATTTTTTTACCTTGGGCAGCTCACACCTTGACAATTTTTTAACAGCTCAATGCTATTCAGGTGAGCCTCCTAGAAGGAGGTTTCACATCCCAGCCTTCAGGTGCTGCTGGCTTGCTGCTCTGACTTGAGGACAGCAACCCAATGACACTTTCACATTTTTATTAAATTTCCATTTACTGGTTTGTTTTAAGCCCATTGTGTTATAGTGGTTTTGTCTTGGTGAGAAGATGAATTATGTAGTAACTCATTAGGTAGGTGGCCTGGGTAGGCTCTGACAGAAAGATGGGCCATTCTTTACAAGATGTAGGGACTTCTGCTCATCATGCTGTGCTGGATCACTTCTGGCTCAAGGACATCTGTACGAATGTGGCTAAATATCATTCAGACCTGAGCAGGTGGTGATGGTACCTGGCATTGCACTGCTCACTGTGCACTAAACCTCTCAGGTCTCCATTAATTGAATTTTTAAAATGTGTTTTATATTCTGTGCATGTACAAAGAATTCACCATTCCAGAAAAAAAGAGAATATTGCTGCTGCTGTCTTGAATGAGAGCCTGGAGCTGGGTCTCACTGTGTGTGGGCAGGCATGTCACACTGTTTACATCAGATTGCTGTAGGTGGGCCATGTTTGGCAGTAAATGCATTTTCACAGACAGTAGTAGTACCCTGTGCAGCTAGTTCAGCTCTACAGAAGTGTAAAAGAGAGGGAATAATCTGCAGCTTTGTTTTGGTGCTGCACATTGCGGGGAAAAAAAGGCACAAAATGATCCAGCTGAGCAAGCGCAAGGACCAAATCCTGCAGTGGAAAGCTGTACCCATCTCCCTTTCAAAAGGGTGTAAGCATTACTGTTACTCACAGAATGGTTATGTACAGCTAGAGCTGCTGTTTCTTGTCAGAGGAGTTCCTGTCCTCCAGAGGAAATGTAGGAGCCTGCTTAGATGTGTCCTGAGACGGGCTGGCTGGCTGGCTTGGCCATCTTAACCATGTTGGTCTCCTCTTAGTTAAAACACAGTTACCCTTTGAAAGCCTTTCTCTGCTTTGCCAGATTTATTGTTTCTACCGGATTTCTTTGCAGTTTTCCCATGTTCAGTAGTTTTACGAAATATTTGCTATCCCTAGATAAAAACATTTTATGAAGAACATTTACACCTTGATGATGAAATTCGCTACATCTTAGAGGGATCTGGCTATTTTGATGTTCGAGACAAGGATGACAAATGGATTCGGATTTCCATGGAAAAAGGAGACATGATAACCCTCCCTGCTGGCATATATCACCGATTTACACTGGATGAGAACGTATGTTGTTGTAGATTACTGTGAATTTTGATGGCAAATCCATGTGAATGTGTATCACATTAGTAACTGTGTGCCCTGAGACTTGCAGTTCATTAGCAAAACATATTAAATATGAAGGAGGAGAATGAAAAATACTAAATAATTCACAGCATCTGAACCTTTCATCTCCAGGTCACAAATTCAGCTTCTCCTTCTCAGCTGTAAGTCATTACCATGTGATATCTGTGGTGTATCATGCCTCGAGCTGTCCCTCCCACAATTGCCCCAGCTGTCGGCTGAGGTGGACAAGGTGTAGATGGATCCTTCTGTCTTGCCTCTTTGTGTGTTTTTGTGGGGTTAGAAGAGCATGTCTGTGTCCAGCAGTGACATTTTTCACAAGTGTTAAATTCACCTTCGGGGAAAGAAGGATTTAAGGGTCCAGAGCCACTACTTGCAACTACTGTATGCTAAGCTGGATGCTGGCTTCACAGGTGGTGACCTCCTTTGGAAAGATATTTTTGTCAGTGGGAGAATGAGATTGGCACTTATGGTCCTGGTCTGTGTTTGTCTTCTTGTGGGCTTTTACAAATGTGTTTGTAACCTCGGCATTACCCCTGCAAAATGGGGAAACATGCGCTGTCTCCTGTGTGGTGAAATTGCATCTCTGGTGAAGCCTTGGAAATGGTTTTGTTTTGAATCAGCTGTCCAGATATCACTGTTCATACATGTGAGAAAGGGAGATGCTGCTTTGGTGAAAAATCTGACTTTTCCCATCTGCATCTTGAGGTCCACAGTGAATAAGCTACATTTACTATGCTCAGGCTTTTTCCTTACATGGACAAAATGTCAGGGGTTATGGTTGAATCCCCAAGAAATCTTAAGTGTTCGTTCACTTTGGGAGCTTTAGTCCAGAAGTGCCATCTTCGAAGTAAAATCTTTGGATGCTTCTAGACCCTGGCATTTTGCAGCTGAGTTCTTTTGATACCTAACTTTATTCTTACCACTGCTGAACATGTGGGTGTAAGATAATAATCTATCTGTGTTTTACAGTATAGGTGGGGTTTAAAGCCATAGCATAGTGGAGAGGAGAGTTCCCCATAACCCCATGGCTGGAGCACTTCTGCAGGATATAAATCCCGTTTTCTGCTGCCACAGCTGTACCTTGCACCAGGCATACTTTTGGTTAGCTGGTGTTAGAGGCTGTTGCTTTTCCTGTTGGAATCTGGAGACTTTACTTCCTGTAAGCATTATTTTTTGGGTAGTTTATGCACTCCCCATTCAGTCTTTATGGCTGTGACTTTGACACTTCTGGTATTCCCCAAATGCATTGTGTAAACGTCTTGGGTACTCTGCCATTTAACTAAGCAAGTAGGATTTAAATGCTGCATTGCTGAGTATTGTGGATCCAGTGCAAAAGGTATGAGACAGGATGGTTCTGGTTTCTTTGAAATGGGGAGAAGTACTGCCTGTGTCTGAACTGGAGACACTGATCATGACACGATGTATCATTGCATTGGTGCCAGAGTCTTCCACTGCAGGCACTGGGAGCAGGAAGAACGGTATAGTGCTGTAATTTTCTGGAATGTGTGAAGCTTTCAGTCCATCATTAAGTAGTTTCAAAAATTTCTGCAGAAATGCAAATGAAACCATAACTTTGGAATGGAGGTCCCTTAAAAAGGAGCTCTTAAATTCCTTTGCACTTCTTGTTGTTTGGCAGAATTACGTGAAGGCAATGAGGCTGTTTGTTGGAGAGCCCGTCTGGACTGCGTACAACAGGCCGGCTGACGATTTTCCTGCTCGGAAGCAGTATATGAAGTTTTTGGCTGATGAATCACATAATGGAGTCTGAGACCTGACCGGTGGAACGTCCTGAAGCCCTGTTAGAATAAATGTGCCTTGTTGCTTTTCACTGATTAAACTTGTATTTACATAGGAAATTTGAATCACAGAATCATAGACAAATTTAGATTGAAAGATCATTTAGTCCAACCCTTTGAACTGCTATGCCAGTTTTAAAGCCAGACCAAGTTGCTCAAGATTCTGAAGTTTGGAAACCTCTGGTGGTAGAGGTCCCACAGCCTGTCTGGGTGCTGGTTCCAGCACCTTGCTTCTCCCATGGCCAAGCATTTGTTCTTTATGGCCAGCTCCCTGATTGCAGTTTGTAGTTCATGTTTATTGCCCTTTCACTGCATGTCTGAGGGGAGTCTGGCTCTGTGTTCTTCACAGTCCCAGCTCTAGTAGGAAACTGTAGTTGGGTCTCCTCTGAGCCTTCCCCTCTCCAGGCTGCACAAAGCAGTGCCCTTGGCTGGGCTCTCTGCTGTTAAGATGTTCAACATGTTTTGCCTTACTTCTGGTGACTGAGGGCTGTTACTTGTAACCACCTTATAGTTTAGCTTGAACCACAGACTGTTTTGAGCCCAATGGACACAAGGTTCTCCAACCACCCAGGAGTTTGTATCCTCAGTCAGGCTACAAGGCTGCTGTGGGACACACCAGTGAAAGCCTTGTGGGAGTCAAGGTGAATGGCACCTATGGTGTCCCCTCTGCCACAGAGCCAGTCCTTGCCCCTGCCAATTGGTATCAAGCAGAATGTGCCCGTGGTGAATTGCCATTGACTGGTTGCTCTCCATCGCCTGGTATTTCTTGTGCTTGGAATGCCTTCCATAATGGCCTACTCTCTTAACATTCCTGGGGACTGAGGCGGGGCTGAGCAGCCTGCAGTTCCCCAGATCTTCTTTCGTGCTTTTTTGAAGGTGGCAGTGTTATTTGCCTTTTTCCACTCAGAAAGGTTTTCCTGATCTCTGTGACCTTTCAAAGATGCTGGCAGCCTTGCAGTGACATTAGCTAGTTGCATTTACAGTTGCTCAGGAATCCATTTTCTAACCTTTTTTTCCTTGGTATTTCTGGCAGGTAGAATTGTGAGAGGTGGGCTGCATTAATATTCATTTTGCTCTGAATCCATGCTAATGAACTATGTAGGATTCTGGTTTTAATTAAAGAAAATAAACCTTGTTTCATTATTGTCTAAAAATGTTCTTAAGATAAATTTGCATAATCGGCATTTTAATATGCAGCTTTCCAAGTTCTGCCCTGGTACATAAAGCTGTGGTTATCTCAGTAAAATGTAGCAATTTTTTCTTGTGAATTATTAATAAAATTACTTTGACCTAGGTATGTTGATTTTTTTGTTGGTTTGGTTTTTTTATTATTCTTGGTGCTGACATTTAGGACCCATTGAACAACAGTGTTACTGTTATTGTTAATCAGCTTTTGTTCCCTGTGCTGGCATTGATTTGTTCTGTAACATGGGACAAATCACTGTGTGCCTCAGTTTCTTGAGCTGTGAGAGGGAGAAGAGTAGGCTTAGGCACACTAGGCTGGTTTTCAGTAAATGCCTTGTGCTCACACAGGACATGGAGCTCCCCAGCAATGGGCACTGGAGCATTTTGGGATGAATTTGCTCTTCTCAATGATGAATTATGTCAGCTGGGCAGATGTACTACCTGTTCCAGCTCTCAGTGGATGATGAGCTGACTGCAGCCTGTGTGCTGATTTCAGCCAGATATAATACATGCTCCTGTCTAGCATTCTCCTAAATAAACAACTCTCGAAGGAGGTTGGAATGGCTGTATCTGAGTCTTCCTAATGTAGCAGATGATGGATAATTGAATTTTCCCACTGTTCTTTCCTATGAGTGTGTACACAGCCCTTCTTTAGTAGTAACTAGTAAGTGTTTTCCTCACTTTTTAGCAGCATTACTATTAACCATTTCTAAGTGTTTTATTTCTTCAAGTGTTTCTGAAAGTGAAGTTACAGTTTTGAAGTGAAATTATACTAAACTTAAAAGTTGGAAAAAAGTTGGAAGAAAAAGGGGTTTCCTGGGGTTTGGATGGCGAGCAAGATGAGACGCAGGTGACCCTTCAGTCTGCCAGTGTGGGCTCAGTTTATGGGAGGGAGACACAACTCACACTGGAAAAATTGAAGCTCACCCAGCTCTCCATGCAGCCAGGACTGGCTTTTGTGCTGTGGTCCATAAGCCTGTCTGAAAAATTGGTGTTATGAGCAAATAGGAAGTTTAGTTATAGCCAGACACACATGGGGGAGGCTGTGCTGTGGCATGTGCCTTACTGGCTCAGGGATTTGTGTGCCACTTGTCTGAAGGGAGCACTTGAATGTCCTCTTGTACAGCACACTGGGGCTTCCTGCTCCCAGAACAAAGTTTGGGGATTTTTCAAGGTACAACTACAGGAATAAATGACAGTTACTGCCTGCAGCAGATTTTATTCCTGTGATTTATATGCCCCAGAAAATTGGGTTTCTGAATGTAAAGTAAAATGACTGCTTTCTCCTGGTGCTGGTATCAGTCCCTAGTATCCAATCTAATTCATCCCCCTTCTAAGCTTTTGTTTCCTTTTTTTTAACAGAAGCCAAGGTGAGACTGTTCATTCCTCCTGTGGGCTTTTGTGTTTTGATCTCTCTCTGCAATAGGAGAGGTGGGGGTAGCAGCATGGGCCCTCAGAAACCCCCACTTAAAGAGCAGCCATCCCCTAACAGCCTGGGGCAGCGGCTAGGGAGAGAGAGCAGGTAATGCATTCTCCTCGGGAGAGATTTACAGTTTGGAGCAGTGATGAGGGATGGACAGTAAAGCGGCTGCCTGCAGCAATTGCTTTCAGCAGCTTGCTGATGTAGGATGTGACCTGGGAAGCAGGACTGAACCACCTTGTTTTGTTGCCTCTCTGGAGGAATATATACACCCAGTACAGCTCCCATCTCCTGGCTGTCAAAATAACACACGATCACCCCACTGGAGATCGTTCATCATTTTCATAGCACAATGCATTCTGCTGCTGAGAGGTGGCAGGGGCTGTGGGGTCTGACTGTCAACACTTTGGAGTCCATGCCCTTTAGTGCTATAGGTGTCTTTGAAAGGGTGAAAGCTTTGCACTCTGAAAGTGGTTTTTGTCAGCCAGGAAAAAAGCAATTTGGGGCTGGTATAAAGATTCCACACCTGCAAAGAGGTTATGTGGGAAATTACAGTGGGAGGAAACAGCGGGGCAGAAAAAAATGTTAATATTAATAGAAAACATTCCAGAAAGTGGAGAGATGGGAAGGAGAACATGCCATTCCTTCAGATGAAAAATGCAGTTTATTTCCATCTTGATTTTTGTGTTTTTTTCTTTCTCCCCCACTCCTTCCCCTCCTCCCCCCAAAAGTGCAAAGTGAAATGGATTTTTGGTCCAAAAACATGGTTCTGTTTTACCACAGGTAGGGGAAAATCTTGGTATATTGATGTAGTATGAAAATTCATGTAAGTAGTTCCAGCAACATCATAGTGGCAGCGTTAACTCAGGCATGGGAAATATTTCAGCTCCTCCAGAATTAGAGTTTAAAAAAAAATAGGAGAAATTGTACTGAATTGAGGTGTTTAAAGATAGCTTTTTTTGGTACCTATGTATTATTTTCTGCTTTAATCCAAACTTTCCCAAAGTGGCATATACCCCATTTTCTTATTAACATCTTGAGAGAGCTTTTCTGAAGGGGACTCAGTGCAAACTGTGGATGGACAGTAGGATTTTTAATAATTTAGAAGAGCAAACTGGTGGCTGTGCTCCCTTGTTATATGTCCTGAGGCGAGTTTCTTTGGCTGGATTTTTTAATGAAAAGACATTTCATGGCCAGTTGGTAGTTAACTAGTAACATCCACTTGAGGGGGCCTAAAAATAGGTGAAGTGCTGCTGCTGGTGGGTGTCTCACCCTGGGCTGCCTGAGAGCAGGGGCTGTGCTGCTCCCTGCAGCTGTGGGAGCTGGTGGCTGCCTGTCCTGGCTGCTGAACTCAAATGTAAATCTTCATGCACTCAGAGCATCGGGTCCTACTGGCAGTACAGGCAGTCTCCTGCCAGGTGTCTGGTTCCAGGATTTAGCTCGAACGAGGAATTTATGAGAAGGGACAGTTTCCTGACAAAGAGTCATTTAGTATCAGCTGGCAAACACCAGCACACATAAAGACTGAGATGCAAGCTGAGCACTGCTTTGAAGAATATTTCTTTGTAGCCAAATTGTGGATTCAGATATTTGGCCACGCTGTAGACCTGACTTGTGCTATGCTTGAAAATGACATCATCTGTTTGGGAGTCTTTCCTGGGAAAATGATACAATTTCTCAGATTCCTTCCCTCCCCCACAAATAGGGGAAAAAGTCTGAGAATAGGGTGACTGCCAGTTGTCTTCTATTTCCTGAAGTCAAATAAACATATCAACTCACTGGGGGATGAATTAGTGTTACAATTTGAATATTCCTGGCTCAAAGATGCAAATTTCATCTGATTTACTGCACTCATTGTGATTTTACAGCTTGATTCCCAAAACATTTTGTGTGGTTGCAAAAAGATAATACTCTGCTATACCTGCAGTTTGAAAAACCTATTTTTGTGCAACTGAGTCACTAGCCCTCATTATTTGTTAACTGTATAAATACCCAGATAAGGCAATGAAGCAACATTTCAGAAACCGAAATGCTTGGGGAAAAATTCAACAGTTAAAGGGCTGTGAATCTCTTTCAATTCTGGCCTCCCCTGCTGCCGTTCTCTCTGGGATACCTGCATTAATTTTGTTTCATTCTCTATGCTGCTTCTCAGGGTACCAATTAAAAACTGTTGTGCCTGTCAATATTGGCTGGTAGAAAATTGGGCTGGGTATGCTCTGGGATTGCCTTTGGTCATGGACACAGCCCAGAGCAGCCAAGCTGAGCTCTGGGCTCTGGTTTCCCCTGTGGTCACAGGCATTTGAGCTGGGAGAATTTGATTTGGGTCTTCCCTCAGGCTTCTTTTTTTTCCCAAATGATTCAGACAACTTAAAGCTGACCCGCTGTTCATGGGAAAGAGGTGAGCTGTCCTTGGTGATGCTGTAACAAAACAAAATGGTGGGGCATAAACAGAATGCTGGCCGGGTTAGGCACAGGCTGCTGCCCCAGCCTTGGGTGGGGGCTCAGTCCTGCTGCCTGCACTGGAGTGTGTCCCAGATTTTGAAGTACTTGCTCACATCTTGCATTGTAAATAGTGTTTTTTTTTTGGTTTTTTTTTGGGGGGGAGGGTCTGGGGGGATTGTTGTTGTGGCTTTTTTCTTCTAATAAGCAGCTCTAGTTCTGCATCTCTTTACTTCAATTTTTTCAATTTAGTACTGACAGTTTTGACAGTTTTTTGAAGCCAAAGAGGAACCTTCTCCCTCCTTCCTTCCTTGCCTCAAAAAAGTAACATTCAATTTTTTCTCTCTTTGTGGGAAAATTATAAGCCATTATTGCTGCCTTTCAGGTGGATTCATTTAAATGACTCACACACATAAAAAACATCTGCAGATGACTGCCCAAATCTAGGACAGAAAATCTAGGTGTCGATCCAGAACAGCTTGGAAAGGCAGCATCTAGGTCCTCTTCCCCATCCACACCTTTCTCCTCCTCCCTAGACCAGGGCTGTGACCATCTCTCACACCTCCTGACGATGAGAATCTTTAAATTTGTAATTCCCAAACTGACTGGGAGAACTAAGTGGGAAAGCAACTTTCTGCTACCATTTCCTGAAAGTTATTGTTGGAGCTTGTTTGCATCCAGCACTACAGAACTGCTGTTCAATGCCAGAAACTGTGCAGGTTCCTACATTGTAAGGTACCTCACTGGCAAGATGATTTCTTCCTCAATGTTATATAAAGTGGGTAGAAAGCAGGGTGGAAGAGGTAGATGGCATCTTCCTTTGAACTCTTGTAGGTGTGAGCTACTGGATAAACTCTCCTTGTTCTAACATCTTTAATTTCCCTGGCCTCTGCTCAGCACAGCAGCAATACAGGTCGCTACCTGAGCAACCTCGGAAAAGTTGACCCTGCCTGCTGTGGTTCTGCCTGTCTGAAATACATTTATGTCTGCATTTGATACTTGAGTCCCATTTTCCCACGTTGCTTGGTTGCAAGTTGAAGCAGTAAGGGAATGTGTGTTTCTCACTGCAGCTGGTGATGGCAGTACCACACATCCTGCGCTCCTCTTTTAGACGGCTCCAGCACATGTGGTTGATTCAGCACATCAGCTGACACACAAATGAGAGAGACATAACTTAGCTGTGCACACAGATCATACCCCGCTTATCCCCCTCTCCAAATGGATTTGTGAAATACCTGCAGCAAAGGCTTCTCAGAGCTGTCTGCCTGTAGTGCAGAAACCCCAGCAGCCTGCCCAGGCAGTGTGGTAATTCCCAGCACATCCTTGTGTTGAAAGCCTCAGGATGAAGATGCATCTGAAGAGGGATTTGCTGGCTGGGTGAGTTTCTCCTCCAGGTCAGTGAGCTCACCCAGCTTGCGCAGAGCGCTCCTGCTGACACGAAGGATGGGGTAGGTGGAGGAATCCTTTCCAGTACACTGGCTGAAGTCCATTGTGGAGTTTCAGGCATGTCTGCACAAGCCTTTGGGGAACACTCAATGTGTTCAGTCTGAAAACTGAGGCACTAGGAAAACGTCAATGACCAGCTGGTGAGGGGATGCCATTATCACCTGAACTGCAGTTAGGTATTAGAAATGCTAGATAGATGCTCAAGTCCTTTTGAGGATCAGAGTCTCTGTGCATAATGTAATTATCTGAATGTCTGAAGTACAGTTTCTTTTCTCCTCTTTTAATGGAAGTGGGAATTTAAATGCAAAACTTCTGCTAAGGCACATTAAGCTTTAAGATTTGAATACAACAATCAGTGCATTCAGGCTCTGCTTTCCACAGCTCTTCTCACTTAGCCAGATGACATATGCATGCTGTGTTTTAGAACTGAGCTCTGCCCTCATTTACACCAGGAACCCTCATTAAATTCAGCTGAATTCATTGAATTTAACAGGATTGCCTGGTGTAATTAATGTTTTGAGGACAAAGTTTGTCCTTAGCTTTAATGTTTTAACATCATATAGAGCATTCAGATGTGTAACAGGCAGAATATAGGGAAGTCAAATACTTCACTTGTATGTATGTTAAATCCAAACCATAAAGTGACATTGAGTCTTTCCTGCATTTCATAATCAGTTAACAATTTGCATACATCCACCAGTGATAATATGCCTTTGCATTTAAATTTTAATTATTCTGCAAGTCTACCAGGATGTCACTTGTTTAATGGCTCACTGAGCTTAGAGGTCACTCAGTCCAAGTCTCCTCTAATGGCATTTTTATCTGAGTAAAAGCTTCTACTAATAAGAACAGAGCAAACATGCTGAAGTGAGACCCATGTAGTAATACACATGAATTAGAATGTAGAGAAATTTGGAGAACAAGGGATTAAATTTTCAGAGTTTCTTTTTTAATGGTTATTTGACTCTGACTAGGATAATAAATTTTTATTCTCTGCCGATCAGAATACAGACTGTCATTTACATGTGCAGTATCAGGCACTATGGAACCAAAAAGGAAGCTTTTTACTCCAGTTGTAAAGTGGCAAGTGGTCTCAGCATGCTGGATGATGATGGATCATGCTACTTTCACTTAGCATTGGAACAGACAAATGAGGCTTCCTGAAAGCGTAGGCAACAGTACAACAATACAACATGACACTTCAGCTAAATGTGTGTGAATCTCTTGTATTGTTTTACATATTACTATAAAAAACTTGAATGGGAATTACAAATAGCTTGGGTTGGAAAGGACCTTTGAAGATCATCTAGTCCAACCCTCTCCCAAGGGCATGGACACCTTCCACTAGAACCAGTTGCTCAAAACCTATCCAACCTTTGTCTTGAACACATCCAAGTATGGGGAGTCTCTCTGGGCAAACTATTCCAGTGCCACACCAAGAAGAAGAATGTTTTCCTTATGTCCAAGCTAAACCTACCCTCTTTTAGTTTAAAAACGTTGCCCCTTGTCTATAACTACATGTCCTGGCAAATTGTTCAGTGCTCTCAGCGTCTTTGAGAATAACAGTTGTCCCATACCAGGAGTTCTTTTTATCTCCAAAGACACCCTATGCCCAAGAAAAGGGACTTTTTCTGGAGAAAATATACTACTAGAATAACAAAATGAGTACAGGGAGTACCATGCCTGATCAGATTAACAGCTGTAACAAAATGAGAACTACAGTGATTTCAATTCAGTTATCAATGTAAACTGAGAATCTGTGCAATTATTGTTAAACCTTGCTTAAAATTGTAGCAGCATTTAAAACATAAAGAATGCCAGTAAAACTACTTTTAATTTACTATTTTAATACTCACTAAAGTTACGTGAATGGTGTTTAAGCCCAACTGAAGCAGGTGGTGCTGAATATTTCATTTTTAAGTTTAGTTGTGGTACCTTAGGACAAGTCTACCCAGGTGCTGCAAAAGTTTAATTCAGATCCAGCTGTTCAACCTCGAGGCCAAGTCAGAAACAGAAATACCAACTGCTTTAGTTTTTTTCCAGTTGCTTGGTACATAACTAGCTGTTGTTTCAGTGTACAAGTGTGGCCTGTCAAACAGAAATATACTGTAAAAATGGAGCAAATTCTGTTTCTGTGTAAGCTGTAGGCTTATGTCTTTTCAGGTGACCAGAAACTTTGAAGCGTCCTTATCTCTCTGCATGTCTAGACTGCAGAAGTTTTCAAACAACTTGATTTTTGAGGACAACTGTTTAGCCCCTGTACAGTATCTCCAGATGGACAAGCACAAAAATGAGTTATTGGTTACTTAAAAATACAGGTGGGAGTATTTAAAGGGAGTGAGAATTAATAGATGGATATGGTATTAAAAAATGTAACACACTTAACAGAATTGTCCCATGGCAGTGATTTATAACAAGTAACTAGTCCAATTGCTAAACATTAAATATCAAGACCCTAAAACCCCCCTATGAAGAGACGTATGTATTGTGTTCATGTATGAGTGGGAGTATCTGTGTTGAATCTTTACAATACAGATGAAGGGAGAAATGTGGGCAGAGATGTGAAATACATCACAGTGATACTGTGATTCCAAAAATCTGTGTTCTGAGGGATGCCAAAATCAGTGCATGCTGATACTGCTGCATCACTGATAAATGCCTTGTGTCCTGAATCCCTTTTGCTTCCACTCCGTGTGGCCTAACCCTGCCTCAGGCTCTGCATCATTTTCCCTGGGAAACACTTCGTGCTCAATGTTTTTGCTTGATAACAGGAGAGGAACTGAGCTGAAATCTGTTGTGTTTCCACTCCAACTGGCAGTGCTCCTTTCTCTACCCAGCAGAATGCCAGAGTGGAGCAGATTTGCAGAACCCACATGTTTTAATCTGAAAGATTTAACAGTAACACAAAACCAAGGAACTACAGGGAGACCATTTAGTGCAGTCCCTCATACTGTGGGAAACTGATACTGTGCAGGACTGTATGACTCCCTCACATGTTCTTGGACATGTCCCTGTGCTACTGGGACTTGAACTAGATGGCCTCCAGCAGTTCCTCCCAACCTCAGCCATGCTGTGACTCCGAATGGTGGTCATCCAGCAACCTCCTCTGACAGCCATGGACACACAAAAGTGTAATACTCAGGAGTCTGATGGGGACAAAATGAGGCACACACATTAGAAGCAAATGAAGAGAGGTGCATTCAGAATTTCCTTCCTGTAATACACATACTGATATTCTGTCAGTAACTCATAGCTGATTAAATCAGCCCATGTGGCTTGCTCATTGAGTACTGAAAAATCATGAAGACAATATAAGGTTAAATTCAGTTTTTCCCATAAAAGAATCTGAGTAGTTGATTGTGTATATATACATATTATAGTACACTGCAACGAGGAGTAACTGGACAGTAACAGACCTGCAGGGATGAAGCTGGCTCTAAGTCCGCACAAAGTCTTTGCAACGACAGGCCTGTCAGAGATAACAGGTTCTGTAGAAATGCCACTGAATATTCATAATTGAATAGATTTTATTTCACATTTACACATTAGCAAGAGTATATACAATTTAAAAAATCAGCCTTGCTGGACAAAATTAGTTGGAAATGGTCTATCCTAACTTGAGACACTGAGTATTAAAGCTATCACCCTCTTTGATAGCTACAGCCTCTAGAAGTGCTTGCTTCTTCTGCATACTGCGAGATGACTCCAGTTCATACATAGTGGTCAGGTTGAAGAGGACACTCTCGTGCAGGTAGTGTTGAGGGTCCTGCTGGACCATTCCTTCCAACTGTCGGAGGGAATCCTTCAGTTTCCCCAGGTAAAGAAGACAAACAGCAGCATTGTTGTTAGCCTAGTGAAAAACATATTGTAAATAAAGTGTGTTTATAAATATATATATGTATGTATTTACAAGTGATGAGAGAGAAGGAAAAGAAGTCTAGCATCTGCAGTTACAACGTATTTACTATATGCTAAAAATTAGTATTCTGTATGTGTGTGCAAAACTAAAAGACATTATCAATTACACAGAGCTATCCTTTTCTTCTTTTAATTCTCAAGATTTACCCTCTGCCAGTAGGACCTGCTGACTTCTAAGAGCTGAAACTCTAAGACAGAGTCTAAAATGAAACTTAAATAGTATAGGACATCAGTCAGTTAATTCTGAAAGCCAAGTGAAACAAATTTCAGAAACCGCATGAGCCTCTACATACAGTCATTTTCATAGATTTTTTTTTTTAAATTACTTCACTGTATTTTCAGAAGTGTTTCTTTCACTCTCTGGCTTACATGTGCACATAAGTAACAGGAAGACATTTTCTTATCCCAGAAGCATCTACAACTGACTTCAAGTAAACCCAGCAGATAGGGCAGTCTAAATATATCGTGAAGATCAAGTCAGGTTCCATTTTCCTTACTACACAAAACAGATGTTATGAGTTACTGAAAGATTTCAACAGTGCAAAGTAACACAACATGCTTAGCAGCAGAAACTTTCATATTTTCTGAAAGCTGCAGATAAAAGAAGAACAGTCTTTTAGAAAAAAATATTTTTCTGTCCATTCAGGAAACCTTACTGATCTTGTGTGATTTATAATACACTCTACTTTACAGCCTGCAAAATGGTGCAATTCATGTGTTCCTTAAACTCAGTCCCTTCAGTCTGTAAATGGCCTTGGAGCAGATTACTAGGGGTAAGCTGTCTGACTTCTCAGGAACACTCTTACATGACCATGCACTGAAAACTGCCAGGTGTAGAAAACCCAAAGGTAAATAAACAACTCTTTGATCTCAGATTGTGACAGGAACCCAAGGCTCCGATATGCAATGTGTTAAAAATGTCATGTTTAAAATTACAATATCCCTTCAGTGTTGTGTGAAATGAAGTTAATTTTATACATGTTGGCAGCTGCCGTTTCTTTTTCTGACATGCAAGTCTATGCTATAAACAGTGAGTGCAAAAAAAAGTGCTTTTGCAAAGAGCCCGTAAAAGAAGAGTGTCTCGGAATTTCTACATGCATGCCTAAGTAATCATGCCCTTCATACAGACTGGTTCTTAATTTCCCATCCCATTTTCCATCTTATCCTTCTGTATACTAAAAACCCTTTGGCACATGTGCCACATCCCAATTTTCTATAAAGCTCTTAACATACTCTGGGTACTAATTAAATCCATACATTAAGTATTGTGAGAATAATTTAGGTGTTCAGTATATATATAGCAATTTGAAGATTTACCACAGCATTTGATGAGTCGATCCTTAAAATTTCTGTGAAAAATCGATGAGCTTCTGCAAAATTATTCTGACCAAGGTGGAGAAATGCTCTAGAAAGTAAGTGACATATAAATGAGTTCTTCTCAAAAACCCAAGCTAATAATACATTTAAAAAAGAATGGACACCATTTTCTATTTTTCCTGTTACAGATGTGAGAGTTTCTGACGTTCTTCACACTGTGAAGGAGACACTGATTTACAGACAAATGGAATGACAACTTGAATCACTCAGCTATTCTATTTTCTGCCTACGAAAGCAACAGTCTTCATTGTGTTTTTATTAATTTAAATGCAGATACTCTCTTCCCAGAATTATTTCTCTTCATGAAATTAGCCATGTAATTTTCAGAGCATTTCTGAATAGTATCTTCTCAATATATTAAGCCAATGTACTAATTGCAATGTGCTAAGCCATTGCAAAGAGAGTCCCCCATCATACAGCTTGATTTACTACAGTGTATTCAAGCATCCTTTGAAGATACGGGGTGGTACTTTCCTGGCAGATCTGACTGTAGGATAACTGCCCAAAGTAACTTTTCCTCTCCTAAGAGTTATTTATGCAAATGTATATTGAAAAGACACAGGGAAAATATGCAGTGCCTGAAAGAATGAGAAAAGCTTTGTAAATCAACAGAAGGATCTCAGTTTCAATGCAGGATAATACGACTGCACCAAGTTACAGAGATCTCCTGAGTACGTATGCCATTCAGTCTCACTTATGACAGATGAAGTCACATTAGAGAGAAAGACAACAGAATTGTCTCAAGGGTAGTTTAATGATCACCTTGCATGCTTTTAAAACTACATTTTAAGAAGTTTTATTTAGCTATTAAATTATCTACCTGTTCATTAAAACCATAATTTGGCTCTGTAGTCCATCCAATTTGTGAGTCACTTTCTCAACTTCTTGAAAATATTTTTCTGCAGTTTTTATGTCTCCAATCTAGACAGAAAAATCATAAGTTACCACAATAAGAAGAAAAGAGATACATCCAGATTATACCTTATAAGGACACAAAAACATATATAACGTATCAAAGTCAACTATAAATCTTTTTACACCAAGGTGACTGGGAACACCTGTTACCAAACACCATATTTGAGAAGACACGTTAAGGTGATGAAAAGCACCCCATAAGCACGAGCAGTTTGCCTAAGGCACTTTCTCAGCTGTGGAGAACTTGTGGACTGTAGGGCAAGGAGGCCCAAAAAATGAGAAAAGGTCAGAGTTACTTCCAATGAGATGGGGCATTACTCCACAGGAAGACAGACACCAGTGGCCTCGTAGGGAGCACAGGACCCACACTAGTTAACCCACAGCCTCTGGGTCGTAGCCAGGGGCCACAGGACAACTTCAGTGCATCACACCACGTGTCAGAAAACAACTCCAGTGCAATGGGCCACTGAGGATATTGGGAAGATGGTCCATTTTCAGATTAAAAAACCACCAATGGGTGGGTCGAGCCAGATGAAGGAATGAGAGATTTGAAAACTGGCATAAATAAGTACAGATTTGATTGGGGGGGGGCGTGGAATAGGGAAGGGGATTTCTAAGAAGGAAAGGGTATTTCACCTAAAGGTGTGTCACATACATTGCTCTTTGAGATAAAAAAAAATACTTGAAGAAGGCCACTTATTTGGAAAATAAGTTAGCAGTGTATTTTTCAGGCTGGAGAGATGGAAGATGAAAACTTACTATTGGTAAAATAAATCTATCAGAATCTATCAAAAGGAGTAAAATTAAACTAATTCAGAAGCATAAAGCCATAGAAACCAGGCAGCCTTCAGGTGGGGACATTCAAGGGGCCCTCAAGAGACCACCCGTTTGTTTAAGAGCACTATGAAAAGTATTTGTGACAAATGTGTTGAAGTTTCCTTAAAGCTCTCAGATGGTGGATATTACACATCTGAGTCTTATTAGGAAACTTAATCCAGAACTCTTAAATTACCCAAGCATTAGAAAATCTTCTATCTTATTGCACTTTTTACCTCAGCTTTTTGTCCTGTCCATAGTGGTAGGGGACAATGTACAACTCCTCTTTTTTTACAGTCTTTTGCATACTTGAAATTTTTCTTCCCCTTCTAGAATGAGAATCAATTTTCAGGCAAAACAGTGTTTACCCCTTTCTCATAAATAATGCTTTCTGGATTTTCTGAACTCTCTCCTGTTACTTCACATCCTCCCCGAGTGCCCACATAAGAAGTCTCAACAATCCAACTGATCTCTCACCAGCAGTGAGAAGCAGGAATCACGTTATGTTTCATACATGAATATGAATTTTGCTTTTATGCCAAGTATCTGGAAGTCCAATTTGCTTACCCTTGTGTAGTTTTCTTACTCTCACAGCCTATTTCCTTTCTTTCTGTTGTTGCTTTGCATTTTGTATTTTTATATTACTCCTAGTCTTTGGTAGAATTTTGCCTCTGCTATTTGATTCACAGCCAATTTAACATTTCAGCTTCTCAACTTGTCAAGATGATTTTGCATTCTGATCCTGCCCTTCATACTGTCTGTACTACTCCCAGCTTGGCATTATCTGTACATTTTAAAGCATGCTTCACGTTTCATCGTACAAGTACTACCTAAATGAAAAATACAAACACTACAAACCCTAAAGAGATCCTTGTGGAAAAGATCACCTAGCAAGTCCTTCTAGTCATCAGCAAATGACTTTCCAACTGCATTTTTCAGAGACAGCAAGCATCCATCCACATCTGAAGGCTTCATCTACATTTCTTCCCAATTTGCTTATGGGAATATCACAGTGGCAGTACCCAAAGCCCTGCTAACACCACTAATATAACATACTGCTTCACCTCTAAACACAAGACTTATCCCTTGTCAACATAAGGAAATTATTCTTCTTTATATTTAGGAGATGATCCAGTTGAACACTGCAGACAAATATGCAACTCTCCATCTACCAAGCATTTCTGGAATACCCATTAATAGTCTTTTTTAACAAAACAGAAGCATTTCTCCCAGATGTTATGCAACTGGACTCAAAACTAGTATTATTCATTCTAAAATACCATACATTCATTTAGAATGACAAACGATACAATTTCTCTCTATAAATCCCACTAAAGATGTAGATCACCAAGAAAACAATTACATTTAACTAGAGGATAATGCTGGCAAAGTTCAAATGAATCTGTCCTCGAGTATTTTTAGCCTGAGAATCCCTTAACCATGAGAACAATCAATTTCTGAAGCAAGCTACCAGTCAGCTCTCCTGGGAGCTTGATAAGTCCAAATCTAATATGCTTTGATACTAATCATACATTATTTGTGATCATGAATAGTTCTGATTGCTTAGCAGCATCTTGTGTCTTCTCAGCAAACATGCCAAACTCTTAAATCTCATTTTTCCCACAGAGGGGAAACAGTTTACTTTTTAATTTTTTTTTGTGGGAAAGATAATTTAAAAGAAATAAGTAGTTTTATTATTCATTAAAGCAAATTAACCAGTTTAAGTGGTCTTTATAACTTAATTTTATTTAACTTAGTTCAGAAAGTATGATTTCAGTATCTAATAATAATTAGGAAAAAAAACCCTGAAGATTCTACTGTTAACCTCAAATAATCATATTCTTTAGCAAGGAGCCTCCAATATACTATGTGCTTAATTTTGTTGTTTGTCTAGAAACTAAGATTATTTTTCTTAAGTACTCCTAGAAATTTTTTATTGCTTTTGACTCAGTTTTGCATCAATTTATTGCAGAGGGTAAGGTTGGGCAGTTTTAAAAATTTTTTCTTAATGTACTTATTCAAACGGCAATTTTGGATATGTCAGCCAGGGAGAGCTACACAGTATAATCCTAGAGACTAACATGTATTCACTGTTTCTCCATTTCATGTGAATTTCTGTTTCACAGGTCAGGTGACTGCTGAAAGAATTACAATCCTTATGAAAATTTCTTTGTGATAGCCTCTGTCTTCTTCTCCGTTCTGCACTTCTGTAATTCTCATTTCCCACTATTTAAGGCAACAGCCAAAGGCTGTACATGAGATCTAGACCTCCTTGTGTTCCACTTGCATGTGAAGATTAAGGACACGATGCCTTAGACTAGTCAGTTCAGTTTAATTAAGAAAAAATAAATCACTGATCAAGCAAAGTTTTACCTGCTGAAAAAGGCTGCAATTTCTTTTCTGTTAAACTCCTGAATTACACTTCATTCTACTTTATTGCTTTGTTTCATATGTGTGATGTCTATTGTCCAACAGTGTCTGTGACTGATAAGCAACTGGAATCTGGCTGCCTTACACCTCTCCTGGTAAATGTTTAAAGTTAGCAGCACAGTCTGAGGTTATTTGGGAATTACTACTTGTTTTTGAGAAGTTGTGACATTTAAATTACAGAAAATTGCTTTCCTGTTTTACCTGCAAGATATTTTGGTTTTTTTCCAGAGTGCGCCTTGTCAACAGTACACACATACCACAGAGTGATCTTACCAAAATGATGATACCCAGGACTGCAACACATTTATCTTTCTTTAATTTGAACGTCTTGGTTTTGATTACCTGGACACTGCCTATTTCTCTTAATATATCAAAAACTTGCATCTGTTGCACCACCACTCCTCATACAGAGCTGAAAATTTTGTCACAGAAAAAGACAACAGGCTAAGCAGTAAAACCTTATCTCCTTAAGGTGCTAGAAGAATGGAAAACATCTGCATTTAGAAACTATTCTTTTTAACTTCTATCTAGGTCACATGAAAATATCAAGGACTCCTCATAACCCCTTTTGCTATGTCCAGATCTAACAGTAAAACCCCTAGGAACTGGAGGCCTGTTGTCACAGCCAGCATTGTGGAGATCAGTGATTTCAAATGATTCTGTAAGTGAGGAGATGGTTTCCTCATGGGAGTGAAAAATTCTCCATAGCAAGTGAAATGACAGACTTTGGGTATGACATCAGAGCAGACACTCTTGCCATAAAGGCAGTGCCAGTAACATACCCAGTCATTTTCCCAGTAAGACCAGAACTATTAATAACTTGTTTTTCCTTTAGTATTTTGCATATTTACAGTACCATTCTTTAATATGCATAATTACTATGCTCTCTATTTAGGTAATAATTAATGCACGCAGCCAATGTCATAAAATTGCTCCATAGTGATGGAAATCCACTTTAGAGACTTTTAAAGACAGACATGTCTACCACATTGTGAAACCATGCTCCTGCTGAGAACTGAAAATCCATAATTGAATTTGAATGACATTCTATGATTTCAAGCAAACAATGTTAATAATTACCTATTAAGAGTAAATTACTCGATTTCAATATAATTTTATTACAGGAATGTCACAAATAAGATCATCCGTAAATACGTGACAATCCAAAATTAGATTTATCATTAATAATAAAAGTAAGTAGATGAAAGAGGAAAAGTTTGAAATATCAGTATCAGAAATATGAAAGAACTGAAAAGAACTTGTGAGATACTAAAATTTAGAAAAATACAGATAGCTATTCAGATGCATCATTTTATGAAAAACAAAAAGATATCTATTTTTACTTATCATTAAATACTGTTACATGTACATTTATTATACTTTTCTGTATAATGTTATTTTCTTTTAAGGTGCCCTCCCCTGTCTTCTCAGGGATATCATCTTGACAAAAGAAGGATACTCCTGAATTTTTTCTAGATGAAGATGGCAGTTATACAGTGTGACTGAGAGCTGCATGCAGTCCAAGGCAGTGAGACATGAGTTTTTTAATGAAATTCTGTCTCATTGATGTCAATGGGAGTTTTACCCTTAGTTTTAGGGAAAGCAGAATGTCACTTTTTGAAAAAAATACTAGCATAACTTTCTACAGCATGTTCTTTGTTTGCTAATGCACTTTTAATATAATAGGTGCTTCATGTTCCCTAATTTTATCTAATACGACATGGTAGAAGGGTTTTTGTTTTGAGCACTGCCTCTACAATTTGACACGTGCCCTACAAAAGCAGCTGTAGTTTTAAATGCAACGATTATTCCCTACGTAGCTATCAGTATCCGCATTACCTGGAAAATTTAGACTAAAATGCATACCTGCAGAAAAATCCTTCCAATTCCACTCAGCAACTGAGGCTCTTGCTGTGGGTAATATTTGATGACAGTGTGGTAAGCATCTACAGCCAGCACGTAGTCCTAAGGGTGAAAAACATAAAATCAGGTATTTAAGCTTAGAATACTTCAGCTTTTGTGTCACCTTCTTTGTAAAGACATATTCCAACAGGACTAAAGTAGTTGCAACTTGTCAGTGGGACAGAATTTCTATCAATCACTGTAGGCACTAGTAGCTGACTATATTGGTCTTTTTTCAGTTATACTGGAACTGCATACACAGGGGATCTTTTTTCTTTTTTTTTTTTAACAGGATCATATTCTTTTTGTAGCTAAATGCTGCAAACTAGAACTCTGAACATTTAATCTTCATCTTAGATTATGATTCAGGATGAAAGTCAAGTACCTTCTGTGTGACTGGGGGTATACATACTTGAGAAGTGTCTCATGTTCCAAATATGTGTATGATTTACACGGTTTAGCAAACTATATTCCAAAGCTTTGTGAAGTGCCTGTGCACATGCTCTTGTGAAAAACATCGTGACAGAAACTGCAATTCCTGCACATCTTCAGATGACAAACTAGCAGTACTGTGAAGGGAAATGAGACATTTTCCCTGAATTGCTGGATTTTTTACTATGTAAAAGCAGGTAATCTAAATAGAAAACATATTTGGGCTAAAACTAAGTGAAGGGAGGGCTGGTTCTGGTCACCAGAAAGCTTTGCAGGTGACATCACTTCAGTAGGAAGGCCATGCTGGCAGGGGGCAGCGTTGAGATCTGCCTGCTCAAGATGGAGTGCCAGTACACCCTCCAGCTAAGGACCAGTGACACAAGATCAAAGAAAACCATGGTCCCATTTCCCACTGGAAAGAAATGCCCATGTGACTGGTTCCAGCAGTTCAGCTGTTTCTTGGCTGAACTGCAGTAAGTTCAATGACCTCGGCAGGACATGACTTTGAGAGCCTGGCCACATAGTTTGGCAGGCACTGCCGGTGCTCTGTGCTGAGACAGGCTGTAGCTGTAGGAACATCCATGGCCTGGGGCTGTGCCAGCATCAATTGCTGCAGCTTGGAGAAACATGAGCAGAGGCAGAGAGCACCTGCCTTTACTTACAAGGGCCAGGCCAAGTAAAGGCTGAGGACTCTCTGTGCTGTACCACTTCAGTGCTTCCCAACAGTCCTGCTCTTCAACTTATCGCAAGAATTGTGGTGGGCATTAGAAAGCAAGGGACAACAGAGAGTAATCTTTCAAAACTAAACAGACATCTTGGGATACTCTCTGCCCTACCATTTTCTTAGTCAAATTATAATACCCATTTAACTTGTCCCTGATGTGATCACAGCTACTAGTAAAGGTTGTTTTCATTCATCTCCTGCTTGGATTGAGGAAGCAATGTTCCCCAAGTGTAATGAATTTCTTTTCCTGGGGATGCACTTAAAAGGAGTAAACCCTGTATCTAGCTCTGAAGTCCTCAGCACATGAAACACATGAAAGTGTTGGAGCAGGTCCAGAGGAGGGCAACAAAAATGGTCAGAGAGCTGGAACACGGGTTGGGGCTGTTCAGCCTGGAGAAGAAAAGGCTCTGGCGGAGACCTCATTGCAGCCTTTCAGTACCTGAAATGGGCTTATATATCAAGGCCTTGTGATTGGACAAGGGGTAATGATTAAACTAAAGGAGGGTTGATTTAGACTAGATATAAGGAATGAATTTTTTACAATGAGGGCAATGAAACACTAGAACAGGTTACCCAGAGATATGGTGGATGCTCCCCCCCTGAAAACATTCCAGGTCAGATTGGCTGGTGCTCTCAGAAACCCAATCCAGTTCAAGAGGTCCCAGTGCATGGCAGGGGTAGGTTGGACTAGATGACCTTTAAAGGTCTGTTCTGACCCAAACAATTTTATTTGAAACCTATTAATTGTTTCATACAAAAAAAAAGTCAAGACAAGATTTGGAGTCTGATCTGTATATGAGAGAAATTACATGTCCTGTAATAGTAGGAGACGAGTTAAACTTGTATACTGTGGGTTTAATGACTAATTCTGAAAAATTAATTATTAACATTTAGAGTTTGTTCCAATTCCAATGTGCCATGACAAGTTCACGCTTATTACTGGTAATAAAAAGAGTTCAGACGAAAACCAACGTGCCATATACACAAGTATATTTATTTAGATTTTGCTGTATTTATCATTCACTACTCAAATGTGATGAAATTAAAGCAACCACAATTTTTCACAAATTTATGATTTAGGAAAACTTCAATTTTCATTGTAACAGCTCTCAGTAAAGGACTTAATTGATCATAGAGTATGACTGTGTTAGGCAGGCATAAAAAACTTGGGACTCTTTTATCTAGCTCTTCAGAGGAGCCCCAGCCATGACTGTAGTACCTATTAATTCTTCCAAGAGTATAATCTACTAAATCTGAAGGATCATCCATGACTGTGATTTTTATCCCTTCAAGCATCAAATGTGGTCACTAGAGAAATAATTTTCTTGTATCAAATTCTGTGGTCTAAAGCTGCCCCTTATTGAGCGCTCACTCTCGTGTACATTCTAAGGCTCTGGCTACACAACGAAGATGCACAGCACAACCATGAGGGATTGGGGCTCTGCAGTCACATCCTTGAAATGATGCAGAAACAACTCCCAGGAGACCATGCAGCAAGTTGATAGAGAAGTGCTTCTGCCAGCTTAGTTTACAGCTTAGCATGAACTGACTGCAGAAAAGCCTCAGCCACAAGAAGCTGCACGAGTGGGCAGTGTTTGCACCATCACAGCAGCACAGGCTCCCTCGTGTCCGTATCAGCCAGCCCTGATAGGAACAAGCAGCCAAGTCCTCTTTAGAGGCCCATGCTGCAAGGGCTTCATGTATTTTCCCTAGTCAGGCAAAGAAACCCTCCTCCTTTTCTGCACTCCTTATCCTTATCTCCAACACCATATGCATTACAACTACAAGTACATAAACACTGACAGCTCCAGGAATGTGACAGTAGAGGTGAACATTAGGAGTCTATGCACTCTACTGGTGGACACTGCACCCTCTTTCCATACAACAGCACAGCACATCACAAGTGTGCTTACCCACCCCATGCCTTACAGTACCTGTCACAGGAATAGGGCCCATTTCTTTCAGGAGATGACAAGAGACTAAATTATATATGTCCAAAGGCAAAAGCAAGGGCAGCCCCAGGATGAAACTGTGAAACATCATCATATCTAGGCTCACTTCTAAATACAATCCCATTCTGTAGTCACCCATGGATCCCACAGTGAATTTAATATGCATTTATTCTTCTCCCGACACTGCGATGAAAGCATTAGATTTCCTGAATATCCTACACATGATACAGAATGATACTATTCTGTGGTGATTTACAGAGGCATCTTATCTGACAGTTTCTTCTGATGGAGCATATTGTAAAATAGATGATATTTGGTCTCGCTTACTAAAGACTACTGTCATTCACAGTTTTGCTAATGTAACATAATATAAGATTGTCTGATGGAATGATAAATACAAACCGCCTCTGAGGAGTGAAGTTTTGATTGATACAAGGTGTGGTTGTGAGGAGTAAAACATATTAAGTATTGCCAGTAAAAACCCCAATGACTACAGCTTGTGATCTTAAGACTTAGAGATGGGGCTGACATATTGTCATGATCTTTAATTTAAAAAGATTAAGAGCCTTCCAGTTTTCCACACCTTCATAAAAAAATCCCTAAAGAAGGACTAAATTTACACTATTCAGGATATGAATGAGATTGTCCTATTGTTTTGTAAGCCAATACCTCTTTTATTATGAAAATTTGGGGCTAACTTTACATATACTCACCCAAAATTGTTCTAGGAAGCCAGTGGACCTACTTGCTGGAGTATGTTTTTCCTTTAATGCACCACATTATAACTGTACTTCCCTTCATGGTCACTGCATTACACATGTTCATGTTTCCCTCATCACCACCTTAAGTACTTAATTAGAAATAAGCATAAATGACCTTGATGTGTAGAATGCTGAGAGTAAGTTCAAGAAACCTTAGACTAAAAATCTTAGTTACATGACGTGGATAGTTCATAAATACTTTGTTTTGGGGAGAGAGGACAGGGAACACTTATCCTTCCTCTTTATCTAGTGCAGGTGTGGAAGGATTATGAAAGCGGAGATTCACAGAGCTATGAATCCAGAGAGCTGTACTGCAGCACTCAGGCAAAAGACATGATGATTCATGCAGTCTTTCTCCTTTAAATCATAGAGGAACCAAAGTCTCAGGCATCAGTCCCTTGTGTTACTAGCACAAGCTGTTACCTCCTTCTTCATACCGTTTAAATTGTATTATACCCAGATTAAAATCAATTCTAATGCTTTTGTTTTACGAAGGGCAAGTTCTACAAAAGTTAACACAACACTGAAGAAAACCAAAAAGCACAAAATGTGCCTTTAATTAGAGTGCATTTATAATATATATGGAAAACACTAAAGTGTTTATTCCTTAGAGAGATAAAAGTCTGGTAAGATAATGTCAAAAGCGATTTTAGCTCAGATGAAAAGAACTTAAAAAGTTTTAAAGACGCTTCCATGGTGATTTAGTAAAGTGACAGGCATTTTGCAGATAAACTTTTGAAATGAAACAATGCACATCATCAGCTGTATGTTAAATTAATATTCCCCTCATGCTGCTATATTCAGGATATGCTTCCATAGTGACTTAAACCCACAGTTCTTGTATATGGAAGTCTACAGTGAGAGGTTACATGGTCTCCCCTTTCCTTTCCACATCTTTCCTTAAGTTGCCCCTCGTTCACAGGAAGCAGGAAAGCTGTTTGATATCAGTTGATATGACTGAGATCCACCATTTCTTTGTCATTTGGTTAAGTCCAGCAGTGGTGCACAAAAAGAACGTATAATCCATTTCAGTAAGGTTATACAAAGAAAAGGAGATGAAAAGGAAAGAAAGATATAGTAAGACTACCTTGAATTGCTACCGAACTGCCACCGGTCACATGGATAAAAGGACACAGCAGGCAGAATTCAGTACCTAGGAAAGACAGTCCAAGGGTGGAGGAGACATGACTGATTTCCTGTGTCTGGGTGAATCACCTTGCCTTCACTCACTACCTCCAAAATAATATTCCCCTCCATCTCAAAATTTAAGGAGATGTTTAACTTCGAAACAAATGAGGCATATTTAAAAAGGCAAAAATCATTGTACTACATAAACAGAATTCCTTGATTCAGGTAAGTCATCGCCTACCAGTTCCTGGGGATCAAGCATTATGTTGCAATATTGTAAATAGTCACTAGATGGCAATAGATGGCGCTGACTTGGAGAATGAAATCTTTTCTTAAATTACATACACTTGAAACACTCAAATAAAAACAAATGCTGTTTTTAAAGTACATGATACAAAAGCAAAAAGGGTGGAACCGTGTTAAATTATTATAATTGTTCATGGTTGAACTTACAAAAGTGTGTTGAAAACTTATTTGAATAGATTCATGCTGAATACTCTGGAAGGTGGAGAAGATGACTACAGTACTGCTGTATGTCAGAATGGTCAGGGGATATTCCTGAAAACTGTATGACTCACAACTACCCTGTAGCCAATGCACTGAAATACACATTTCAGATGAAAGTAATTATGGATTAACATGCAGTTGTGGGTAATCCGGAAGTAAATGTGAACCATAAATTTCTAATTTAACAGCTATAAGATAGACCCTAACTACAACTGGTCTTAAGAAGTATCTGAGCTGCAGTATTTCTGAAATATGATTTCCAAAAAGACTGGCATTCACAAATATATTTCTGTTACTCAAGGAAAATAGCAATAACAAGACCAAACCAGAGGAAGGTGAGAACTGTGCGTGCATGTAGATTTGTGTGTACACATGAAAAACAACACTGCATGAGTTAAGAAGAATTCACAGCAAAAAGTAAAGTGAATTTCTTGAAAATACATATACCAGCATTTTTTTATTTGTACATTCTACTTTGTTTGGGATGGCAACTCATGCTTTTCTTCACTTGTTTACTGAAAAAGAGAATGATTTAAAAAATGAACCTATGTCATGTACCTACTTCAAAAGACAAATGCTTACTAGCTCTTAAAAATACCCCATGTTTTAATGAACAATTATTTCTATGCAAGACAGAAATGTTCTTATTGCAATATAATCCTGAAAACAAATGTATGTTTCCCCAAATTCTCATAACAAGAATATTCCGTTTTATGTAAAGCTGTATAGCTGGCTCTTATATCATTAAAAAAAAAAAAAAAAAAAAAAAAGAAGAAACCATACTTTTTTGAGGTATTGTAATATTAAGAATAGAGCCTTGTTTGGGAAGTAGCTCAGCAAACATCAGAGGATCAGGTCTGGCATGACCTTGGGCAATGGAAGTGCAAGGAGCCAGGAGTGCAAATTTTGGCCTGTGAAGATTCTACTGCTGACAGCCCTGTTCTGAGGCTGTTGCTGCTAATTGATTTGTAAAGCACAGTTAAGCTCAGGATAACAGCAATTTGCTTGACCACAACATGAGAGACAGAAGTTGTTTTATTTCTGCTTCCTGAATACAAGGAGAAGCTAAGAGTGTTGCACCAAATGTAGTACAATTGGTTAAAAAACATAAAGAGGAATCAGGGGGAAAAACCCCAGCAGTGAAAGGTGGTCACTTTTGCTTCTATTGCTTTCTCTTCAACCCCTACCCACTACTGAGGATTTAAACCTGAAAGAAGTCATATTAAAACTGAGATTGGTTGACAAGGGAGGATGTATTTAGATGTCCTGGATCTCCATCAGGTACAAAAGCTACAGTGTTATCAATCCTCACAAACAGAGCAACATTCTTAGTGCACAGTTTGAAAAAGGCAGAGCACGTAATTGCTTTTAATTAGAGCATTTAGTTAAGTGTTTGAAAAATTCAATTTAAAAATGCAAATTCTGTATTGTTATTGCATGTTCTCTAGGATGATTTGGGGAGAAATAAGTACAGATATGTTCCCAAAGAACATTACTGCAAATAGCTATCTATTAAATAAGACATTATTAAGCCTAATTAATTCTTCACTGAGCAAAACCTTCATGTACTGTCAGGTAGTCTTGCCTGATCTCTGCACCAGCAATTCACTTGCATTTTTCCTGACATTCTATTCTGGAATATACGGTACCTCTGCAGTTCTGCCACCCACGTACCTTCATCATTAGCAGACAGTTTGCCATGGAGTACATCACCCGGCCCAGACGTGACCTCCACAGCTGAACAGAGGCTGCAAAATAAGAGCAGCTTGTGAATTTGCACAAATAAATTAGAGGTTCTTTCTTGCCATCAATTATTGGTCCTATGAATTATGATTTTGAAAGGTCCCCCTTGTTAACACCACTGGGTTTTAGCCTAGAATTTTTAATCCTCAGCCCTGCTGCAGCATCAGAGAATTCTGCATCTCTCCAAGGGAATTGCTCAAGCAGCTCTGGGTACCACAGTCAAGGCAACAACACAGAGCAATAGACAGTCACCCAGCTCTCAGCTCAGGCAAAATATTAAACACCAAAATAAGCCACACATTTTCCAACATCAGAACAAAAGGTGCATAAAAGGATTTAAGCGATAATGAGCATCAGTTTAAAAACATGTAATCTACAGCATTAAATGTGATAAATTAAAAAAATCAAACATAGCTAGAATGTCATTTCAGAGCCAAAACACGCAGAGTGAGAAATGTCTGAGTCTGGGACTGTTTGTGCTTGCCTCTGGCTGAGAGATATGCTGAAAAAAATCTGCCAAGCTTGTCTGCTTTCCCTATGCTCCTGGAGCATGCAGGCATTAAAAGCTGCAGCAGATTTCTCCCTCTTGCTTTGCAGACAGACTCCTGATGTTCTAAGAGAACAGTTCACACGGATCCTTATTTTCTCTCGTGTTACAGAACCAGAGATCAATGCTAGAAGTATTCCTCTAATCCTCAAAAATAAACATTAGGACTGTTCATTTAGTACATTTGAAAAATGCATGTATCTCAGTCAATCAGCTGTCAAGGTCACTGTAACGATTTGGAAGAGAGTGGGGGAAGGGAGAAGATGCTATTTCAATAAAATTGTGCTAACTGAGACCACTCATTTGTATCATTAATGTAGTCTCTGATGAAAGCATGGCAGTTTACACAGATAATTCTTTCAGCACACAAAGAAGTCATTATAAATAAGAAGAGCTTGGTGAAATGTCTACTGCCTTTCCTAAAAAGGAAAACACCTTCCATCCTCTGCAACAATAAAAAAGAAAATCCAACCCATGAATATTCTCAAATTATCTTTTTCAAAAATAGGGTTATAATGTAGGGTCCAAGACTGAATTCAGTATTTCATCCACTGTACCTTATAATCATTCATTACTCCTAGTTTTTGTTTTAGAAATTCCCCCTTGACCACACATCCCTAGTGCTACTAATGGAGATGATACTGTAAACCATGAACAAATAACTTCATGACACATTTCCTTTTTTTCTTTCCTTGTGGGTGTCTGTAAAATTTGAACATAATTAAATAACTCCCCTTCATTATTTCACTGAAGTAAATACCTCCTTTTTTGCACGTCCTCATAGTTAGGCAACCACATTCAGTTTCTTAGGACTTAGGTGACTACAAATTGGATGTTGATTCTGACACCAAGACATCCAGGTTTCATGTTAACAATCAGATGGCACCAGCAGTTCTCAAAAAAGGACTGCAAAGCAGGCAGACCAGGTATCTTCAGGCTGGGCTATAAACTGAACAGGAACCTGGTCTGGAAATTCTGAAGCTCTGTGGGATGAGGCTTCTTAGCACTGGCAGAAAGGGGTTAAAGAAAACCTGCAAAGCAGTAAACAAAACCAAAACCCAACAGCAGATGACTCTGTTTTACTGGGATGCCTGAAACATCCTCTGCAGGTCCATGCAGCCATGCTTCCACTCTAAGCACCTGCTTTTCCCTTGTTTTCATCAAGGGCTCTGTACTCCACACTGTCATTCATTTCAATAGGCACTGTGAAGTTACAAAATTGGCATCTTACAGAACACATTACCAGGCAAGTGGTGCAATGCTAAATCTCTCTGCCTGCTGAAAAACTGGCAAATGAGGTGCTCTGTTCCAGGCTAGAGGAGATGCACATGGTAAGTTGATTGGTGTTGCACCTTCTTACATCAGCAGCATGGAAATTACATGCTAAGCATAATCCCCATAATGAATTAGGGCTGTCTTCACATAAAGTTAATAAGGTTTGCTTCAGCAAGTCTCAGATGAAAAAAAGCAAACCCATTATCAGCCTCCTGGAGCTCCAAATGCAGAGACAAAGCAGAGAGGGAGCAGACCTGGCTGACCTCCACAGACAACAGCACTCAACAGCCGCTGCAAAGGTCCTGTGGGCTTTTTGGCAGTCTGAAACCGAGAGGCAGCTGCACAGTAGACATGCAAAGATCTCTCCAAATTTTCTGCAGCCATGTCCCTTGGTAGCTACTAGTTGCTACTTTTCTGACTGTGCCTCCTCCTGAGCCCATCTGAGCTCAGAAGCAGAAGCAGTGAGGAAAAGCAAGAAGCCAGTAACTCATGAGTGAAGCAGACGGCAGAACACAGGATTATGATATAGCTAGGAGGAACTAGTCCTTGTACCTTAAAGGGAGATCACACCTTGGTTTTAAAGTTGTAAAAAACAAAAGATTTGGAGATAAGGATGAAAATTCAGGCAGAAAGTGCTAATAGGGAAAAGTAGGTATGAGAACAGAGGCATGAAGTGCTGTGTCTAACTTCAGTGTAAGATTATTTCCCTTTTTCCTAAACCTTTTGATAAGAGTAGTAAAGGTATTCATTTGATTGTATGTGCAAATACCTTTATGATACATGCTGCTCCCATGTGTTCATGTTTTTAGGATGTATTTAGAAGGTGTATCAGGTCAGGTACAGTGACACATTAAAGCAACTTTTACATCCAGTCAAACTGAAGACCAGGTAGAAGAACAGTTCAGACAGGTCTGCACCCTTTCATACAGACACAGTTTTAAGGAATTACTTATAATTTTTTTCTGCTATTAACTCTACCCAGCCTCTTCCTATCTCAGAGACAGACTTTTACTTTCCACAGGCTCTATGTGAATGGTCTCCTAGAAAGAACTTGGTAACATTCCTTAGACTGTTTGCTAAAGGTGAAAGTTTTTTATTTTCTTGGTGTGTTTTGAACTTGCAAGGCATCATGAGGGGTCCATACAATCCACAGCAATGCCTAAAATGTCTCTTGTCTAATTTTTAAGTATACTCAAATGACCTTATAAGTATAAATTCTGCTAAAAAAAAAGCTTGTCCTGATCACCTTTTTTTGTGCAGTAATTTGCCCTATGCTGTTGAAGCAACATCACAAAGATAGAAGGAACAGGAGAAAACATAATTGGATATAAAATCATGACAATAATGATGTAGCTCAATATAATCTAAATAATATTCTAAAGAGTGCCTTAGATATTTCAGGAGTCTAAGTACCATGCAGCTACAGTGAGACTCAGCCACCTGTGCAGCAGCACCCTAAGCCAGAGTAGCCGTTGTATGGTGGTAGTTCAATCTGAAAGAACTGAGTGGATGTCAGACATGAGGTTTGAGAGGAGTCAGTCAGCCAAGGCTTAAGATGAAACATCCATCTAGCTGCAATAGCAATACACATGTATTTATCACTAAAGATAACAGCCATGTTGTTTCTCCTAAGTAGGAAAAAGAATTGATTTATTGCATGAGTTTGATCAAGGGCAAAACTGTGAAATTAATTCCAGCAAAAAGTAGTACAAGGTGTATCATTTCAGGGGCTGAGTAGGCTATAAGATTACAAAACTACAGTTTTAACCAGTCTGGGGCAGTCTTGTGAAAACTTCTGGCATACTTAGGCAAGCAATAAAAATACACTGTCTGTGAAAAAAATGTTTAAAGAATACCCACCTTGTCTGTTCTCCTGTGTAATGTTAGTCATACTTCCATCTTCAGCTAAGCCTTGTTCCAAATTTTCTAGTATCTGTAGTAATTTTTTTAAAGTAACCAACATAAGTTTAAACAGCACTATATATTTAATGCATATTATCTACAGTGGACAGTCTCTGTGTAAACCAATTCATGCAGGAATGTTTCACCTAGGTACAGTTCAAAATTACTGGTTACTACCATAGCTAGATCAATTGCACAAAGTAAGAAAGCCATTGTACTGCAGAAGGATGTTAGAGTTCAGTTTATGATACTTACAGAACATTAAATGTCAGCACACTCTAGGGTCATACACATTTTATTAAGTAAAACAGGAAATAGGCTTCACCAGAGAACGACCATTAATGACCACAATGAAAGTCAAAACTGATTTTTTTTCAGAGAAGGCCACAGCCTCTTGACTTCCTCACCCTAAGTATGGGCTTTAGTTTCTTTCGTTTCACGTTTTTGCCTTTAATGAAGTATTCCTCTTAGTTCTTATTGCAATTTCCTCTCAAACTTTGGGGTTTATTGCGTTTTTAAACTGATCATAGATTTTAAATCATGTCAATTGTTGAGTGAATGAAACATTTGTTATTTGATTGGAAGAATGGAAATGTATACTTAATGAAGCTTGTGTCTGAAGCACTTTTAAAATATGCATGCAAGATTCCATTTGAAACACAAGTCAACTTTCCTTTTCCTAATTCCATTACAGTTTCTCCAAATTAATTTTCTGATTCCCACAGATGACCCCATTTTTCCTGTTACAGATGTATAACTTTGGTTGTAGAATGATGCCTGAGATTTCCTTCAAAAATCTCTTAGTGGCTGTTTAATAAGCCACTGTGGTTACCCAATGAAGGCAAGACAAGGCACTGCCTCTTCTGAGGACTGTGCACACTTCCAAACAAAGAGCTTTCAGTTTCTGGCAGGGTAAGAAGTAATTGTCTTCTCCTAAACCAACAAAGTATTCCAATTGTGCTCACTGTTTCCATAAAGGAACACTTCAAATTAACACAGGAAGTCCTGGAAAAGGAAGATGGGTAGACTTAACCCCGCCTTTGAAAGTGTGTTGGTGTTTTCTACAGCCAATGAAGATAATCTGTACCTCCAGAAAGTCACCTCATGCCACCAATTTTAGACATGTCAAGCTGGAAGAAATTGCCCTACGAGATACCGAGCCCCCTTCACAGACTAGAGTGAAGTTTCGAAGTTAAGTTCATAAACTCAGCTACAAAGAACTTAGGAGCAAGGAGACATACAATGAATGTAGAACATTTACCACCTGCCAGCTGAGCCAGGATAATTTTCCTCTTAAGAATTGTTAGGCCATGACAAATACAAGGTAATATGGTTTACTGTAAACTTTGGTCACAGAGGGGTATACTGAGCTGCCTTACCTCAGATTTTGAGAGGCCTTGAGCATATGCCAGTAGATACTGCAGCTGAGCTGACAGGTGGCAATTTATGAGCTGGCAGTGGCATGCCTGCACACAGACTCTCAGTCCCACTTTTAAAAGCAGTGCAGCCACCTCGAAATCACTTAGAAACCAAAGTGCCACCTTTCAGTGTTAAATGCCTAGGGTATAATAAGACACCTTGTCAGAAAAAAACCCACATTCTTCTCTCCCACAAATCCAAACCACTTTATAATCTACTTTCTGTGGTCTAAAACCCTGGATCTTTCTCTTCCCTTACAAAGTGATCTTATCTAGTGATTTCTTCTCAAATTCAGTAAGACCCAAAGCTCCTACTCTTGAAATGGTATAAACACAACAAGGGGCCTTCATCAAGGTAACATGCTGTTGTCTTTAAAAAGACAATGGATTGCTCTGAAAACATGCTCACTAACATAATCAAAAAAGGAAGAATTAGATATTAGCATACAATTAGAGTATTACATTAACCATTCCATGACATTACTTGGGGTATCTAGCTGTCACCTCAAGCTCAACATAATTAAAACAGAGCTCAGTGATGATTTGAGGCTAATGTTTTTATTCCCTAGGTTTATCTCTCTTTTGCCCTTAAGTACAAAACCATCACCAGCCGTTTTCCAGTATTTGAGCATATCCTCATTTTCCAAGAATTCTTTAATAGTAACATTAATGATTCTGACAGTTCCTTTGTGTTTTATTTGGTTTAGTCAACATGAAATATTTAGGTGGTAAACTGTTTATTCTAGCATATCACATGACATAGCTCTAACCACCCATGTTCCTGTTATGAAGAAAAATATGATTGAACACTTCTACCATTTAATTAATCACTTTTATATATGACCTGTGCTTTTTCTTATTTTGAATATTTATAAATGCACAGTAATTAGTTTCACTGGCTAGTATTACTTGAGTCTTTTGTTTCATCCCCTATCTATTGTCTGTATGTGAGAATTATTAATATATGCATACCACCATTCAGCCTTTTTTGGTGCTTCTGGAGCTGTGGCTTTTTGGATACTTAGACTGGTACAGGGTCATCACAGTTTCTATGAACTTAACAAACAAGGTGTCAAGACAAATACTTTCTAGACTGAAGTAACGGATGTGAAACAGAAAACATATGTTACCTTAGCAATTAGAAGCTTATAATAATCAGACCTAAGAGACTGAAAAGTTCAAAGAGACTGAAAAGCTCACCATTTGGAAGTAAAACAGAAGGCCAGGAGATATGGAAGAGTGTGTATGAAAGGGCCAGGGAGGAACATAACTATTCATGAAGGAGAGTGGTGAACTACAGAAGTTGTGGCTGATGGGCAAATGGCACAAAGTATTTTTGACATGTTTTGCAGAGGTAACACTTGCACAGGCCTTTTTAGGAAGCAAGACCATTATCTCACTTGCCACTGCTCCACCCACCTGGTAGAAGAGCCCAGTATGGCTCTGGCAGTTGAGGGATTAGGATTTAAAAGTGAAATGTATTATACTATGAAATGTGTAAATTTCCAGGAGCTCTCCCTCAAACATCTAGGGAACCATAGGTACAAACAAGAGGAGTTTAGATTTAGCCTCACAGTTGTTCTGTTCATATTTTGGTCTTCAGCTGAGCATTTTTTTGCACGTCCTCACCATTATTAGCACTAAAGTGATCGTGCTTTTTAAATGAACACTTGAAAAGAACAAATCCTTTTGTGATTTAAGTTACTATTGTTACTCTTATTGTCTGGCTGTTCAGAGACCATTGATTTCAAGGCAGACTTAGAGGTGCAACAACTCATTGAGGCAGTTCATGTTGGTAAAACCAGAAATAACAGAGACAGTAACAATTTCACTGGATTCCTCTCCCAGGCTGTAACACCCATTTGACACTACAGAGAATTTCTTTCCCGAGAGTTGTACCTATAGAAAAAGATGCAAAATATCTAACCAGATGTTGATTAGACACTTGCAGAAATACTGGAAAAGGTAAAAACATTATTGCAGGAAAAAAAAATATATGGAAATATATATACAGGAAAAATTAAAATAACATTTTTGCACCCAGCCTCCAATCCTGCTTCAGGTATCAGAAATATGTAAGTAGATGGAGGCTGTAAAACCAAGTAACCAAAATAAATACAGTTCCATCTTTAAGTGGAATGGTTAATCTAAAGTTGACAAGCGTCTGTAGAATATATATGACAAAAAGCAATAAAGAATTTAGCAGATTAAAACAAGTATTGGATAGGAAAAAACCTCACCGTTACATTAAGGAAGAGAAATGAAATAAAAGACAAATTTTCTTATGATCAGAATGCACTACCATTAGCCTGGAATAAGCTCCCAGGGGATGTGGCCTCAGCACCATAGGCTGGCTCATTAAAAACTACAAAACAACCTTGCATTGCAGAGAGACAGACTAGGTGAGCTAATAGGTCTTTTCTTTCTTCTAGCTTTTATGACTCCAAGATCATCTCATTTACATAATGATGATTCGTATGCCCTTCTGTAAATACAGATGACCAAAGATTATTTTTCCACTTTTTAAAATAGGGAGGTAAAACACTAGAGGCTTTTGGTTGAAAGCTCCCCAATTAATTCTGTTATAACCCAAATGGTTCCCAAGTGTCACATACAAATATTAAGACTAATGAGAGTACATCCTTTATGTTATTTTCTTGGTTATGCCATGGGTTTTTTAAAGTATCAGAACCATATTCTTGAACATTTCAGTTGAGATCAAGATTGTTAGACAAACAGCATTCTATACAAAAACCGAAACATATATAAACAATGTTTTTTCATCAGTCAGCCTTGACTTCAAATCATTAAATTACCACCAATTTACAACTGTTTTTTAAAAACAAAGCTATCTTTACAAGCTGTCATTTTCACACTCTTACTTCTACAGTTGTCCTTGAATTGTTCCAAAAACTAAGGTATTTAATCGAATGCAAACAAATGAAGCAATCTGCAATGAGGTACCTAGAATAACTGATCAGAAATATTTCCAAGGAGGATATTTGATTTGTTAGTAGTTATCTGTCTACTGTATTTTAAAAAGAAGCATCCATCAAGCACAGACAATAGCTTGTCCTGGCTACTGTATCCTGGCTGTAGTGGAAGCTGTCAGAACCAAACCGATATTGTTGTCTTTCTTGCTGCAATTGAACACACTAACACAGGGGAAAGCTTGCAAACTCAGACACCGGAAGGCAGAGGCAAAGAGGTGACAATCCCTAAACCAACACCAAGTGCAGAGAACAAGAGACTCCTCAGAACAGTACATGGAAGATGTAGAGCCAGCTTTAAAGCAGCTTTCTCCAAGGATACACAGGATAACACAGTATTAGCAGTGACCCAGGTCACTAGCAATTGATAGACTGAGAACACGAGTAAAGAGACCAGTTCTTCACAACCTTAGTGGGCAGGGAAATATGTATATATTAATTTGTAACTCTCCTTTATTTCTATTTCATCTTCTCCACTATATTCAGTTTCCCTTATTTAAACAAATAATCAGCCTAGTTCACATTCAAACAAAATCTTTTATTATAGTTTAAAACCTCCCATGGTACACTAGGTATGCTCTAAGGATACGCACTTGAAGAGAAACAGCAGAGGCAGAGCCACCTTAAGGCTGCAGATTACTTGAAGGTCTTGTAAAGGAATGTGTATATGGGGACCGAGTTATTTTCCTTTTATTTCATTCATCTGTTGACCAACAATCTTTAACCTGCAGAGAATCACGGCTGCTCACACTGTAACTGAGATTTGGCCATTCCAATCAAGTCTGCCAGATGGCTGATGAATGCCCTGCTCAGCAGTCACTCCCTCGTTCACATTCATACAGTTTTCTCTCTTTGTCACAAGATTAGGGAACTTAGAAACCAGTTCAGTTTTGGAACCTAGTGGCACCTTCCTGATTGAGGGCACACAGTGCAGCACTTAATAGCAGACTGCATAAACCCAAGATGTGAAACAGCTGATCTGCTGCAGACTGGGGCAGGCAAATGTTAGTAGAAACACCATGAAATCCTGCAATAGAGGTGTATGGCATTTCCTAGAAGAACAGAATTACTTCAAGTTGAGGCCTGTTTATGAAGAAGAGGGCTGAAGAGAACAGACAGCCAGTGATATTATTCAATGAGAGGTAACAGCAGTCGTCAAGTGCTAAGAAGTACCACTTATTGGCCAAATTAGATACATCTCTCAATGGTTTCCAAATAAATTCTTTCCAATTTTATAAAAAATGCCATTTTCACCTCCTATTACCTATAAAGAACTGGGTTTTTTACTATAAACATTTGGTTTACCTAGACATTATTGTATTAGAAGAAAGTTGATTTCACACACCTAACACCATTATAGCTATACAATTGGCAATTATCAAATCCCTCCACTTCCCTTATCCAAGTTATTTTAAGGAATAAATATAGGAAACTTGCAAGGAATACTGAAAATGAAAAGTAATTACACATCTTTATCTTATGTACTTTGAACTTTCAAGTGTCATAGATGAAGCAATAATGTTGCATTTCTTCTACAGTTTACCACATTTTAAAATTCATGGTCACTGGTGCATTAGACTACTTGGGAAAGATTTCTGTAAAAAAAACATTTATGGACAAATGCTTATGGTTCAGGGTTGCTGGTTTTAGTGGATAAAGTTAGTGCTCACAACACCATGACTCCAATTTCAGCACTGACAAATCCCACGCTATAATTTAGGCCATAATTTTATGCTATAGCATTTGACAACACAAAACAAAAACACCAGCCAAACTCAGCAGGTTGTGTTTATATTCCTAAATGACCGTTGTTTCTAAAACCAGTTATTTGGACTATTTCTGAAGGATCAAGGTCATTAACAACTGTTTCAGCAAGCTGGACACAGCTGCGTGAAGGAAAGAAGTCTCTCCTACTCACCCTTAAACACATCTGCTTACTGTGCTCCACATCTTGCCTGGCAAAAGCATCAAAGTTATCCTCTGTTCTACTCAATTGAGCCAGAGCTACCACAGAGGAGAGAAGGATCTCTCTTAAAATGGAAGAGGCTCTTCATTACTTTTAATAGCAAATTTCTTGTTTTCATCAAGATGGAGTAAAAAAATGTCATAACTGAAACTTAGTGCTCTTTATAAGGACAATAACATTTATTTCTTAAACATTAAGAAATATTAGTGCCTAGAGATGCTGTTACCTTGGCACAGATTATCTTCATACTATGCAGTCTGTCAAGTGATTCCTGAGGATTTCCTAGGTACTGAGGAAGTTCAGCATGCAAAATCCGCATGGAGAAAGGAACCATGGAACCTAGAAACACAATCAATTTTGTTATGTGGGTTTGCTATAATGATCAGTTTGTGATTTTTTTTTTTAAAGGTATGTCTCACTAGCACTTCTATCACGAAGTCCATTTTACCTTCATATCTCTTTCTTCTCCTGATGAAAAATGTGAAATATGAGAAAATAGGAAACTTCTTCTCAGCTATAAATGTGGTATGTTTAAAATATTTTAAATAGGCAAACATGAGTAAACCACAATCAAGAAGGCAAGAAGGTGCACATAACTCAAGTTTTCAAAAACAAGTTGTACTGGGAAGTACAATGTTTCATTGAAGATTTCTTTAAACCAATAAAATGGAGATTAAAAAAAAAGAAGTTTACTCAAGTTGCAGCTACATTACTACTAGCATTTAATAATTATGTATATTTTATAACCAATGTAGAAGAAATAGGATGAAATTATTGGCCTTCAAAGTATGCTTGCAAAAGAGATAACCAGGGCATGCAAAACCTCTTGGCATGTTTTTATGTAACTTCTGGTTCATTCAAAACATCAAAGAATAGGGAATTTTAAGCAGTATTTGGGGAGAAAAAGAAATTCCTTCCGTTTCATACTAGTTTACTACTATTACTACTGTTCTTGTTATTATTGTTATTTATTTATTACTATTATTATTATTATTATTGCTAAAGACCTCATTGTCTATGTTTATAGGCATCCTGGCTGACTTCACAGGCAGTTTCAGGAGCTTACCTGAGCCCTAGGGTGTGCAACACCTTGCTTTCAGGTAACTGCATAACCCTGATACACAGACAACAATGCTGAACATAAACTAAACACCACTGCTGAAACCAAACCAGAGCTGGCATAATGGGGATACAGACCTTGCAAAACACCATGCCACATTTCTAATATTTTAATATGTACATTTGCTATACACATATTCTAAGGGGATTTCTCTCTCAAGTTACCTCTTGCCTCATCTTTTCTCAAAAACAGGACTCAGGAGCTTTCTAAATAGATTTTTGCACCTGTTCTTAACAGGCTTGTATGTCAAAGAGGTAAATGCTATACAAAATGAGTCACTGCCTCTAGACATTTTTTTAAAGGTTGACAAAATTTTAATCACAAGACTCACTAATTATGACCTTCACAGTAAGCCACTTACATCTACATAAATTGTCTTCTGCTGATGCTAACTATTCCCAATGGCTTCCGTGACTGCCGTGCTCCCGTAATGGACGCACACGAGTTGCATGCATCACCATATGTGGAAAAAACGTTAAGAAAATAAAACTGCCTTTGAGGTTCTATTAAGTGACATGTAGGAGTTGATTCAACCAGTCACAAAAGATGTGAAATATTTTATGTAAGTATTCTAAATAGTGCCTAGCATGACAGAAGATATGCAGTCAGTGTAAGCATTGAACAACGACAAAAAAGAAGTTGAAAATAATTTAAGAGTAAATTCCGTGCCAAAACACCAGAGAAAAACTGCTTTGTAGACATGTTGCAAACTGCACTGCAAACCTATGGAAGCAAATCTGAACTTGGGCTGGTTCTATCTCTGCCACCTCTCCAATGACCAAGTTCTAACTCCACAACCCAACAGTAATCCTGCAAAAAAAACCAGTGCCTAAAACCAGCTTGTTCGGTACTGCTCTTTCGGAGAAGGTAGTCTTAACTTACTGATGATGCACCTTCTGCTACAGTCAATGGGATTTCTTAGGCAAATGTAAAAAAAAAAGGGGGTGGAAATTTTGTAAAATGGAAAGAATCTAAAGGTTTACCAAAATTTTGGTTAATGACTGTGTTGCAGCATTGACAATTCTGAACAAGTTTGTATCTTTACATCCTCTTGTAAAATGCAACAAAAGGTCAATTCAATAAACACTCGTACAAAAAACCTGAATTAGTACCAGAATAACTCAACATACAAATAGACAGGTATTTAACAGAACACAGATGAAACATCTCACATTATCAATTTCTGTAAAATTTATATAATGTTTTGTGAAACAGTTTTTTGGAATTCTGTATTTTGTAAAGCACTGGTCTTATGTACTACTGAATGAGACCACTCTACTACCATCCCTGTGAGGGGAAAGAATAATGTACTACCAATCTACATTATCAGAAGTGGTGTCAGAGGATGTCAGACTGATGAATGTAACTCCAGGTCAACTTAGACTCCGCAAGAATCTAATTTATTTCCTATTACAACTACATCCTCAGCTGTAACAGGCACTCAGAACTATATTACTTCAAAATGTGCTGTATGGATGTATTATTTCTCAACCACTTGGTATTTCCTTCCCAGCTTGTGACCAAAAAGCATTCCAGTGAGATCCTCAGTAGTACATTAAGTGTGGTGACGGATCTCTCAAACAAAACGGGAAGAATGCTGGCTCAGGGTGTAAGGCTAGTTACTGTAAAGAATTTTCAAACCAGAATTTGTATTACAGTTTCTTACAGGAGGATCTAAAACTCTAGCATCTGTTTCTTCTCTTTATTTTTGAAACACATAAATAGAAGAAATTTTACTGTAAACATTCAGCAAATCCATCCAATCAACATCTGTTACTTATTGCTTATTAAACAAGCTAGTAACTTTATTTAAAATCAAAAACACTAGCTCTTTCTGCCCTCTTCCCCAGTGTAGCTGCCGTGGATGTGTCCTTAGAGACCCCAGGGAGAGAAGACTTAGAAAAGGAGCAGCGAGCTATACCCAGTTTCCTTGTAATCCTTCTGAATGGCAGGAGATTTTTTTTTCGATGAAAGCACAAAACTGTACACATGCTCTCATACAAATGTGACAACTGTGGAAAGGAGGAGAGAAAAGAAATGCCCTTTTACCACTGGTAAGGCTTTCTGACCAGTCCATGTAAACAGTATTGTGTAATTGCAGGTCAAATCAGATGAGTAAATTGCTCATAAAAAAACCTATAGCACTTATTCAAGCCACTCATCTAAATACAAACCTTAAATAAATGGTAAACTCTCGAGATTTTTGGTTAAATGCATTTTCCCAGGTATGCTCCTGTCTACAAGTAAACTTCTTTTTAGTTAAATTATATGAGGTATGGATAATGTATCTAATTCAGTTCCTACAGTAATAAACTGATTTTCTGGTTTTAAAAAAGACCATAAACTTACTTAGATTTGGTAAAGTTTTCAATGAGTGTCACACAAGGTGCTAATACAATTTACATACACTTCTCAAAAAGAAATACATGGCAGTAATAAAAAATCCATGTGAAGAGATCTGTTCACCAATGTAATTCTGTAACTGATTAACAGCTGTGTTAGAATTGACAAGAGGTGAGACTTAAAAAAGGCAAAAGAGGTTTTCAGAAAACACTGATTTTCATTTTACATTGTCTAGTTTAACAAGAAAACAATTGGGAAGAAGTAAATGACGCCTGCTGGTGACTCTAGCAGATCAATAATAATAGTGTTAGGAAGGTCTGAAAGGCAGGTTGTAGAATTTGGAGTAAAAATTTAATGAAAAAAATTAGCAGGGATAAAACCCCAAACTATACTTCACTCAATGAACACACTTATACTGGGGAAAACCAACCCCAAACAAAACAAAGTCTGATTGACTGCATTAACACTCAGCTGTAGCAGAAATAATACATGTGCTTGTTAGACTAAGGATTACATTATCTTGTCTGGAAAGTTTAACCTACTCACTTTTAGGCCACATACTTAAAGCATGCAGGGAAAGACACATTTCTTTGTAACAGGTTTCTATTACAAGCAGGCACACATATCTATTCATAGTATCCCACCAGGGATAAGAAAATTTTAAATAAACACTGAATTTATCACAGACTGTCTTTTGCAAAACTACTGAAGAATCAAATCTGTGTACTCCATTATATTTCACTCAGTACTGAATTTGACAGGGCAATGTGTCAAGGAAGTATTTAAAACAAAGAGCATAGCCTGTAATTAAAATGCTTAGTTAAGAGCATAAGAGAATGGATTTTGCTCTCTACTTCATACTTCCTATTTCTACAGTAATGTCCTCTTACACAGCAAAACTACACCAGCTGAGCTTAGATAATTTCCACAAAAGGCAATACCCTACAATTACTGCAATATATTGAAATTTTATTTTTACGTTAAATAGGTCTTATTCTAGCTTGATGCTTTACAATTGACCTCTGTTGCTCCTCCTTAGGGATTTCATAATAATATATAAAAAATTTATAATGGGAAATGGTTTAATTTTAAGACAATTTTCTTAGCAATCGCTTTTAAATACACTGGAGGTCTTTTCAAAGAATGTGATGTTTGACTGTCACTTTCACAAGAATTAATCTCATTCATACATATATATATATATATGTATTATCAGCATACAAAAGGGAAAACTAGAAAGTAAAAAAAAGGTCTGCTGAAAGGAAAATGGGAAATGCTGAAAGCATGGGAACAGATGGACTAAAGAGCAAGATCAGGTAGAATTTTCTAAGACCACAGATTTCAATTTTTATTTCTTTATGAACAGCTGCACATTTTCATAACTGTCAAAACATAAACATCACCTCATGTCAATCAAATTCGAACTGCAGCCCTCATCTGCAGCCCTTTTGGAGCAGAGGAGAGTATTCCAATGACCAGTCATTTTATCTTTGTATTTTCTTGTTGCAAACCAGTAACCAGACATGCTTTCTGAACTGCCTTCTACAGCTCGTTCAACAAATCTTAAATGCCAAAAAGCAACAGAAGAGCAGATCACCAACTATTGAAAGGATAAAGTGGGATCTTATAACAGTAAAAAACCCCAAACCAAAAGAAACAATTCCTTCCTTCACTGGGTAAAAGAGAAATACACAAAATCCAGTTGCTGAAAAATATCCTTCTTTACACATATATATACATAGAGAGATGTATATCCTTGCCTTTGTATGCACAAACATACTTCTACTGACAGTGTATTTGTATAATTTATAGGATTTTTAAGAGGGATAATGTAGCAAACTTCAAATCCTAGCTTCGCTGACTAGAAATTAAAAGTACACTTAAAAATCCCAGTTCAACAGACTAGTTTCCAAGTTTTTGCTTATTACCTTCAGTCCAGAGAGACTGAAGATGATATAGGAGCCTAAATGTTTGTAACCATTTAAAGAAAATGTTTTGAAAATTTTATCTGAAATTACATGCTTGCATATACTTCACAATTTAACTCCACATGACCTAAGAAGAGAAACTCTGAATCATGATGTGGTTTTGAAAGGTTTCAAAAAAACTTTTTCAGTAATTTGGAGTTACTTGCATTGAAGAAAGGAAAACGTAACAGAAAGACTGCAGGAAAACTCTACAATTGCCCTGAAGCAAAGAGATCATCCTAAATCTTGCCTACTGCTAACTGTAACAAGGCAGAATTTAGAAATTAGTTACTTGCTCATAGTAGTAAGAAATCCTGTGTAAAGCTGGGACTGTCTACAATGAGACTATGTAGCCTTGTGAAAGAATGCACTATAAAGTATTTTGCAGTATTCTACCCCCTTAGATTATACATACATTTCTTAACTAAAATATCTGTATCATTTCAGGAAAAATTCTATTTGCATGTCTGAGTAGCTTGAATAATCAACTGAAACCACAACATTTGAGTGGTATTCATTCAAGTTGTACTAGCTGATTTTACAGGTAGAAGGTAGCTCTGAAGCAACAGAAGAGTGAGTTTAAAGAGGCAGTAGAGACGTACACAAACAAAATGGGAAACCCGTTCCACTAAAGGTTTTAGTAAGTTTTTTATTGCCAACGTGAGCTTGAATGAAGAACTCTCTTGAGCAACTGCCAAGACTGCATCAGTCTGACATGGGAATGTTAACTAAAGGCAGTATTTGTGGTAACACACAAGAAAAAAAACAGTACCACATGTAACAATGGAGTATTTATTTTTCTGCTTTCCTGCAAAATTTATTAACGAGGAGGAGCACTCTCTATGACATAACTTCTTTAGCCTGTGCATTTCTTCTCTTATCTTTGTTTTTACATTGATTACATCCTTTTGTCTCTCTACCTACCACAACCTTTTATTATTAATCTTTTTATTATTATTAATCTTTTTTTCCCCACACCACATTCTGCTACAGTTATCCCACTAATCAAATCTGATGAGGGTGAAAAAAAAGGATCTTTTATTTATAGCATCATCAGACCTGAAAAATTAAAAAGAAAAAGAAATTTTAAAGAAAAGGGAAGCTTCAGCCAGTCTGTCTCCTACTAGCACAGACAAGTAGAAGAGAAAAAGAAAGGAAGACAGTAAACTTGAAATGGCCAAACACCACTGCATGGTGCAAATGCCATACAAAATATGAGGAGGAAATGGAGATTAACAGCACTGCTGAAAGGGAAATAGCTTTAGGCAAGTTTCAGAGGGAAATTAAGAGGACCGTGTTGGCCATGTTAAGTTAATTAATAAATTAATGGAAAAGAATCTTTCACTTTTCATACAGTTACTTGTAACTTAAATTCCTTGAGATATGTTTCTCAGAGATTAATGGACGAGGGGCTATTCTGACTGCTGTAAGAAGTTTTGAGCTTTCCCTACTTCACACATAAAACCCAGAAAACTTCCTAATGTACTACATTTTTTATTATGAATATTTTGAATACAAAGAAATTATGCAAAATATTATCTATATCACAATTAATGGGTATATTATTTATATCTATACTCTCATTTCTTAAATTGACTTTTAAGCGCTTACTCCATTTATACACCATGAATCAAAATTAAAATGTTGAAATTAAGCCCTTTCTTTTATGCTTGTTACACCACAAAATGATACACAAAATTGCCAAATATCAGTGGATTGTGTATTCATACCAATATATTTCAACTAAAATGTAGGAATGATTTATCTGTATTTTATTATTTAAATTAGCTGGTTAACAATGCATGTATACTAAAGTTCTTTATCCATAATCTAGCATAGCATAGTTTAATGCAAGACAAAAAAGAACTGCTTGTGTTCTCCTACATCCTTGTAAATGGCATTTCTCTCTCCTCAAAACTATGTAAGGAATGCTTGATAGATGTTCCCACATCATAATCATGTTGGATGTATATGAGATACCTACAACTAGTAGGTGAGCTCCATCCAACCTTGATCCTATTTTCTTTACAAATGACCAGATTATGGTCCCACTCAGCACGTTCAACTGTTAAAAATGAACTGAGTCATATAATTATGAAATAGACTACCTTTCTTAAGCTCACCTTTTTTACCATCAATATCCTCATAACTTGTATGGAATAGCCACAGTGGTTGAGTGATTGCTCCAGGATCCAAAGCTCAGTCATAGAACAGGTGCCTGCAACACCTGGCCAGACTGTCCAAAATTGCTGCTCCCTGCATCATCTGTGGCATGGGAACTCAAGTGCCTCAAATATAGATGTGCCTCAAATATTGATGTGACCTGAGAGGATTTTTCTCAGACAAAATAGCTTATCTTTAATACTGAAAAAGATGTGAAGGCATACATATGACTTCTGGAAGACTACTATTGCTGTAGCATCATGTGCGCAGCTGCCCTAAGAACATCAGATCCAAAAAGCTGTCCAGTGTGATGACCAGGATCTCTTTCACTCTTCCAATTGACACAGTTCCTTCCCAGTGGTTTGCCTGTGATTGCCTGAAGGACGATGAGGAGCGTCAGAGGGAGATGTTCTAGGCAGTCCACATTGGCCTTGCTGGCCAACTGATCTTTTGCATCAGTAAGCAAAATAATTGCAAAAAATCATGAACTTTCTGACACCAACTTCCCTTCCTCAGCAACCTCAAAATCTTCTATCTTTCTAGGTTACCCCATCAAGGCTACCAGCATCTGATGTAAAATGGACTGCAATTTTTCAGAGAGTGCCACTGCCTATAACAACTGCTTCTTACAAATGTTTTATTACACACTGTGGTTCAAATACGAAAGCCAAAGAACATTAGGAACACTCAACAGTGTACTTGCATCAGAGAGTTATTCTTTTCTAAATAACAGATATAGAAAAAAATTCCACAATAGCCTGAACAAGAGTGAAATTGCTCTTAAAAATAGCAATTTTTCAAACCCAGACTTCTGGAGGACTAGAATACCCTGCGTAATGGAACTGTGTGGTTAACCTATGGGCTATTTGGAGCAGTGGGAAGTAGTGAGTTTGTAACTTGAGACAAACTGCTTATAAAGAATTGAAGCTGGTGTTGTTTTTGTCCTCTTCAATAACGAGATACATAGTAATCTCTGATTTTCCCTTACTTTCAATTACTTTGCAAATAATATTACATTTAATCATGCTTCAATTAAGGAGAATTATTAACTTAAGTCTAAATTTTGTTTTTTCTTTTAATCCTAGAAACCAGAAAATAACACCTGCAGTAGCATATGGGCATGAGAGTGTTAAAAATAGCATTAGTGAGAGTACCTGGACACACTGAAGAGGAAAAGCTTATAGAGTCTGTTTCCGCAAACACTCTCATCATCTTTCAAGCCTGGTTTTGGGTAAAAGGAACGAATCAAGTTTGGTAGTTTTTAATTTCAATATCATAGAACTAAACTATTATATTTACTTGTCAAAAACATTCCTCTGTATCAACTTCACGGAATACACTGCCTACCTATACTGCTCTACCTGTTATTACTTCTTATCGCTACCTCCATAACGAGAGCAATACTTCAATGTACTAATCAATCACATTCTTCTGGGGAAAAAAAAACCAAATCAAAACCAACATAATCCAAAGCTCTCCAATGCTTTAGGCATAAAAAGACCTTGAATCCAACCAATATTTTATAATGACTGGTAAAAACCGCAAAAAATAAAAAGCGTTTCATAAAGCAAGTGTTTTACCTTTACGTCCAGGGTATACGTTAGGGTAATATTCATAATAAAGATCAGGCTGGTCTAAATTTCCAAACGGTTCAAATTCCATTTCTGCATTTTGGAACAGATTCAGTTTTACCAGCAGTGCTAGTCTCACAAACCACAGCTAAAAATCAACACATATAAAAAAAGGGAAACACAAGGTCTGTTATTAGCTTCAATCAAAAGCCACATCCAATACAATTTCAACTTTTTCTGATAAAAGCTGAGTAAAGAGTTTCCATGCTACTTAAAAGAATCAGGATTTTTATTTACCTGCTCTTTTACAAAGTACTTTTCATCAAATCATTAAAACAAAACACAGAGGACTGATGTTTAATTGTTTGTAAGGCTAGTAAGATTTTGAACATCAAGTTTAAAAACTAGCCTGCTTCAAAATTAGAACATCTCTTTTTGAAATGAGTTAGCATGCACAAATTATCAATCTGGTATTTTAACTGCTTTACCATCTTTATGGTATTCTTAAATCTTTTGGTGAAACTCCATGAACTTTATAATCACTAGGTTCAAAAACTTGAGTTCTCATCTGGTCACGTCTGAATCACTTGCAATATTTTATTAATTTGGATTCTTATCTTCTAAGTAATATGAAACACATTTCTAACATTTCAAATCTTACTACAAAGTTCACAATCTAGATAGTTCCATGAACTTTAGCAGAGTCAATCTTTCAAAACAGCAAAACATATTCCATTTTACTAGTGTAAAAAACTTTAAAAACATAGAATCAAGACTGGATTTTCCTTAAAAAAACTAAGTTTGTTTTAAATGAAGGCCTACTTTACATAAGCAAACAGAAAAAGTGACTTGGTAAAATACTGAAATAACCTCAGTTTCTATGTTACAATTAGGAAAAGGAATTTGATCATGTTAACAAAAAATGCCACTAAGAATATTGTTGGAAAAAAGTGACAAGGGCATACCTTTAAACATACCTGTAAAGAATCTGTTGTATGGCTTGCAGGTAGTCCACTTTTTTTATAGCCTTGACCATGTGCAGTTAGAAGCCGCCCACACAAGTCAACAGCTGCCCTCCAGTTTTTACTACTCTGGGAAGAAGAAAAGAGTAAGTAGCAAAATCACAAAGTCCCTAAAATGCACAACTGCTTATTTTGCCTGCAGCAGCGACATGTACCCATCAGTAATACTGACAAGGTCAGGAGAGCTGGCCGGTGAGAAAGTGAATGTCATTTGTCAAAGCTGCACATCTAATTAGGCAAAAATGGAAATCAAGCATTAGTATTATCAGATCACTAAAACAAAAGAATATACAATACCGCACCAATTCTAAACTTAAAGCTGTATCATGTCTGATCATACAAATGAATATACTATAATATTCACAACTTTGTTTTCTCCTAAAAAAAGGAGACAAAATTTGCCAGCCATGTGTTATCTATAATATCCAAGTTACTCTACAGTCATAAAGTATTCAGTGCCTACTCTTATCTCACTGACTTCAGTATCTCAGATTATAACCCCTAGCAGAGTTCACTTAATGAAAATAAACTTCTAGCATTGTCCAGGATACAGAATTCCTATTAATCAAAGAACAAGGAAGAATACAATGCATAAATGATAAATTCAGAACAATAACAACAGTTTCACCTATAAAACATAAACATCTGAATTTCCGCTGCATGACTGATTTCAAAGTACTCTTAAATTTATTTTTTATTCATAGAACAAAAACATCCCTAGTTAGACAAATCAAACTGTACACACTGCTAGTAAGTTTTTCAACAGAAATATCCCAGTTATGTTTCTGCCTTGTATAGCCTGATGCAACAAATCAAAACTTAAAACACAGATTAATACTTCACAGGTTTTAGGCTAGCATATTTTTCTGTTATACAGAGGACTTTTTGAAGAGACCTGTATCCAGCAGGTCATTGTAAAGTAAATATATGTTACTCCTGAAAGTAGTATTTTTTTCAAATAGTTTCTTAATACATAAAAAATATAAATGTAATAGAAAACAATCATGTTGTCTGACAAAATGTAAAGGAATAAAATACATTTATATTGGTGCCTGCAAAGTTCAGATACTAACCTTGAATTGGTATTTTATTAAATTCTCTCCAATGTTTGAGAAAACGTGTTGATACAGCAGTCACACTGAAAAACCAGTAGTAACAACTGAAGAGTTTTTGTACTTTTTGGGTCCCATTTTGCAGCCATACAGGCTACGAACAGTCCACTACAGAGAGCACCATGCACTACCCACCTCACCTCTCCTCTCCGCATTCTCAGGTGCCAGATAAAGTTGAGTTCCACTGGAAATGCAAAAGTTGGCTGACAGCAAGACCATGAAACAGCATGTCAGACTCTGAGCCATCCATGCTCTTATGGAAGAGCAGGAATTGATAATGCATTATAACATCCTTCAACATCTACCTCTATCAACTTAGAAAAGCAGAAAGATACTGACATGGATTACCTGAAATTCATTCCTCTTCTGGAGAGACAAATTAAATTCTTACTAACATTAGAACAGGAGCAAACACAGACTCTAAAACTGCTCAACTTTTCTTCCCAAATGAGAGTTAGGATCAAAAAATAGTAATAGATCATTTATGACCAACTTATTTGCTACAGTCTTTTAAATTCTATTTCAGGCATGGACAAAAAACATCTTATAAAACAAGACAGCCGAGAGAAGCAAGTCTGACAGTCATTGTGGAAACAGCCTTTGCTGGAAAATGAAACACTATTTGCAATGATTTCAAAATTAGAGCTGCCTGCTGGTCACGGAGCATAATTCACTGTGGAAGCTTAATAGGAGGCTGCAGGCAGTACAACTTAATTTGAAATTAACTGGGCACATTATTGTCTCAGGCAAATTGTACAGGACTTAAGAGTTGCCAGTCCACCAGAAATCTTTATCCATTTCAAACATCCTTCAAAACCTTGCAGGTCACTTTTGTGCTTCCTATGGTCTACAATCACACAGTTCTAAAAATCCAGGTCCTTTGGAGCTGAAACTTGTTTGTAAGTTGTAAGTAGAGACTCAAAGCAAATATGGACACTATAGCTTCAGATACGGCATAAAAAATACTGAATAACATTCTCAATGACAAAAGTAATTATTCTGTGATGATCAGGATATGGTCATCTAGCTGTAATTGTGGGAAAACACTAATATCTCTTAGAAAAAATACTGTCAACCAAATATTATAGCTAAATTTAGTTCACTAACATAGCAGTAGTCTGGAAGAAGAGAACTTCTCTCCACACAACGTTAGTATCATCTTTCCACTCCCCCCAAAAGTATGAAGCTGTTGCTCTTTTAATGAAAACCACCAGCTTGCATGATTTCTCTGCTTTTAAAACACTATTAGACTAGATGTTTATCTAGTGAAAGGATTTTTTAAAAAATCCATATACATAACCAAAAATTAAAAACCCAAAAACATCTCAGTACTGACTGCTGTACACACATCAAAGCTAGGCCAAGCAGATCAGCCACCCAACAGACAATGCATCATTCCTTGCAGAACTTCTCTGTTCTTCAATAAAACCCAGAAATCCTGGGGGAGGTTTACATACAGACAGGGAAACTGCATAGTAAAACAGATTTCAAATGTAATTCTTCTGTCAAGCAAGAGAGGCACGCAGACTGGAAATCTACAGAAAATGTGTTCAGTGATGAAAAGGAAACTCCTCTGATACACAAAGACAATTTATAACATTATTCAGTCTCTCAGGAAATCCACTGAAATTTTATCCAATAAATAGATGCTTCTTAGTACAGAAATGCAACCTCTTCCCAAAAGAACACATCTACAGTTTGTGCTACTCCCATCTTCTCTCAAATCAGCCATAAAAAAGTAGGAAATTGCTCACTGATTTAGAAACAAAAGTACAATCCCCTCCCCTATTTTTAAGGATAATTTATAACTTATTAAAGTGAATATGTATGTTATACCACTGTATCCAGGTTTGTTATATTTGCAAATATATGCAAAAGCACAACATTAATCATGTGCAAAAATAACAGTATATGACTTTTTTAAAATAGACTCAAAGGGAGTCATTAACTCTACATGTAACATCATTAAAGTGATTAAAATGTCCTCCTCCAATAGCTGTGACATGCTTCTCCCCTGTAAATTACATTAGTAGAGCACTCACACATCAGTTAAGAAAATGTAGCTAGTAACCCTTCCTTGGTCTAGCAGCTTGAGGAAATTACTCCATATTTAGAGGAAACATTACATATTTATAGTGGAAAGATACAGAAGTCTTTTTTAAAATATGGTAACCAGAATTTTCCTCTGGCTGCAAGCACCTTACAACTCAAAACATTCAAAGGGCCACTGGTAAGCAAGATTGTGCTATTTGTTCAAATGAGGGTAAAAAATTAGTCTAACATACGGAATAACAAGAACAAATATAACTGCAGCTTGCACCTTGTATTTGCTGCTGTAAGACAAAGCAACACTGTGACAAGATCTTGCTTACATTTATTTGCCCTACATGTTAATGCATGTTCCTATGCCAGATTGATAAAACTTTTTAGAAATTGAAAACCCAGATTTTGTTTTCAGTTAAAAAATATAAAATCTTATCCAGTACAGATGCATAACTCTATTCACAAGTTATAGAATTATTGTGCAGAACTGTTCCACCAGCCCCGTATCTCTTTAAAGCCCTAAAGTTGTAAAACTAATTCACCTACACCACCTCCACACCATTTTGCTACCAGTAAAGCATTTCCAATTCATTCCCACCCACCCCATAGAAGAAACTGAAAATGTGAAAGTACAGTTGTTCAATAAACCGTCTTTGGCTTATTGGCAAAAATCTCATTCAAATCATCTAGAAACTAAATTCATGCTGAACATTTTTGTAGTGTTCGGTTCCTGGTGAAAAACTATTTGTTTTAGATATGATGCTACTGCTGGTGATCTCATCCGAAAAGATGCACTTTTGGAAGTTCAGCTTACCAACTTCTTGATAAATTTTGTCTTCTGACAATTAATTCTACTTGCGGAAGCTTTTGCAGACTGTTTGCACTGTGATCCCCCCCAAAAGGACATCAGCCTCCAACATTCTTTGCTGCAAGCACTAACTGCATCTTACCCACAGAAGTGCTTTTACTTAAATGTTTTTTACTAGAACTTTTATAGGAATGTGAGAAGGTACCACTTGAGAATGTACACTAGAAACAGTCCAACATAAGGTATTCCTTGGTGACCCCAGTTAAAAGAGGTAGGAGGTGGTACTGGTAATATGTAAGGACTGCACTGTAAATTAAAACATTACAAAATGCAACTTCATCTGAGGGTCTTGGACAGACCTGCAGCCCTGTGTGTTCCAAAGGGCCCCCAGTCTGAGGCTCTTGCCAGCATTTGGCAGTCCCCTGGCAGGATCCCAGTGATCCTTACTGCAGGCTGCAGCCCTGCTGGCAAGATAGCAGCCACAGACACTCCTCGAAGAAAGCAAACTGACACCGAGCAAAGCGGTGAGAGGGGTCCTTTGTGTGGATTCCACAGTTTATTAGGCTCCGAAGGGTCCAGGGACAAAAGGACAGCAAACAGGGAGAGCAATGCCTTTTATATGGGGAGAATCAAGCAACAGAAACAGGGTTCAGGGGAGTAACGGGGGAGTGACAATACAAGGGGGGGCCAACCAGGGAAGAGCAGGGGAGGGGAGAAGGGGTCCAGGCCAATGGGACATCGAGGTTGGGGGAACATTCTTGAAGAATATGAATATGTAAAGCGAGGCAGGGGGACAACTGACCAACCATTCTAACAGAATTAACATAGCTGCAACAGGGAAGATCCATAATAAACTCAAGGGGGAGATGTCACACAGTGGTGCCTTCCCACCACTCATTGGGTTTATCAGTCTTCTCCTCAGCCACCCCCTGGGTGACTTCAACCACCACAACACTGCATCACTAAACAGGGATTCAGACAATTTACAGTATCAGAACAACAGAAAAGGTAAAACACAAGGCAAGTCATGTAATTTACAATGTAATGTTCTGAGTTCTAAGCAGTGATAACAAAGAGACGTTAGCTTCAATTGGGAGAGAGTCTGAGAAGAGCTCCAAAGATGATTACGAAGATATCCATGATGAGATGATGACAGAGGGTTTTGTTTTCCTTTAAAAACAAAATCTGCGAAGTGGGAATGCCATGGCTGTCTACTCATACAAAGTTACAGGGGAGAAGAAGCAAATATTAAGGAAAAAAAATTACTTAAAAAGCAACATAAGACCAAAACATTTAAATGATTGTAAACAACTTTAGCTTTGATTAGAAAGAAGATTTTGAGGGAGGACTGATTAGAATGCCTTTGATTTACAACCAAAGAAATGAACTTCTGGAATAGCCTTTGAAAGTAGCAGCAGTGTATCTATTTTAATAAAACAGCTAAATAAGCTAACTGAATTAATCATATGGTAGAATAGAGAATCTTCAAAATTGCAGCTGAAGACCTATGGTTTGAAGATTTAGTATACTGGTGAGCATGTTTTTCCATTCACGCAGGACTAAAACAGTAACCAGATACTAATGAAACAGTTTCCTCTGAAGCAGACAGGCTTAGAATACTTTATTTTTGTCCTTTTTTTTCCCCCATAATACAATGGAGTTTGCCCAAGATCATCTGAGAATTTTAACCTAACAAATTTCTTCATAACAGGACTAAACATTCACTTTTGTTTTCAGCTGCCACTAGTGTCTTCCTACAGTATGTGATAATTGTTGAAACTTTTAGGTGGAAACCCATCTAAATTTAGCTGTGATCAGGGACTGTACTATTAGGTCTCTATTGACTTAACAGTTCAGACAACAACTCACATGTAAACACCTAAATAATAAGTATCAGTCTGAAGGTGAAATTTATCATAATTCTAAGCATTTCTCTTCTGCACTGCAGATCCATTCAGAATACACTCAATTTTAAGTTGCTGCAAGGGACTGAATTGGGTGACAAAAAAATCTCATGTTCACGTGTAGTACACGAGGATATCAAATAAACAGCTAAGGAAAAAAAATCTCAACTTTATGGAAATTGCATAGCAATATTCCCATAACATAAATATTGCCTGTAAGCTGTCCTTTGCATTAAAAGATTTATTCAATGAACATATTTTGTCAGGAAGTCACTCATAAACAAAGTAAATTTGTGACTAGTAACAGAGTACTTACTACACATCATTCTGGACAATTACATATGTAAAAAACACATATCTTTTTAATTAATATCATCTAGCATAGGGTTTTAATGTTTTTAAGTCTGAAATTCTTTTAACTTTAAAGACTACTGTCAGTCAGAAATAAATTTTCCACATTTAGACTTTAAAAAGAAATGCAATATTTGCAAGGGAACAATAAAAGACCAACTAATTCTCATCATAAAAAGAAATGAGTTCTACAAATGAAAGTGAGAAAGTTATATTGCATACTCAAAACCAACCAACAGCTAATGATCAAAAGCCTTGAAAACCAAAGAACATTCTGAATTCTACCCGAATGGCTTCTATTTTATAAAAAAACCCACCCTTCTAAATAAGTCAAGTTTTTTTTAAAAAAAACACAGTAACTATAAGTGTCATAAGTAACAAAAGTTCCTACAGCTGCAGATTGCCTCCTGGCTTTACTGCCTTGGGCCTAAAAGCTTTAACACTTCTCTTCTGAAGCTTAAGAGCAAGCTCAAAGCAAAACCAGTATCAGCAGCAGCATTGTAATTAACGTACAAGATGGTCTGCAGCATAGAAGAACATCTTGCATAGACACTGCTACCAGGCTAAATAGAAAAGCATTTCCCATACATAAAAAGTTCTCTTCTGGAAGATGGAAAGTAAGTGCAAAAAAAGCACTTTTCCTACTTAAGACACTGATGGGTACAAGACTTTTGCAAAAGATTTTTTCCCTCTCAAGTCAGGCAAAACATTGAGATAAACAGAAAAACATGTGTCTGGGATGGAGATCATAATCTGTTTTTTCATGTTTGGTTTCTAAAATTATCTCCAAATTCCTTTAACAGTGCTTGCTGAGACCTCCTAGAGTATTCCTAACATGACAAAAAAGTCGCCTTTTTTTGGAGCTTTACGGGTAAATACAGCCTGTCCTGATAATTCCTCACTCCTTTTCCTCAGTAATTTTTAATCCATTTTTTAAAAAATAAAATAAGTCCAAAGTATCTTGTTCTGTCATCAGATTAAGAAAGGCTTAGCCACGTAATGGTAATGAGTTTTATACAGGAACACAATGGTTAGAGGAACAAGGCAAGGTTTACAAGGCAAGATGCAACTATTTTCAGAACAGAAATATTTACATTAATGAAAGGATTAAGTTAGGCTTTCCTTTGGAAGTAATTTGCTTTAGTTTTCTGCACTGAAGTAAAAAATTAGGTAGTTGAAATTATTATACCAGTTTGGCTTGCGATTTACAACTTTTATGTCTTTGTGTAAAACACTCAGGTGAAAACACAAATACATATGCAGATAAACAAAAACAAGATTAAAATCTCTTTTGCAACCATTTGTATTACATAAAAACTCACAGTCACTTAAAATATTTTTTGTAACTTTTGCATGTAAAAAAATGTTTAGTATGTGATTTAAACCCAAATAGCTAAACCCCAGGGTCATTCTCATTAAAACTATTGTAGTTAGGCTAGTACTATTAAAGGATTAGGAATAGACTAATACACAGATTTTTTTCCAGTTTCTCCTCAGTCAGTAGTTCCCAATTATCTTGAGAGAAACACAGTATTAAATATATATTATATGATGATTGTTACTTACAATTAGCTGTTTCAAGCCTACAAATGACTGCTCTACAGAGTTGGCATTTAAAACTTGTCTCTTCACTGCAGCCTGCTCCCCCAAGAAGCGAAGCATTAAGTCTTTTACTGCATCTCCCTTGGTGTTCATAGAAGAGAAAAAGAAAACAGATAATGAGACTATTTAAAACATTATTTCAGCAAAATAAAATGTAGAATTAAAACAGAGCAAAAGAGTTCTTTCCTCTAGAGAAATATGTATTTTCCAGTATGTTACATTTGAAATAAATATAACTGCACATGTATTTACAGCATTGGAATGAACACTTCTACATTTACTCCACGTAATTTGCTATATTCTTTTTTTTCCATGTATAGGTTTCAGTTAGCATTGACACATTCAGGTTCATTTGCTTCTTATACTATTCTTGTTCACAGATCTTATAAAATAGTCCTCAAAGATCTTATAAAACCAGGAAGTTTTGTGGGGTTTTTTAATGTATGTTAACATAGAAAGGTGAAGTCTTACTGATCAAAGATAAACATGCACATGATAAGCTAGCCTTAAATACCCACAGAAAATAAACTTTGAGAGACGCAAACCAAAGTAAATAGCAACTCTTCAACAAGTGTTTTAAATTTCAAAAGAACTAGCTGCAGGCATCACTCAGAGAAACTGGGCTATCTGAGCTCAATAGCTTTTTGCCTAAAAAGAGGGTGAACTGTATATAGTAACAGTAGAGCCTACCTATGACAAAGATAATTGACATTAAGTTTTTCAACCTTCCCCATGGACAGTGATGGGAAATATATTTGTGTTTTCTGTCCTGTTTCTTAAGGAATGAGACTGTAACTACTTTTTCACTACATGGAAATTTTTTATCTCTAATGATGTAATTTATCCTATGAATAAACAACATATCTGCCCCTCAGACAGAAGAGCCCAAAGAACTAAGAAAAGACAGTATGTCCAAAATTACATAAATTCAGAAGAATTTTTAATCCCCTCTCACAGTACTTTGGATCCAACAGTTCTTTGGTGTAGGAAACAATACAAATGAATGTAATGAAACAAAGGACAATGACAGAAGACAGCAACACATGAAAAAAGGCATAATGGAAAGAGCATAAAAAGCAGCACTCAGATTTATTCTGACACTTAGAGAACACTGGTGCAGACAATCTTTACCATACACAACCCACGATGGTTTAAAAAAATAACGTTTTTTAAATGATTGCCAAAAAGTAGCATGCAGCTGAAATAAAAATCATTCAGTATTTTTCTTGGTGTGATTTATCAACATAAAACTTGTCTTACGATACACTTTCTGAGCAAGCAGGGCAAAAAGTGAAGTCTCAAGCTCTTCAACATATGTCATGAAATCTGAGTCCTTCCCTGAAGCACACTTAGAGTTCACTCACTGCAAATGCATTTTTCAACCAACTTCTCTGTCCACTGCATGTAGCTTGGTTTAACATCTTGCATTAACATTCAGCATTAGCAAACTATTCATACCAAAGCTATAACGACCCTTGCTGGAAGCTGGTTTAACACTGAAAACATACCACCCACAATGTTTCAGCTGACATTTCAAGTACTCTACAATTACAGTTTCAGTTAAATACACAATTTGCAATATTATGGAACAATGATACCAAAGTAGAGGATGTCAAATCACTCAAGGCATGCACTCAGGCCACGGTGAAAAGCAGTAAATGAAAATGAGGAAAGGTTTCTAGACATAAAGCACTTCAAAACTTGCCCCTGTAGACGTGTCTAGGAGACTCTTATAAATTACAAACAATGAAGAAAGCAGTAGGATTTCCTTTAATTCCGCTGATGATTTTATATCAGGTCTTTTGTAGAAATACATCACATGGACATTGACAAACATCTTCTTTTCAATTATGTACTAAATGGTAGATCTGTATACATGCACATGCCCAGATTTAGGGAATCATCAGCAGAAACAAGCCTTTAATCCCTGACTGGACTGAGGAAGGTGAAAGAGAACTACTGTAAAAAAGGAAGCTATGAAGAGGAGACCATCATCCTTGGAGACTGTAGAAGGGATCACTCCTTCTGCCTGACTGATTAGCTGTCAGGAGAAAGAGTACACACTGGAATTACTCATCAAGGTCTAAGGGATATTTTGAGCACTGGAGAAGGAACAGCTTCCTGTTACAGTGTTTTCTTTCATGCTAATTATTTGGCTCTGTGATAACAAACAAATGTTTTAAGACAAAGCAAACCCAAGAAGCAGCAGCAGCGTGGCATATGCCTAAACTGGTGTTTATTGCTTCTGACAGAAACCCAAGATTTTTCAGATAATTAATCTATAAATCTGGACCTGATTCACTCCAGAAACTCTTCTGATAGCTGCTGCAGATTGAGAAGTTACTGCAGACTGCTCTCTGCTTGTATTTGACTATTGACTGATGATTTTTGTTATGCATAATTGAGGACTAAAGTATGCAAACCCTCAACACCATCTATCTAAACAACAATTCTATTATCCAGAGGCATAGATATCAAAGCATAGGATTAGCCTGTTTCAAGAAAAATACCGAAACATTATAATGGTCAGCCTGGCTGAGCAGCCAGGATAAAGCTGCTTAATGAGAAATCCTGAATAGATCTGAGTAAAATTTCTCAAATTTTGAAAAAAATGTTTTATGCTTTCTCATCTCTTAGAAATTGATAGAAGACAAAAAAAAAATATTTTTCACTACTATGTTGCTTGATTTGTGATCTCCTCTATCTAGTCTTTTTCTTTTAATTTTGGGGTTATCCCTTCCCAGCAGCTTGCTGCAGCACTCAGTCTTTCTTATAGGTTATACCTTTCCCTCGCTTAGGGAAGATAGAAATGATGGCATTTCAGTCAGTGTTAACATTATTGAGACCACTGTGAATATAAATGAAATTATTTCCCACTCGATTGCAACAGGGAATTCCACAAACAAAGCTGTCTGCTTTTAGACTCTGTAGAACAGCTTAGAGGGTTTGTTTTTATTCCAAATGTGAGCATTATCATACTAACTCAGAGGACCAGAAATAAAGTACTTAAAAATACAACCAGCTTTGGCTTCTACGGAAACTGTCAACACTGGTTTTCAAAGTAGCAAACAAATGTCACCATGAATAAATCAGATCTGGTTTTAGCCTCTTCCTGTACAAAGCAGCAGTGACATTGCATTTTCTAATTAGGATTGAAGCAATACACACAAGGTGACCATCAGCAACAATATGAAACACTATGACAGATTATTGGTCAGCCCACAGTATTTCTAAACAAACGTCACAGAGGAAGATACAGTAATAGCCTCTTACCTGGATATTATCGAATTTTAATCCAGGCATGGTGAGATTCTCTTTATCTATGAACACGGCGCTGTATTGTTGTGTGGCAACTGAAATGAGAACATTTCTTGTCTCCTCACTAGGAATCCAAGCATCATTTCTTCTATCCAGTTCACTCATATTTAAGGCTGTGGCAAATGGGTCATCACTCCCAGCAAAAACAGCATGGATTTGTGAGAATGGCTTGGGGGATTGACTTATTTCTAGAGATGATGGGGGACCACCTGCTTCAGGTCTCCCATTCTGCACGGGGCAGGTGGGGTTGGATGAAGAACCATCTCCACCATTAGCAAGAGAGGACATTTGTTCTGGAACTGAAGAGCTTGCATTGGGATTGCTAACAGAAATAAAATTGGATGTGGTAAATGAATCAAAAAAATCAGAAGCTAAAGTATTAGTGTTAACAGTGTCACCAAAGAACTTGCTTAGACTAGGACTTGGTTGAACCACCTGTGGATTAGACTTCACTGGAGTCTCTATTATATTACTGAAACTGGGAGATTTCACCATCTGAGGCTCAAAACCATCAGGTAGGAACAGCTGTGGCTGGGAACTGGCGTTGTTTGCTTGGCTGAAGATGGTGCACACAGGAATGGGCTCAGCCTCAGAAGATGGTTTGGTAGTACTGGGTGACAATATTTGGTCCTCAGGTTTGCTTTCATCAATATTATTTGGTTTTGTTTCAACAGGAACATTGTTTCCCAACTTTGGTTCCTCCTTCACTCCTTCCTGAATTGATTCTTCCTTTAAAGATGCCTGATCATCTGTTCCTATCTCAGAAATGTCTTTAGGGGTTTCTTCATGTTCAGTTTCACTCTCATTACTTAAAAACTCTTCTTTATCCACTTCTGCTTGTGTTTTTTGATTATCTTTAGCTTCTATTTGGTCTACAATCTCCTGAAGACAACCAAGGTCACCTGTGTCGTCTTCACTATTGTTCGGAGAATCTGAAATAATGACACTCTCCATCATCTGCTCATTAAGTTTATCTACAAAATTATTTGAATCCTCTGACACAGTTTCATTCCCTTCAGACTCAAATTCATCTCCACCAAGATCAATGGTTTCTTCATGAAAGAGAATTTCTTCCTGAGTTTTCTGCTGAACTATGTCTCTGCCGTCATCTTCATCTGAGGTGCTCTTTGCATCCTTAGGATTGCTTTCATTACTCTCCATAGTAACTGAAGAAGAAGCCCCCACCAAAACAAGAATTAGTTTTATTATTTGGATATTGCTCTGGTGTCACAGTGAAACCCCTAAGTATCACACAAATAGTGAAATTCTTGCTCTAAAAACATAGTAATTTCACTGTTTAACATCTTCCCTTTGACATTTTTCATTTACTGTCTAACTACAAAATTAATTCTGAAAATAGTTTCTCTTTATCCTTTCTACAAGTCATAAAACTACTGAGATTGAAGATCAAATGCCTCCCACTAAACACAAACGAAACAATATCATAGAATCCTATCAGAGAATCGTTTGGTTTGGAAGGGAACCTTACAAGAACATCTGATTTCAAACCCCTTGCCATGGGCAGGGACGCCTTCCACTAGACCAGGTTGCTCAGAGCCCCATCCAACCTGGCCTTGAACTCTCCCAGGGTTGGGACCTCCCCAGCTTCTCCGGGCAACCTGTTTCAGCGACTCAACGTTTGCCTCCCTGGCGGCAAAGCCCCGCTAGGAACTGGTTTCAGCAACGGGAATCGCAGGCTCACGGCCATCACCAGTGCAGCCTGCCGAGCATGGGTCGGCCAAGCAGGAGGCCGCCTGCGAGCCCCCGCAGCCCCGGGCCGGGCTCGGCGCTGCCCCCGGCGCCACCGCGGGCCCCCGGCCCGGACACCCCGCGGCGGGGGCGGGGGCAGGGGCCGGCCCGGCCTCCCCCACGGCCTCCCCCTGGCGCAGCCCCGAGGCCGCCCCAGCGACCAGCCCCTCACCCTTCAGGCCGTGCGGCCGCCCCATTCCATCTCATCCCACTCCTCTCCATTCCATTCTATCCCACTCCGCTCCCCTCCGCTCCATCCCCTCCCGTCCCGTCCCATCCCATCCCATCCCGCCCCGTCACCTCCGCGCCGCCGCCGTGTCCAGCGCCGCTCCCCCCGCACTGCGCCTGCGCGCGGGCCGCGCCGGGCGGGGCTACGCGCGCGCAGCTCCCGGAAGCGGGCGACGACGGGCCGCGCCGAGGGTCAGAAAGCATCGGACGCGACGGGGTGTGCGTGGCTGGGCTGGGGGGGTCGCGATGGAGGACGACGCGCCGGTGATTTACGGGCTGGAGTTCCAGGTGAGCGAGAGGGGAGGGTGAGGGGAGGTTGGCAGCTGCGGCTCCTGCCTCCGAGAAGGGGCTGACCGCGGGCTCGGGTGTGTGTAGAGGGGAAGGGGAGAGCCCGCCCGGGAGAGACCGGCGTCCTCCCTTCTCCCCCGGGCCGGGACCGGGGGCACCACGGGCACCGCCAGGCTGTGGTGGCTTTGGGCAGCTGCCTTGGGCTGCTTGAGGGTGGCTGGACAGCGGCCGGGATCGGTCCCTGCTCCAAACCGCGCTGATTGCGGGGCCCGGCCAGGGCTCCCTCTCCCTGGGGCGGCTCCTGCCCGGCACCGCTCTATGGAAAAGGCTTTGTGTGCCCCTGGAGCGGTACCAAAGTACTGCCAAAGACACCCTTCATTCTGCCTTGTCAGAAAAAAAATATTAAAAATTGCTTTTCTGAGGATGAAACTGTTTCCACAAATTTACGAATTTTAGTTGTTTATACCCTACCGTAAATCCACGTGAACTTTGTGGGAGCTCCCTATGAGGTCTGTGTAGGTGCATTTGTCCCATGGGACAAATCTGTCCATCACATCAGTATTGTATGGCTGTAAGGAAATGGAGCTGTCCAACTCAGAAACTTATTGGTCGTCTTCTTAGAGGAACAGAGGTGTTTAATAAGGTTTCTGTAAGTTCTGGGAAACCAGAGTGAGAGGGACCCTAATTCATTCTTCCTGCACCTAAGGGCTTTACTCAGCTGTTATGAGTTCTCTTTGGCAGCAGCTGGCTCATCATCGCTAGCCATTACACCACTAATACCTGCAGAAGAAAACCAGCACCTCCTAACAGAGAAGTTCATTCTACAGTAGATGTAGTAATATAAGTATCTACACATACGCTTTTCTTCTTTTGGCACCTTTGCTAAAGTGTTTGTAAAAGTAATGTACAAAGGTTCTTTGTAACAAATGTCCTGCATACTGAGTAGTGTGCTCTGTAGTCCCGACTGTACCAATAGATTGCATTAGAAAATTTTGTATTTGTTTGGTTTTCCTCTTGAATAGAAACTGCTACATAATACTCACTTGCACTAAATGTTGAATCTACTGAAATCTGATACAGTCTGATAGTATACTGTTTTGTATGATAGTACTTTGTGATTGGCTTGAGATGGCTGTAACTTGTACGTCAAAATTAATGAAACTTATACTTAAATCTCTTTTGCAGAAGAGAATATATGTCCTGTACTTAATAAAGTCCATAGCTCATTTCTAGTAAGTCACATATAATTCATCTCATCATAATTTTTGGGTAAGCTAGTGTGTTTTGTCTGGGACCTCCATGGACCTGTGTATCCTGCCCCCTCCCAAACCATGTATCTCCTACAGACTTCTCTTCTGTGAAGTATGTAACTTGTTGGAGTTGTCCGGCAGGAGAATAAAGCAATAGGATGAATAAAGTGGCTGTGATAAAAGGAAATTCCTGTTAATACAGATCACTTAGGGAGAGGGTGAGGAAAGAAGAGATGATTTATGCGTAGGTCAGAAAGGGAGCATAGATATGAAGGCTGTGTTGCTGATCTCCATTAACTCCCAGTGTGGCTTTAAAACAAATTGCATCTCTGTGCTTTTTGAAAATGGAGAGACACTAATGTAGAAACTTAAACCTAAAACTGATCTGGTTTTTCCAACTTCCATCTCCAGGTCTAATAAGAAAGATTATTATTTGTTTTAAACATCATTTTTTCTGGGTTGCTAGATAATAATGGTTAGCTGCATTATCACAGTTGCTGCTTATTGTCTGAAAGCATCTCTTCAGACTAATTTTTCTGCCAAGTTTTAAAAATTTTGTCTTTGCTTCTTACATTTGGTCTCCAGCAGTCAGTAAGTCCATCTTTGGCCACTGGTGGAGAAAGTGTAGTCGTGTAGATGTGCTTTTCATCTGATCTAATGTGACCATGTTTATAGGAACATAAAGCTGTTTCTTCCTGAGTGCTATCCACGAACTAACTTAAAATTATTTCTGCATGGTTTCTGTTAATTTCTATGTACAGAATGTGTTCTGATGTATTGGCATAGATAAGGTCACTTAGAGCAACCTTTTTCTCTTTTTTAATCTCTTGGGTGTATCTGTGAGCTATATGAACATTGTACAGACATGCAAATTATGTGTGAATTTTAGGGTGTATGACTCTTTTTGTGACTTTAAAAAAGATAATCTCGCCATAGTTGCTTTGATTGTCCGACTGCACTGAAAATGAGAAGATTACTGTGGGTGGTGAATGAAAATGTGAGATACTGCTTGAATTAAGGCACTGAGTGATGTGGGTGTGCTTCATGATGATGAATACAAAGCAACAGCAGCAGCTGCAGAGCATTACAATACCAAGGTGGTTCTTCTAAAAGGAGCCTTGGTAGAATTAATCAATATCCCCAGTTATAAGAACGTGATGAATGAGGTCCCAGGAATATCGCTAAGTGCTGATTTTTGTCAGTGGAATAATGTTGTTCTTGTCCCGTGTAGCATTGACCTGGGTTTTACTCTCTAGCCTCAAATATATGGTATGTCTACCCTATGTTAAATTGGCTTTCATTTCCAGGGAGTCACAATTTTCCCCATGTTTTTCTTGAGGGTTTAAACAGTGATGTTTAAACCAGGTGTGAAAGCAGCACTGAACATCTTAAAATACCATGTTTGCCTCAGTTTAAGGTTGACCGGATAATGTTTGTAGCCCTGGAAATGAGCACTGTGGAGAGGTGCTTTCTGGGATAGGCATTTAGCTCAAGCCTACATCTTGCTTGTTTAAAAGCATGCAGTAGCCAGCCAGCATCATGGGATGAGGTAAGAGGAACATGACTTATTCCAGAGAGTGATCATCTTGAATCCTTAATGTTTGGTGCAGTTAATGGATTTTGGGGATACCACAACACTGAGTTGAATTTCAGCATGCTGGGTACTCCTACTGTACCAGCCTACTGTGCATGCCAGGAGTACACAGACATGCGAGGGAGAAGATAATGACCAGGAGACAAGGACAGCAGAAAGCTGCCTGGCTGAGCACAATACCCTACTGCCCATGGGCAGCTCCAGCAGCACCCTGAGATAGGGTCTGGCTGAAGCAGGCTTGAAAAAAATGCAGTGATGCTTTGATAGAGTTTGTGTTCTGCATTGTGGTCATCGTGCTTCTTGAATCAGCAATACTTGGCCCATTTTGTGTTATCTATTGGTGTTGACAGGTTTTATGAATCTGAACAGAGACTTGATTTTTAGGACTTGCCTGCTTGCAAGAGTAAGGTGAAACTTCATTTCCCTAAAGCCAAATGTGTTTTCTTAGAGTATGAAACTTAAAGCAGAATGCCAACTGAAATAGAGTGTAGAAGACCTTTGACCAATGTGTGTACACCTATTGTCATCAGTAGTTTTGATAACAGCTCAGCTGACTTACCTGTGATGGCATAAAAGCCAGGTGTAGATTTAATAGAAATGGCAAAAGGGGTCCTCCCTGGAAAATGTGTGTCACTTGTGAGCTGCTCAGGAAAACCTGTGCTGGCTTTCAGACTTGGCCGTGTTCCCAGTACGGGAGTGCAGAGCCTGTAGCTCCTATTGGCACTGGTGTTCTCTTCCCTGGGGGAAGCTTCTGTGGTTTCCTGTGGGTTCAGAGAGAACGGCCTAAGCACAATGTACTTAATAATTTTGGTCCAGCTTTAGCAATGTCTTTGGAAGATTTACTTTGAAAATTGAATCAGTTTAAGAAACTGCATAATAATGTCTTACTAAAATTCCTAGCTTTTGTGTCAGTTCTCTTTCTTCTCTGAGATTACCTGCCTCATGAGTGCCAATCCTGTATATTTTAAACCTTTGTGGTTTAAAGTGTTACTAGAGGAACAAAAGTAGCTAAGTGGCAAACCTCTCTTCACTAATCCCCCAAAGATCTTCATAATGCATGAAATGTAACAGTTGGAAAGTATTTTTTTAGGACCCTTAAGCAATTAGTAGGATCTTCCTAGTGTTAGTTATGGTACAGAATAATGACAATATACAGATACAGTTAGGTGAACTTGAAGGAGCTTTTACATGATGATTATTACTTTCACGATAAATGGGTTTTCTGAGGATGATTGTACTATGCAGGTCCTCGTGGGTGGATTGCATTTGTGGCTGTGAGGGTTTACAGAATCTGTCAATCTTTGGAATAGGGTCAGTGCACTAAATACGTCAGTGATGGGAATTCTTGTGCTGTGAAAGACTTGGGGAAAGCAGCTGTCTGAGAGCATTGAAGGTCACTTGAGTATGTGTGCTGCCAGCCTTCTCACTGATAGTCACTGCAGCTTATTAGAGTCACTGAGAGGGTCTCCTACTGTGGTGGGAGAAACAAGGCTGTCTTACCTAAGTAAAAATCAAAGTGTACTTACTTGAGAATTGAAATTGTGCCAGAAGGCAAAAATAACATTCATGACATTAGCAGCCTGGGGCTTGTCTAGGGGGAGCAGGAAACTTGTATTTTGACTCCAGAGTGAGGCATCAGCAAATCCAGCTCCCCACCCTAAGCAGCAGTATACTAGTTCTGGTTTTCAGCATAAGCAGATGGTCAGATAACTTTAAATTCAGATTTGGGGATTGCAAACCAAATACTGTGTCCTTACATTTTGCATTGCAAGTTCACGGTTTGTTAGTACAGATTGATTGTATGAATTTCAAATGATGCCTGGTTTGCAGAATATTTTTTGTTTGTATTAAATGTAATGCAGCTATTCAAATGTTGGGGTCTGTTTGTCTTCTTGCTTGTTAATAACAAACCAGTGCAATGCATCAGCCTGATAACATATTAATTGAGCAAGTACTTTTTTGGTTTATCTGTTAACGCCCTAAATAGTAACAGTCAAATTAACAAAACAAACAAAAAACCAAACCAAAATTTTGTGCCTTTTGCTGGTATTTCAAAAGATGTTGAGGAGTGAAAGTTTTTCAAAAGAAATTATGAACAAAGTGTAGGGAATCCGTGCACTGCAGTTCCATAATGCACTTAGTTTAAACCAACCCTCTTTACCTGTTTGAGGTTTGCCATTGTGTTCTTCTGGATCATGTCTCGCTGTTGTCAAGTACAGTAGACTCTATTCTATTTCTTTTTATCTAAGGCTTCTGAAATTCTGTAGGTGGCCTAAATTGTCAAGGGCAAGGTAGAGGGTGATCTTTGCCTGCACAGCATCACACTGAGCATTGTGTAGGCATAGATATGATGCCCAGTCTTCAGTCAGTCTTACCTGCATTCTGCTACAATGTTGTTTCTTTTCCTTTTCCTTGATATTGCTGTCATGCTCGTGTTCTAGGGTTTTGAATATCCTTTGCATGTCTATTTATTGTGGTGGATTTGCAGTTCAGTTGTTGTCTTGTTTTTTAAAGTGGCTGGCTTTAAACTATGCACATTTCCTCATAGGGCAGTCGATAAATGTGGAATTTGGACATGTAGCCAAAAAGGTCTTTGTGGTTCACAATGTTTTAAACTTTGCTAGTATTTTTTTCCTAGAGTTAATCCTTCTTTAAAAATGAAGTGATGTAATTGCATAGATTGCTGCATTGTCTAGCACTATCAGTTAGGTGGGACATTGACAGCATGTATACGGATTACTTGTTTTCTTGCTGCTTGTGTCTTTCAGATGTCTTTTCTGGGTATTTTCTAAGCATTGTGGCAATTTTTTTAGTAAGTAATAGTTTAATATCTTGAGTAGAATCATAAAATGGTTTGAGTTGGAACAGACCTTAAAGATCATCCAGTTCCAACCCCTGCCTGCCATGGGCAGAGACACCTTCCACCAGACCAGGTTATTCAGAGCTCCATCCAGCTGGGTCTTAGAACTCCAGGGATGGGGAGTCCCCAGCCTCTCTGGGTGACCTGTTCAGTGCCTTACTATGCTCACAGTGAACAATCTAAACCTTCCTTCAGCTTAAGTCCATTCTCCCATGTCCTATCACTATGTGCCCTTGTGAAAAGTCCCTTTCCCTTTAAGTGCAGAAGTAAACTCTTTTTGGGCTACATGCAGTTTTGTGTTCTGTAGGTGCAGACTTAAAAGTAATAATTTTCATTGGTTTAGATTAATCAATATTCATTTTACTACACTTTTTTGCTTATTTTCTATCTATGAGCTGCAGTCATAAGGCATGACACCTTATGGAAGATTCAGTTTGCAGCCTGCTCTGAGAGGTTACAGTACAAGATGACAAAGTTAAGGCACTTTCCTTGATCTTGACAGCATTCCGGATTCAGCTGTGTTGTTCCTTACAAGGATTACTTGGTGTCTTCATCTATTGAAAGAACTTTTTTTTTTCTCTCAAAATAACTCACAACAAAATTACACATATCTTTGTGCAGGAGACAGTGCAAGTCCATTGCGCTGATATTGATATTACAGATCAGAGCCTTCCTGATTTATAAAGGCTTGATGAGTTTGAACTTTGTATCTTATGTATGGATGTTGCAGGATTTTTTTTGTCAGGGAATAAACAATCGTGTGTTTCATGTGAAATGTGTTTAAATATTTTTTCTCATGTCTTTGATTTTTTTCTTTTTTTTTCTGACAAATGGAAAATTATTTTAAGGAAGAGCTAAAGCTGATGACCTAAATGGTACTATGTATTTACACAATTTTATTTTGGGCACTTTGTGTCCGACTTAATGCATTTTTGAAAGCAGTCTGATGAGACCTACTTGAAAAGCTTTAAAAGGGCTGTAAACCCCTTTTATTTCTTTATTTTATTTAAGATCCTGGAGGTCTCTACTTCTCTTTATTGTATAGAAACAACAGAAGCTTCTTTGATTGAAGGAGATATGTAGCTGTTGGCTTATTTCTAGTGTCTTCTCAAAATAATTGAAAGCAGCTCTTTTAAATGAAAAGAAATGCTTGCAAAGATCTGTGAATGTAAATTCTGTTAAAGACAAAAGCTTTTCTGCAATCATCTTGGTGGACTTAAGTTGTGTCTGTCAATCAGAAATATTCTCTAGGTTTTATTGTAGGTGAGTGCTGCATAAATAAGAACATAAAGCAAATTGGTGTGGATTCACACTGATCTCTGATCTGCATTTGAATATTTAGAACACAAATTACTCATTATGTTCTCCAGTTTGTTTTTTTTTCCATATATAGATATTATAAATGTAGGTATGGGCTATTAGCCTGTACCTTACTAAGCTTGTTGAATTTTTAAACTTTCTATGCTCCATCTTACACAAAATATTACCCTGTTTAAATCACACATTTCAGATACCAGAAAAGAAGTATTGGCTCCATACAAGCCTAGAGATGATTCTGAAAAATTAGTTTTTTCTTATTGCTATTGCGAGACAATGGCTTACACGACTTTGCTTTATTTAAGAAAAGTCAAATATCTTTAAGTTGCTTTTCTAAAATTAAATTACTCTAAATTTGGGTATTGGGATATGATATGATCCAGATATTCCCTTCCAAGCTTTTTTAGGCACCTTTTTTATATCTTTTTAAAAATATTTTATATATTTTAAAAGAAGTTTCAAATAGAATGATATTGAAGTGTTCCTGAATCCAGAAGGTAACAAGCTGCACAACAGGATGGCAGTAAGAAGGGCCATTCAGCAGTTACCTGAACCCTTCAGAAGTATTTGCTTGCAATATAGGCCTTAGTGTCTGGTGAGATCTGAGCTATTTTATGCCAAATAGGATGTGAATTGCAGAGATTTATTTTTAGATTAAAAAATTAATATTGAAGAGTACTATTAAGGGTATCTTTTGCATGGAGAAATAGCAGATATTCCTCACAATTTATAGTTGCTGAAAATGCCTTTGAATATTAGTTTGCCTTCCATTTACTCAAAATTATTTAAGAGAGTCTCTACTTATGATGAGTGCAAACTAGTGATTGTGGTTTTAGTTCAAGCTGTGCTTTATTTATCAGTGTCTCCCATGGCCTGTACGGCTTTGTTTCACTTCTTCCAAGACTGTGGTTGGTACAAATTGAAGAAGCAAGGCAGAGACTCTAGCAATGCCATTAACATAATACGACAAAGAAATAACATTATGACAAAAGTTTTAAAGATAAATAACAAATTACTTCTCCCATCATTCAGGCAATTCTTATCTCTAATGGGCTGCAGTGAAAAAGAAGAGGCTTGGTTTTTAATTTGCTTCTAAACTTGGTGGTTAATGGTGAGGAAAAATTAATTTTACACAGACATATTTGACCCAAGAGGTGTGAAGACTTCTGTAAGAACAGCCTCTTTCTTGTCATATTGTTTTTAAACAACAGTTAAAAATTGTCCACTGTTCCATGGAGTTTTTTCAGATGATAAAGGAAAATTAGTTTGGAAGCGATGCTGCCTTTAATGTTATTCCTGTTATAATGAAGATCAGGTAATTAGCACCTGTGTACCTCGATCCTCACAAGTATGAGTGCACAAAAAAGCAAAATGGGCATAAAGGCAAGGGAAGTCTGCTGTTTGTAAGAATGTAATGCTTAAAATGGCAATTGATATATAAGTTTCAAGATTTTTGCTGAAATTAATGGATTTTATTAATTGCTCTTTTCTAATGGCTTTTTTCTTCCCTAGGCACGAGCTTTAACACCTCAGACAGCAGAAACAGATGCAATAAGATTTTTGGTTGGAACACAGTCTCTTAGATATGATAATCAGGTAATTTTTCTGTCAAATGTCAGTGGTAATTCTTACCTCTTTTTGTAACATTGTTCCAATATCATCCCACTTCCTTTCTCCCCCCTGCTGAATATGAGCATTGATAGTCAAGTTGAAGACTTCTGTGAGTAGAATGTAAAGATATTGGTAAGAAATGTAGATGAATGAAAGCTGTGTGAATTTGCTGAAAATCATCTTGCTCTTCTAAATTGTATGACTAAAACAGATTGGTTTAGTAAAGAAACTGCCATATTTTTGTTAATTTGAATCTATAGATGCTCTGGAGCTATCTTTAAATCCCTGAAGAGATGTAAAGTAAAACAAAAGTCTTTAAGCCTTAATTGCTTCTAATGGGACTCCTGGTACATGCACAGTTGAGTGTACGTGATGCTTCATAAACTGGATTTTTCAATATTCATTATTGGAAATCAGCTGTGTCCTTTCTTATCATGAGTTTAAACTAAAATTTGAGTGACTTTCATGGCTCAGTTTCTGTTGGGCTGTTTCTTCTGCAGATAAGTGTATGAGTTGTAATTGTACAGCAATTTTAATTTTTGTGACTGAATTTGAGTAAAAGTCATACTGAAACCATTTATTGAGGCTGAAAGGGTTAGAGGGCTGTACTGAGTGCAGGTGGCAAGGCTTGGGTAGCAGGAGAGCCAGTAGCAGGTGGCCTTTGAGAAGATGCAAGGGGTTGCCTGTGCCAGACATGGCTGGTTCCAGTGAATCCACTTCAGGACACAGGTGAGTCAGTTTCCCATGAAGACCCTGTGCTGAAGCAGACGAAAAGAGTGAGATGCAAAGAGCATCAGAGACAAAACACCCATAACCACCACTGCCCCACATCCCCCTGCCCCACTTAAAAGGATCAGAGGAGTCCGGGGTAAAGTTCAGTCTGGAAAGTGGGGGAGAGAAGGTACTTGTTTATTTTAACTGCCAATGAACTAATTCATTCACCCAAATCAAGTCTGGTTTGCCCAGAATATTAGTTAGTAAGTGACCTCCCTGTCTGTAGCTTGGGACGTAAACTCTCTCATTCCTGTTCTTCCTGGTTTCTCCCCGTCTGTCTTGGGGAGAGCAGGTGTCTGGGTGGGAGTCTGTTAGCCAAGGCTAACACCCACCACAGAAGTCCCTGGAATTGGATAGAGTGACTGACTCTTGAAAATGGTCTGTAATGGGGTGCACAAAATTGCTTGGAACCATAGCTTTGGGACAGGTGAGCTGTCAATTCCCAGTGAGGTTTTGAATTCATTACTCAATGATAATACTGGCTGAATCTCAAGAAAAGTTATTCCAAGGCATAAGAGGGATGAAGTATTCAGTTTATTTACATTTCAAATAATACTTGGGCAAAGAGTAACAAACAAAGTGGCAGACAAACTTAGTTGAAAGTTCAATACACACAATTATATTTTTGATTGTGTTGTCTCTTGCTCTTCAAATATTTGGTTATAAGGTATTTTTTTTTACTCTGATTTCTGTGATGGTTTTGCAACTTGCTCAACTAATTAAATCCTGATACAAAACTGTTGTTGAAGAGTGGTTCTCACTTACCAGTTGATAGCCAACAGATCTTTAGTAATTTAAATTTTCTGAGTTTGGTAAGTTTATCGGGTATATTTATTGGGTATATGTATATTATAAATGTTTGCATATGTTTCAACTTTGAGTATGCTTTTCTTTTCCCAGTGAATAACATTAGCAATAGAAATGCAGGACAATTCCTAGTGTATTAACAAATGTTTGGAGGTTATTGGCCTTTAGCTGTGCCTCAGGCCATCATTTCTTCTCAGCTAGTTCCTCAATCCCCAGGAAGTGCCCTAGGCCTCAGCTCATTATAACTTAATTCAGCACTAGGTTCTCTACATTTGCTTAAAAAGTTTTTTAGTTACCTGACCAAACTTATGAGCTGTCTTGCAACACTTAATACTTTACCAAGTCGTGCACAGTGAGAGGTTTTATCCTGTGCAGATTATTTCTTCCCTTCTGGTCATGGGCAGGTGTAGTGCAAATAAAAGAGCAATAATTTTACAGCTGGCATGATAACTTTTGCCTCATTGAGGTTTATTGCTGTATAAAGCAATTTTAGGTATTCACAGGAGAATATATTCTAGGTGAAAATATTTTCCTATTAATACTAGTATTTCAAAGGAAAGGAAAGTTTTTATAAGATTTTATATTCTGTCTATTTGACGTATTAATAGTGTATAGTACTTGGCATTTGGTCTTCATAACATGCTGCAGATGGTTTAAGTAGTAGCACTGTGTTCTACATGGTGTCGTTTTGGAACTTTTGTCCTCAGTACTTTCTTTGTTGCTAAACAATGCATTTATTGTATGCATTGGAAATATCCAAGTATTTAATTTATTATTTTCTCATTCTCAGAACTCTTCAAGTTATTTTCAGCCTTGTGTCTGAGAACTTAAAATACTAATTTTCATTTTTTATATAGTGCATTGCTTCTGCTGTACATAGCACCTCAAACCTTGTGTTTGGTTCTGGGCTCCTCACTGCAAGGAAGACTTTGAGGTGCTGGAGTGTGTCCAGAGAAGGGTGATGGAGATGGTGATAGTTCTGGAGCACAACTGTCATGAGGAGAAGCTGAGGGTGCTGTGGTTGTTTAGTCTGGAGAAAAGGAGACTGGGGGAGAGGTCATGGTGTCTTATCACTGTCTACAGCTACTGAAAGGAGGTTGTAGCCAGGTGGGGGTTGATCTCCCAGGCAGGAGAGGACAGGTGAGATGAAATAGACTTAAGTTACACCAGGAGAAGTTTAAGCTGGATATTAGGAAAAATGTTTCTGTGGAATGGGTTGTAAAGCACTGGAAAAAACTGCGCAGGGAAGTGCTGGAGTCATCATCCCTGGAAGAGTTCAATAAAGTGTGAATATGGCAGTTGAGGACATGGTTTAATGGTGAACAGGGTGGTGTACAGTATTTGGTCTTAGAATACTTCCTATGAAATTTCTGTTGTTCTTAGTATTTAGTGAAGTCACTATTCCATATATCATGTATTAAAGTCAAGTAGGAAGATCCTTAGCAAAAAAACATTGGGGGAACTTTTGCAGTTCTTTCTGTTACGCTGATCAACTTATTCTGAGAGGTGGTATTGATTGGCATAGCTGTGAAAGATGTAATTTTTCAACTCACAAGATGTAAACAATACTGCTGCATAAGAATTAAATTTCATATTTCCTAAAAATCTCAGTCTGAGCCTTTCATGAGCTACCTGTGTGTTCCACCAGTTTCCAGCTGTCCATGTTGTCAGCTGAATCGGAAACATAGCAGCAGAGAGAAATTGGTTATCTGTACCTTCAAAGGGCTTCAGATGGGGTAAAGAGCTCTCGCTTATGTGCCAAGTGACTTTTAACCTGTTTAGTATGGGAAAAACGATGATGATGTTTAAAAAAATATTAAAATATTTTAAAAAAGCACATAGCAAAGAAACCTGCAACAAACAAAAATAATAAAAAGAAAACTTAATTATTTTAAAAATATTATCTATATATTTAAATATTTTCTTCATCTTCCAGTATTTTATGTTTCCATATAGTATAAAAGTATTAGATTTGTATGTTAGTAAAGATATGTCACTGCAAAAGTGAACTCTCAAAAAGTTTCTTAATGAGTGTTAAGTATTTGCTTCAAAGAAAAGTCCTTTCCCTCTCTCCTTTCTTTGTAGATGGTTTGAATTAGATGATTTGGATACAGAATTGGTGCAGACATTTAAACTAAGGATTGTAATGTTATTTTTGTTTATTGCTGTAAGAAGTGTTGAATTGTAATATGTGGCTTATTTACTATTAGCCATAAAATGAGAAATCACTTTCAAGCTTTAAGTTGAAAATTGAGAATAAACATGGTATTTCCTCAAACAGGGAAATTGCTTGTGTTTTCCTAGAAAAGTTAATTCTGCATGAAATCAATGGTATAGTCAATTGTTAGTATAACAATTAATTAAAGTAGATATCGGTTATAAAAATCTCATTAAATTGTTCCGTGTAGTCCTCATGTATAATTAAGACCCACAGGAAAACATTTGAAACCCTAATGTTCTATTTTATTGTATTTGCAGATTCACATCATAGATTTTGATGATGAAAATAACATTATAAACAAAAATGTTCTCCTTCATCAAGTGGGTGAAATTTGGCACATTAGTACAAGTCCTGCAGATAAAGGTGTACTAGCAACCTGCTACAATAAAAGTAAGTCCTTTTTAAATATACTTAACTTGTACAAGTGTTTCTATATTTTTGAATGCGCAAAGCTTGACCCTCTAGCTATGTGTAGACCCTTTCAGTTGGAATTATCAACACAAGCATTTCTAAAAAAATCTGCAACACTTTTACCTATACCTCATATGTGTCATATCCTTAGGTTATCTTGGTTAGAAGTCAGCTTCTGCATTCATGTTAAGAAAAGCAGCAAAATAAACCTTATGCTTGGCTGATGAATGCAATGCATGGCAAATAAAATATATTCCTGTTACTTTAAGCATCATTTTTATTGGTTTGTATGTTTGCATTTGAAAGTGCAAGTAAATGTCTTTCAAAATATGCTGGCATCAAGCTTTACTTAAAACTACAGATGAAGTTTGTATATAATGTTATTTTTCATATGTGAAATGCAGGTATGCCCATGGAGAGCTACATCTTCTTATCTAAATATTTCCTCAGTAGGAATACTCCTTGTCTAACCTTACAGTAACTGCACAACTACTGAGATTAAGGATCTCTGTGCAATTCCTGAGGGAGGCAGGTGTGAAGATTTTTTGTCACGAGACTTGAAAAATCCACTTGCATCACTTGCATAATATCTGAGTTGTCAATTGAAATAAATATTATTTCTTCGAGTAAATATTAGCCTGTTTTTTCATGGAAATGCAGTCCAAGAGGATAACAATAAAGGAGTGAGTTTCAGGCTTTGTACATCTGTGAACAGTTGAAGAGATGTGTGTTCCTGCTGGTCAGCCTTCTGGTCGTATTAGGGAGAGGATTCCGGAATTCCTTAGTTCTCCTAATTCTTTTGGATTGAAATAAAACTACTAAAATTTGAATTTCTTTCACAAATCTTAGGTAACTTTTAAAAACCAATGATAGAAGATAAGTAAAGTAGATTTTTCTGTTGAAATTATTGTGGGTATTTTGGTTGAGAGCCTTTCTGTGTGATTTCCAATTTCCTTTATTGAACCTAATAAATCATATGAATGCTTTCTGTTCCAGGTTATTTGTGTTCTAGATTTAGTTTATCTGTTTCTTAATATTAAGCTCTATTGTTTATACTTCATGCATCTTACTCTAGAATTATCATCCATTAACTTTCTGCAGAAAACAAGATCTCATTCTCAAATGGTGATTACTGACTCTAAATAGCAATGTATAGAACTGAAAGCACACAGTGTGGGTTCTGTAATAAGGAATACTGAGTTCAGCAGACGACTTATTTCAAGTAGTAATGCAGCCAAATTAAGTAATCAAAACCTTTACCAGGCTTAAGGTATTGCATTTCTTTGTTGTTTTAAAAAGACTCTTAACTCATTTCCTCATTGAACTACAAGTCAAATGAGATGATGCTGTCAGGAACTGCTCTAAGTATTGTTCCCATCCCTTGTGTCTGAGCTCAGCACTTCTGTCAAGACTTGAAGGTTGTTGAATGTAATAATGTTTGGAAGTTTTTCTGTTCTGGTTGAGAGATGCCTTGAATTGATATACCAGAAATCTTAATGAAAACTCAAAAAATCCTCTTGAATGGGGAAGTTTCTACATTTGATTTGGTTTTTTCGTTGTTGTTTTGGGCTTTCTATTTAAATTTCAAAGAGACTATTTCAACTACTTCTGTAAAATCCCACATCACCATGCTGAGATCTGGAGCTTTTTTTCCATGTGTGTGGACATGTAAATGTGTATGGGTTGTTTTCACCTGAATCATACAAGTAGGAAACCTCATTCAGAAGTAGAAACAATCTGCCCCGTCATTCTCTGGGACCATGAATTTTTTACTTTTTTTTCTTCCTTCATGGATATGTGAAATATTTTCACTTGTCCTTGACATGTGTAACTGAAATAGACATAAAGAGGTAGAAATTTGTATTTATTATTATACCTATTGAAGAACAAAGTCACTTACTCAAGCCTCATAATAGCTATGCTTCTATGACAGTAAAAGTATTTTCCTTATTGTCCACTAGGTTATTTTCTTTAAATGCTTACTTTTGATAAAATCAGGATTTTTTTGCCCATAAATGGCTAAACTTGCAGCAACCACAATTCAGTCATTGTTTTGAGATGAGCTTTTGCTTTTAGAAACTCTAGGCAAAATATGTTAAAAGTGCCAAGTATAGCACATTTTGTTGGTTGGACGCAGACTCTCCACTCATATTTTTGGCATTACTGCCCTTTTACATAAAGCCAATCAGAATATTTACTGTTTTACTGAGTTTGATTCTACAATATCTTTAAATTCTATGCTTTCAAGAAAAGAACTAAAAAGTAAAATAAGATGGCTCAGATAACTTTCTTGTTCACAAGAAGTCATAGAAAATTTAAATCCTTGCTGAATATGCAATTTGGGAACTATATTCTCTAAATAGTCAATAAAGTTAAATTAAATGGTGCTTTGTATTCTCTGTTCAAGATATTTTACTAAGGTATCAAGGTTCAATTAGGTTTTAAATAGGAAAATACCATCCTGAATCTGAAGTCAAAATGAAGGGAAACAGCCTTTTTTTGTTAGCATCAGTATTACAACTTTGTCTAATTTTGACATTGAAAAAATACAAGGCTTTATTAATGATGCAGTCTCAATTATGACATTGACTAGAATAATAGTGGTTCCAGTAGTACTGGAATAATTGTGTCTTTGGATATTAATCAGAAATTCCATTTTTTAGGACATTTTTGCCTTAACATAAAGAAAAAATTGTGGAACTGTTTCTCCACCCCTCCTCATGCACACACTTTAAAAATACTGAATTAATCATGTCGTTCCAAAGGGAGAACTTATTAGACTCAGTTCCCGCTTTGATCATAGTGGTCTCTCCTGCTCACTGATCATGAATATATCACTTAGGAAATTTTGTACTGTTACAACCAATATTATAGGAGGGTGATTTCATTCTCAAGTGATACGCTTACAGGTTATGTGTAATCTTGTCCAACCTCCAGAAAAGGTCAGGCATTTACTATGCTGGAGGCACAGCACTTGCCTGTGCTGCACATTTCTAACTTACTCACCAAAACTGTGTGCTAGAAATGTATTGAGACCATCCTGGTGGAACTGACATTGCTAAGAGACAAGATGTGTCTTGAGGAGACACTGAGAAGTAGCTTCTCTTTTTACAAATGTGTTTGGCAGCTAGTTGATGATGTGAGAATTAGGAATGTTGTGTTTTATCACAGATTCCCTAACTGAAGAGAGAAAGTACATAAATATGTGAAAGAAGCTAAGTATAAGAGGAGAAAAGAAGGATCATTGTCTAAATATCTTGAGGACAGGGGAAGAAGGCTTGGTAAAATTATTATCTGAGGTATCCAGATGAATTAGTCAGTTTTGTGACATGCTGATGCATCATTTTTCTCTTCTACTATAGCAAATCAACTGAATTAAAACAGGAGTGTGGGGTTGTTTTTTTTCCTCTTGAAGGGAATAACGTTACTGACAGCTTTAAAGTAGGTAAAAATCAAGGGGAAAAATTAGTTTGGTAGTCTTCTAGGTTTAGAAGCTAAATTAGATTGTTAAAGTTTGGTATGAGACAGATTAGGGTTTAAAAAAACTAAAAGATCTGATTCTTGAGAGAACAATGCAATTTAGAGATGGCTTTTGAGTGATGATAATAAAAGTGACAATAAGCTAGGGTGCTACAGTTGCATTGTAATTGGTTTAATGCCTAATCTTTGAAAGTTTACATATGCTTATTTGCCTGTGATACTTATTAATATCCTAAAGTTATGTTCAGCAGAGCAGAAATCACATAGTGTGCTTTACATTAGCCCAGAATTAAAATGGAGGATGCTGCATTTAGTGGAAAATCCCTGTCAGAACAATTCTAGGAACTTCTCACCTTTCTTCTTTTTTGCTGTTCTGACTATCTGTAGGCAGTTGACTATTCTTTTTTTATTACTTTCATTAAATTAAAATGTGACAGGAGTGACACTTCTAAAGAGTGAATAAGAAAAGGTGACAAAGTAATTAAGGAGATCATAGCATTTCTTAGTAGAAATGCACATTTAAGTATCAGAAAAAGAAGAATTATGGGGTGGGTTTAGGGTTGAGAATGTACTCTCCAAATAATGCTACGAACCAATGAGAAAAATGGTACACTAAATATAATAGTAAGTTTAAAAATTAAGATAAATTAGTCTTCAAGAAGTTGCTAGCTAACCAAGTGCTCTCTTCAGCTGCTAAGGGGAAAATCATTTCACATGTGTATTCCTACTGCAAGTTTGAAAGAAGCTTGCTTCATTATTCAGAAGAGCACCCTAGCCTACTCTAAGGTAATTTTTTCATTGTGAAAAAATGAAATGCCAAAACCCTGTAAATCACACTAAAAGGGAGTCACTTGGGAACTAGGACAGTGGAGACCTGACAAAGCGGTAGACTCCATTGGAAAATTATCTGTATACAGTATCAGTATCGCTCAAGTTTCATGCTGTAGGAGGGGGGGAATTCAGAAAGCTATTTAGTGGACTTTTAGTTGTGTTCTGAGGCAACAAGAAATACCAACAGGCAATGGACTAGAGTATGTCTAATAATTTTTGTCTGTAAAGTAGGTGATGGAAGCCTCAGCTCTAGAAATGGCTAAAAAATTTGGATCCCTGGATTGATCTGATGGTTAATATGATGTTGGGTAATACTTGGAAATGTGCTGATGATGTCCTTTCTGTCATTCCAGCTTATCATACATTGTTATGAGCTGGTTGAAAAATTTCTGAGTTAGGTGGATGTGCAGTGGTAGGTGCAGGTGGTGTGTGGGTTTGGAGGCTGGGGGGAGTCATGCCTTGCATTTGCTTTGTTCCATATAGAACTTCTTTTTAATCCGTTCCCTTGTTTATATGTCCCTCCTTGTCTCTCACCTGCTGTTTTAGAGCACTGTTAAAATGGAGGCAGACTATTTCCTGTGGACTTACAAAGTAAACTTCAGCTACATCATTAAAGGAAAGGGGAAATCAGGAGGATTTTTCTATAAGCTGTTTAAAGAGTTCTCGCAGCCGTTTGCCAGCAATGGATGGGTTCTTTCCGAATGACTCTTCAATCTGGTCTCTGTGGACCAGAATACGAAGTAAAGAGGTTGAAATGAATGATCATGGTGATGAATTTGGGGAAAGCTGTCATTCTAAAATAATGTTTTATAAACATAATTATAGTTTTTACAGCATTATTTGCAAAACTTGAATATAGCTTTCATTATATCCTATAAGAATGAACCCCCAGATTAATGCATTGCTCAGAGATACAGATGAATCTATTTAGCATGTCAGCAAAGAAACTAGTGGTTGGTTTGGATTTTGATGCTGTGTAATGGCCAGCTACTTGGGTAGTTATTGTGTTCTATTAGATGTTCTACAGATGCTTAGAGATGGTAAAATTGTTTGAGAAGTCAAGGGTTAAGGCAAACTGCTGGTGGGTTTGCATGACATGATGGGGAGATAAAGGGGAGGAAATAGAAAAATAGTCCAGACCTGAAAGTCTGCATAGGTGGAAAGTAGTTTGCCTGCTGAACCTACAGTTGGATCTAGGTAGTGGTTTCCATTCCTGCAAAGGTGAATTTTTAGGATGTGATTGTATGCAGCTACTTCAGCATATCCCCTGGATGCAGGGGGAACATGCTTCAAGGGGCAAAAGTAAAGGACCATGTCTCACAACATAATTGTAGGCAATTGTGCTGTTGCCTGTCACAGGTCTAATAGGGGAAATGCTTGCCGAAAGACAAAGTGGGGGAATTAAGGCAGTGGTAGAGCTGGAGAAACAAGGAGATCCTGAGGAAGGAGATCCCAAAAACAACTAAGGGATATATGAGGACACAAGAAGGTATGAGATGCTAAAATAGATTTTGGGCAATCAGTTCTGTGGGAAGCTGATGAAATGTTAAAGATACGATCCTTAACTGTTAGCAGACATTTAGTGTCTGTCAATATAAGTATCTATTGTTGTGGTTAAATGTCTGCATGTTTTGGTTTTTGGTTAGCATTTTTTGTTTTGCATTTTGTTTCTTCTTTATCTGTGACAACTTCTGCTATTTTCCTGAGACCTTGTTTTTCTTCCTCTCCATGGCATTTGCTGAAAGGATCAGTGAAATAATATGCCAGGTCTTAAATTGTTGAATTTAACTTTTAGTTTTGAAGTTACTGTAAGATGAATAGAGGTCTAGAGACTTCAGCTTCTCTTTTAGCTGTTTTAAACTGTGCCAGCAAACTAAACAGAATGATTATGCTGATTGTTTATGCAATTGTGAATTGGGTTGCAAGGGTATTTTCACAACCACAAAAGTACCTTTATGTAATTGAAAACCTGAAAATTAGTATGTCACAATATAGGCGATAAAAATAACATCATTAAAGTCTGGTGTTTGAAATGATTTACTCTAATGATGTCAGGTAGGGTGGGGACAGATGTGGAAAGTGTGTGTGTGAGCTGTATCAGCACTGAAAACAATTTAAGAAGAAAACAACCCTTACGTGCTATTTTGTGAGGGATAGAACCTGCTGGCTGTGAAAGTCTTAATGTTGAATAATCTGGTTTTGGTATCAGTCAGCTGACTGCATGTTTGTTGGGGTTTTTTTTTGTTTGTTTTGTTGGTTTTTTACAGCAATATTGCTATAATGACATTTTTTGCTGGAAATAATCTCATGATATTAGACTATTATTTTAATGTTATATATGTATTTTAATGACTTGGAACAGGGCCATGGCATTGGCCTAGGGACTGACTTGCAGTAGAGCCTACTGTTAAGCTGTGGGGGTAGTCCCTGAGCAGTTTTGGTGTGGGCCAAGTTACAGTATACTTTCAGACAATGATGCCCAGGTGTAGTCCAAGAAATTAATGAATAGTTGGAGAGTAGCCTCCTTCTTTTAATTTAGCCTGCAAAGAAATTCAGCTTGATGGTGCTTTCTGGCCTCAGGGCTGGAGACCTGTACCTGACATTATTTTAAGTAAGTTGCCAAAAAATGAAATACCTGTCACGGTTCTCCATTGCAGACTTCTATGAAATACCCTGATTGTTTGTTTTGGAGAATGTTTTGAAAGGAAACATGCATGTACTTCAGAAATTAGATGAAAGACATGATAAAGATGTATATGAAATAAAGGTGTGACAATCTGGTCAAGAATTTCTGTTCTGCTAATCTCAGTAATGTAGTGGTTCTGTTGTGTGGCTTATTCCACAAAATTAAGAGTAATCATTTTAGAGATAATTTCAGCCTTCTAGAGAAGAGGATATTTTGAAACAGTTACCTTTTTTTGTATAGCATTTTTACAGTGTCTAGTGCTATGGGGTGGTTTTGTTGTGATAAGGATTAGTAGGTGTTATGTAGGTTCGTCTTAAAGAATCTTGATGAATTAAAGCGAAAGCTTCATGCTGCTCAATTTGAAGAGAATGTTTAATTACTGGGTATTAGGTGCACACGTTCATTGAGGCAGAATTAAGTTTCTAGCAATGATAATTGTCTTAATTCATACTAGTTCTTTCTTCTGAAGAAGGTACTTTTTTTTCCTCGCTGTTTTCAGATACCAAATGCTGAATCAGATCATGAACTGGAGTTGTCTGCCAGCTTGGTGATTTCTGAGTTCATAGAAAAGCTTATCTGGTTTTCTTGGGGTTGTGAAACAATCACTTCTCTTTCATTCTCAGTGCCCTTTGTAAGGATGCCAGTGTTTTGCTGTCTTCTTCATCTACTGCTGCACATAAGGCTCAGAAAACTGTCTGTCTTCATACAAAGAGTTTTTTCCTGAACTGTAACTATCACTTTAGAGTACAGCATCACGTTGGGATGGCTTGAACTATTTGTCTCTACGTGCATTAACTAACTTTCGTAAACAGATGAGCTCTTTTTTTGAGTCCTTCCATTCTCACTTTTTGCATGGCATGAAATAACCTAAAAGTGTCAGCTCTGCAAGACTAGGTTGTTGACACTGTTAGACTAATCATGCTGTTTCAGGAGCTCACAGTGGAATGCCTCCTGTGGTTTTAACTTTAGCCTTTCAGATAAATCTTTGTTTTAAATCCATTATAAAGCTAGATTAATTCCCTTCACTTGAAAGAGGTAAAACTAAATTTAAAAGCAGAACCTTTATCTAATCTAAATTGAAAAGCATAATTAGTAAGTTTCTTTGCTGCTATCATCTTTTGCGTTTGTGCTTGCCCCTGCTTCTCCGAAGAATTCAAATTCTTAAGCAAATCTGTGGAAACGTATGTGAAAACTCATTGTCTCAGTTCAAATGTATTTTTAAACTCCTGCAAAAATAGGTTTTGCACTTCTGTTTCATGTAGGGACATAGAAAGCCACCAGAGGGCAAAAGGAAATGTGTCTGGACAAAGCTGTTACCTGCAAATTTCCACATGCAGGCAGGCATGTGTGTGCACACATCCTGGTTTTCACTTGGATTTTTCCAAACAAGAGAGGTGCCCTGGTGCAGCGGTTATGAAGACTTCATACAAACAGCTTGCATTTGTAGATCCAGAGCATACAAACAGAAAACTGGTCTTTAATTTTGTTGAAAATAGTTTGCCTTTAAAATCCATTACTTCAAAACAATAAATCTGCAATAAGTTATGGCTGTCTGGTGCATTGCACTTACCACACAGTGAACTCGTGTATTAAAAAACTTTCTACAGAGAAAATTCATCAGTAAGGATACTGAGAATAATGCTGCTGGTGATGCTTCATCTGCTTAGTATGGAAGACAACAGGTGACACTTTTCCTTTGCAGTAATGAAAGCACTCCATGTAGGGAAATCATTGGTACAGCCATGGGATATGCTACAGTTATTAATATGGGCACAGAAGTGGAATGTGTCTTTAAATACTCCCTCTTCTCAGCAGTAGTGGTGGGATGTACAGAAGAAAATTTATTCCCATAGCTTGAAGGAAGAAATAAATGTCCTTGGTGTTCTCCTTCTTTTCAGCTTGTACCTGTTTTTTTTTCCTAGGAATTCTAGCTGTTACATGTAATTTGAGTGTTCCTTTGCAAGTAGCTTGCAATAATGTTTTAAGTGAAGTGGTTGACTATCTCATCCATGTGATAAAAAATACTGCGCAAGTGTTGAACAGGTTGAGAAATTGCTCCATGTTAATTGCTGCTCAAAGTTGAAGGCCTCTATGCATAGATGTATATTGAGTTCTGTCCAATGAGAGGTAAAGTAGCTGTCATATCATAGTCGGTGCTGTAATCTTACTTGCATGTAAGACTGCTGTAGGAGTCAAGCTCAGTAGTGTCTCAGGCAGTGTGTAAGGGCAGATACATGGTGGAAAGTGTAAGAACTGGGGGACCATGGACCATGTATAATATAATTGACTTGAAACACATATTCTTGTTTCCCCTTGATTTAGGATTTCATCTTTATTTGACAGCGATTATGAGGATAATTGTAACATTTTTGGTGTGAAGCAAAAGAGAATGAACGTCAGAACAGGGAGGAGAGAAAATTACTTAAATTCAAGTGTTACAGAATGGTCATGATATTGAAAAGAGTGCTTTAAATTCAAAAAGTGGATAAAATGCTTCTGAATTAGTGCTGTCACTGGGGGATAATCTCTTGAAATATCAACTTGCTCTCTTTCACTGTGAGAAGTTTTAATTCTTTTCCCCTTTTTAAATTTTTTTTTGGCTTAGAACAAAGTATTTTTCTGTCTCTAATTCGAAGTAGTTTTTTAACTCTATTTTCAAATATTGATCTGCACTAATATAAAAAACTGCAAGAGATAGTCAATGCTATTGTTGCGGTAAATAACATTTTCAGAAACACGTAAGTTCTTACAGTTTGTATTTAGGCATTCTTGTCCAACAAGTTTGTTATGTAAGTGAAAGTTAAAGGCTTGCTTTTCTCTGTATTAGACTAGTTTTATATTAAACTTAAGAGATATTCCCAAATAATGCAAGTGAAGCCAAGCATACTGTGTAAGTTCTTTCCAGTAAATGTTAAGAGGTTTTACAACCTCACTTTTTTGCATTCTGTATTTTGTGACCTTCTTTTTACCATGAAAAGATAGCCTGCTTTAGTTTTCCATTATCCCATCTTTCTTGCAAAGCTGGAGAGGCTGAGGGAGTGTCTCTTGCTTCATGCGCTTAAGAGAATGATAAAGATTTTTTTTCTTATTTCTTCTTATCTTTTTTTTTCCTCATTTGCTGACTTAAATCAACATCACAATTCAAGTACTAGCAATATCTTAAATATTTAGCAAAATGATAATTTTTTTATAAAGTAGCAAATCTGGAGTCAATCTAGTTATCTGATGACATTGACTCTGTAGTGTGTTCTGTTATCTGCATGTAAAACCATATGAAACCATGTTAAAATGTTTTGAGGACTATTTTAATTTGAGATTTTTCTCCTGATTCTGGATGATAGTTTGCAACCTTCAATCTCGTGTGAGGTTGTGTTTTAATTTTATGTATCATCAAACAAGCATCAATGTTTCTGACATTAGGCATAAAACTTTGGATGTTTCTGCTGCTGTAGCTATTTGAGTGACCGAGCTACAGGAAATATGAGAATTTGAAGTTAATATTTGTGTCTCTTTTGATATTGTGAAGATTATTTTGCAGTTCAGCATAGTTTTATGATATCCATTGTGGGTGCATGTACCATCTAGTAGACTAACACCACTTCTCCACTGTTCCTTATGCTCAAATTGCTGTCACTATGACCTTCAGGGCCCTTTCTGCAGAATATTGTTGAACTTCAAGGTTCCTGTTGGTCTGTTTCTCCAGCCTGTTTCTGTTCCTCTGATGTTCCCTGAGGTCATTAGTGAAGATGCTGAACAGTGCTGGCCACACTGTCAGCCTCTGGGATCACCGGTAGTGACTGGCTCCAGATGGCTTTTATGCCACTGATCACAACCCTTTGACAGTGGCAGTTCAATCAGTTTTGAACCCAACCCTCCTGTTCTTCAGTTTGTCTATGAGGACGTTATGTACCAAAGGCTTGTTAAAGGTAAATAACATCAACACTCTCGCCATTTTTATCAAGCCTGTTTTTAATTTAATTTTCCCTGCACAATGCAATCATATTTGTCAGACATGATGTCCCCTTCATTAATCTGTACTGAGTAGTCCCAGTCACCTTATGTTTGGAAATGTTTTTCAGTTTCTCCTTATCTGTCACCTTGCTGGAGACTAAGAGGAGACTGATTAGTGTATAGATAGTTCTTGCCCATTTTAAATATAGGAATGCCATTTGCTTTCTCAAAGTCCTCAGGAACCATCATCCTCTCCATCACCATGACCTTTCAGAGTTAATTGAAACTGGTCTCATAAATACATTGGCCATTCCTCAGTTCTTGTGGATGCATTACTAGGATCTTATTTCTTTAAATATTCCCTAACTTCATGTTCCTTTTTGAAGGGTAAGTCTTTATAGTACCAGACTTTCCCACTGGTCTTGGCAGCCTGGGATCCCTCAGTCCTAAGGCTGGCAAAGACCCCTCCACTAGACACTGAGGTTATTAAAGTCCTACACAAGGACCAAGACTATAAATATGAAACTCCTCATTGTCAGAAGGTTGTGTTATTCTTTGTTTCATCCTTCTAGCAGACACCAACTGCATGTTGCCACATTGGTCTACCTTCTAATCCTAAACCAAAATCTCTCATTTGAGCTGGGAGCTCCATGCACTCTAGTTGCTGATGTTCATAAAGGGTGATTCTCCCTTCTCACCTTCTGATCCATCCCTCCTAAAGATCCATACCTCTAATCCCAGTGAGACTGTACACACCAATAAGATTCTGCATTTGAAATAAACATAAGGTATGCCTGGTCAGTACTAGCAAAGGAATTGTATCCCTTCCCTGAGCTGAAGATTTAACCACAGGGGTGTTTCTGGGTTTGTTTCTAATTGGTTATGTTTTCCTAATTTCTTTTCTTAGATTATAAGCATTTTAGGAAAGAGCTATAGATCTTTCTCCACTTGAGTTCAATAAAAAAAATGTGGTGCGGTTTCTCTCCTGTTAGTGTTTCTGAGGTGTAAACAAATGAAAACTGCATAGATATTAGCAGCCAACTAACAACAGGATGTATTTTTTTAATGCCCCAAGTTAAGAAAACTGCTGACCAGCATAGGGCAATATTCAGCCTTTTCCTTTCTCTAGACTTTTTGGATGTGCTACTTGTTGATACCTTGAACTAAGAAAAATCCCAGCCACAACTTATTTTTCTTGAGTTAGTAAAAATACCTTTCTTATTGTAGCATTTGTAACTGACCTAATGAACAGAAAACTGAGTGTATCTCAAAATAGTGTATCTAGCTATTAGTTGTTTATAATTATTTTCTTCCATTAATAACTTTTGCTTGATGTGTGAGCACATCTAGAAGCTAGCTACCTTAATTGTGCAGGTAATGTAAACATACAAGGAGCTTATGATTCCAAGATCTAAGCTTTGAATACCAAGTTATTGCTGAAAGAAATTTCATATGTGTTGGTTATGGCCACACATCTGGATTTCTGTTGAGGGGAAGGATCAAGTGGAAACTGTGGAAGGCTGATGTAAGGGGTAGTGAACCTACCTTTTCCAACTGAGCTAGTGGTTAGAACTTGGTTCATCAAGCTTGAGGCAGCCACGTAAACTGCTCATGTTGGATGGAATGGCATTTGTCCTGCTTGAGGTAGACTTACTACAAAAATTATATTTGTCTTTGGAACTCCTATGGAATAGAATTGGGATACTTGAGGTTATTTAGATACACTTTTGAATATGTAACTGTCTATTACAGTTCCCAATTCAATGGGGGGATAAGTAGTCTGTAGTTTCCATCAGCTTGTTAAGGAGTACAGTTTTTAATACCTTATGAAATACCAACTAGGAACTTAAGTGCATTGGTTTCATTTCACCTTATTCCACTGACAGCTGCCATGGCTTTGTTGGTGAGGAAGGTGAGTTACCTCCATGAGACGACTATTGTGTGTATAAAAGTAGCAATGTGGACAATGCTCTTCAGCTCCACTCATCTTTGTGATGATGGAAGCCAACATGTAAATATCCCTCATTAAGTTTTGTTGGTGTACTGTGCAGCTCTCCTCAGCACAGAGTTAAATCTCACAAATGATTTTTATGTGGCCAGCCAATACCTTTTTGCTTGTGTGGCTCTCACTATTGTTGCTGCTTTTACATTATTGCAGCCAAATTCTACCTGAAGAGCAGAGTTCAACTCACCAGTGTATCGATGGTTGCAGTTCTTTGCTTGGGCTGTCCCCATATGGCAGAGTTCCAGTAGTGCAATCAGTAAATTTTGACCTCCCTCAAACATATCTCAAAACATCTGCAGAGTATATAATCAAAAAAGGTCTGTGCTGAAGCATTGTCTCAAATCACCTTGGGATAGCATAAGAAGCATCAGACTATAAAAAAGTGCAATTTATGCCTTTTCCAATTTGACTGCTTTCTGCATAAGGTTCTTCCATAGAAAGTGATGGGCTTACCTGTCTCTCCATGTCATACCTCACGCCTTTGCACACTCTTATAAGGATCATTCTATCTGTGTTAGTGTGCAGCAGGTGAGGTTTTTAAAACCTCCTTGGATGGATGTACGTACAATGCAAACATATACTACTGTTAGGATAAAGAGTGAGCTGCTGTGTTTCCATGTTTTGTGGAGTTTTGTTTTGGGTTTTTTTGAAAATCAATGTCTGTTTTTTGGTAGCTAAAAAGTGCATTTAAGTAATAGAAAGAAAAATTAAACTGCCTGTAGCTCTTTATTCCTACATATATCTCACCCTGTGTATTACAGAAAAAATGTAAAATCAAAGACTACACAGGCTTTAAGGACAAAAGACAAAGTTACTAACCCAGAAAATGAATGGTCTGTTTTCCCCCTCTTTTTTTTTTGCCTGTGAAGGATATGATGTTGAATAAATAGAATACAGTTTATTTTTTATTAATTGATTAAAAAGGCTGAAAGGCGTATTATTTTTTTAAAACAAAATATGCATACCTGAGTAATTTGGTTTTTATTTCTTAATTTTATTAAACTCAAAGAAGGATGTTCACATTGATTTATCAGGAGGAGTGTTTGTCAGTGGAAGGGAGGAGGGTTCTGAACACGAGCTGCTTGTTCCTGTCATACCGAGAGCACTAATGGGCACCAGCTGGGCTGTAGCTATAGCAGCTTCACCACTTCAGCCTTGCACAGCACGAGCTGCTGTGGCAATGCTGCAGAAGGGCCTCCTGTGCAGATTTAGGAAGTACACACTTCAGTTGTTGTTCCCTGGGCAACAGAATAACTGCAGACAGCTGGCTTTGCACCACCTGAGCTGATCAAAGAGCAAACCCTGTCAGGCACTGATACTTCAGCTCCTCCAGCTTCAGTGTGAATGTCTGCAGGCAGTGATGTAGGAAGCATTGTCATTCAGGTTTCAAGGTTAAACACAGGGGAATGAAATAGAATGACAGCAAAAAGTATTATGAAAACATCGTTCCTGTAGATAGTACAGTCAGGTGTGTATAGCTATTGATGATCAAGAATTTGCTTTAAAATGCTGAATTACTGGTGTGTTTATAAAGTGTCTTTTGGAATTATTCAGAAAGAGACTGGGAGGCTAGCAATAATTGGCTTGGATTTTAGGAGAAGGAAGAACGATTAAGGGTAATATATCACATGTTTCATTAAGAAAGTCCATAAAGAATGATTGAACACAAAGATTAAGGTGGTATGTAAAATGATACGACTGTGAAGGACCTATATCTGGTCTGCTGAAAGCTTCTCACAGGTCAGGACTGCAGCAGCATGGTGGATGTTATTCAGCAAGTGATGTCAGAAGCATGAAAGGTGGATGATTGAACAATAGTGAACAGTAATGTTGGCCGATGCAGACCTGTATAACTGGGATTAAGATCCACTTGAGTATGTTGGATAAGAGTGGAGAGGTGGGAGGGACAGGTGGTAACATTTCATAAATGTCCGTTTAACTCTTTTCTTGTACTTCTTTTATATTATAGTAATATCTACCTATCACTTTGCTTAAGAGGGGTGCTAACTTCTTAAAAAAACTGATTTAAATTTTGTTGTGAAATAATAAAGATTATTTTTAGTTACTTCTCTTAAAAAAAGTTTCACTTTTATTTTTTTTCTAATATCTGTGTTTACTTCAAAAGGTAGTTGCTTCCCTTTTGGCCAGGGAGTGAACATGGGTGAGTGATAATACTGAGTTTTAGCAAGTCCTAGATGTGCATCATTCCACACCTGAAGGAGCAAGGCGAACAGAGTTGATGTGTTTCTGAATGTACTCAATCCTCGTTTGCTGAAACTGTAGAATATTGATTAGTATCCACACTTCCATTAAGGGTTTGGTTTTTATGTTCCATATATTCTTTGCATTTTTTGTATTTCATATTTGTTTTAGCAATGTTTGATGAAAGTCTCTCTAAAGTAGTTTCAGATGGGGTTTTTTGCTTTTGTTTTGTTGGGGATTTTTTTGGTTAAAACTCAAACCACTAAACTTTTACATAGAATAGTTTCTTTCTCTAGCTCTCTTACAAAAAACATATTTGAGGAGCAAAAATTTCAGTGAAGGGATTCAGCATGAGAAAATAATGAAATTACTGGGTTGTTTTCAATTGGAAAATCACAGGTGTAACATAGCAAGTATAGGATTTTGTTCTTAATAATACAAAACCAAATAGAGGTCTAAATAAGAGCCCTTACTCTCTATGGTGACAAATTAGACTATGTATTTCTTGTTTGAGTGCTCTGATTTACTGCATTAGTCATCCAGGTATCAGTTGGTTTCTTACTACATTTACTGAAGTTGCGTGTTAAGGTCTTTTTAAAGCTGTTATTTATTAAAGAGAATAAATTAAGAACACTGTATAAACAGATTTTATGATATCTGATGTTCAGTTGCATTCTCTGTAGTTTTGCAGTCTATGGCATTTTCTGAAGGAATCTTTGTAATAATTTTGAATTACTTAAAATTTTAGGTTCTTCTGTCTAAATTGGAAATATGACAAAGCTCACTTCTTTCATTCTGCAAGTCTTCAACTGTAGGAATTGCTGATACAAAATCAAGAGCAATGTGAAGTGCACAGGCCATCCCTTCTAGCTTAAAAAACTGCCAGTTCATGAAATATTGTAATTTTCTACAACAACTGGAATGACTTTCAGTGTCCTGAACAACTGTATTGCATCTGGAATCAGCGCTGTTCTTATGTCCACAGATTTCTCTTTTTGCATCTAGTCCAGAAATGATTGTGTAGTTTTTAAGGAATGTCTGGTGGCTACTGAGGTCCAGCAGCAGCAGTGCAGTGAACTGATTGGTTGTGCATAAGGAACTCTATAAAGAAGTAACAGAACTTCTAGTTAACCTTACAAACACGTTTATTTTTGAAATCTGGTTAGTAACTTCCTGTTACGTTTAAATTTCAGGCAGATATTTTTCCCCCAGGCTTATTTCTTTCTCTTAATTTAAGCTGGAGCAATTCTCCAAGGGGGGCAGTGTTTGGAGGAAGATAAAGGGATGTCCCACCAACCTACAGCTTTTACTTTTTTTCTGTGTTGGAACCAGCTGATAGTGTAAAGGTGATATTGTCATGGAAATAGCCCTCATTGAGAAGTGCTTTTGAGTGCTGCAGGGAAAATTGGTATTGATTGACCATGTTGTGACCCTTTGCAAATTGTGCACTCTGTGTGCACAGGGGTTTTCTCACTTGCTCAACTTGTAAAGTAGGCACCAAAGATGGCTTCATGTTCTATAGCCATGAGTATCTCTTAGGCTTTGGCTGAACTCAACAAGTTTGAACTCACCAAAGTTTATTTCCTACATTCGATACCTGTACCCTTATTGCTGCCAGCTTCATGTGTAGTTGCTTCCTCATTCAGTGCTGTCAAAGTATGGAATTACTTGTTTATTCCTTAAATTCTGTTTAGCTTGTGTGTAAGCCTGGATCATTTCAATGGAACTAGGTAGATGAAACTATGTGCAGTCACTCTAGCAGATATTATCCTCTGCCCAGGAGAGAATATTGATGGACTTGGGGAAATGGTGTCTAACAGAGGGTTGTTGCAGTTGGAATAAGTACATTTAGCTCCATCCTTAGCTATACCTAGCAAAAGGTATACTGAAGATGTACTATGAATTAGATAAGGGATGAGGAGGAACAAGTATTTCCCCCTCTTGAATGAGGAAGAACAAATATGACAAAGATTAAATAGTTCATTTTCTCATTTCCTTCTTCAAACCTTTGATTTACTCTCTATGAAAGTTCAGTAGTGCTTAGTAAACCCTGTAACATTTTACTTAATACATTCAGTAATAAAACTGCAACACAACCTTATCTATTCTCTTCTGCATTGGTGCTGTGACATAAATAAAATTTCTTGTTTCAATATGAACTAGGGATGCAAAAATGGTTTCTGACTATATAAAGAGTTTTTTAAGGAAGGCATAGAAGCACAACATAGAGACACTATGTGTTTAGCTTGTTTTTCTTTCTTTTACAGAATAACTGGCATTGTCATTTAAATATTAGTTTAATACTTGTCTTTTAGCATTTTAAAGAGATACTATGAGAGCTGGTAGGTAAAAACATTGTCATTTTGTATGCATATGTACAGTAATGTGATGTGAAGATAGTAAAAGATGGGAAAACCTGGAGTTTCTCTTTGCCTTTAGGCATTCTAGATAAGCAACGGCACTACAGAGGTGGTAGTGAAATTACCTAGTAACACTGGGTTTTTAAATTTTAATATAATCAGTTGGGAAATAAGGCTGTGTGGGTAATGCCACAGATACTGTATACTATTAGTGAGCTTTTCATGTGGCTGTGGGAAGCTTGTTGTGGGACTTTGATTTCTATGTAGTGAGAGTTCCTGTTTGTGTTTATGGATTTCTGTAGGTTTGTTATTTGATTAAGAGGAATTGTGATCCAGAGAAAGCTCCACTTCAATAATCAGAAGAGTAACACTTTCACTCAACACTTAGATTTGCCCTCTCTTTTATAAGGGAGAAAAGGGTATCTTTTAAAAAGTTCCTTATATAAAGGTAAATTAAGCCTTCCTTAAGGGCAGCCATATCTAAAATTACTTCTCTGGGTGTCTGTGGAAATTCCATTTTGGTTTCACACATACAAAGTGTCAGAACTGTCCAAGGAGAAATTAGTAGTGCTCTGAATAAAGTCTTTGTTCTACAGATTTCAGCCATGTATCTAATTCCAGAATTTCTCCAGAGTTTAAAATTAGAATATTTGCAATGCACATACAGTTGCTCAATGTGGATGGACATTCAGCAGCTGGGAAGTGATCTGTCACTTGCCCTGAGAATCATCATACCCAGCTGAAAGCAGAGGATAATGTCTGTGCTGAGTGTCAAAGTTTTGTGCTTGTTGGCTTTTGGTTTTATCTCTTTCTGATGAGCAATTAAGTTTATGCTTCATCACTAGTCCCAGTAAAGTAAAACAGGCATGGAACTGCACAAAATCCTGCATATGAAATTCTGCACAAACCACTACTTCAGTTTTCAAACCACCAAAGTGTTATAGGAGCCTGGATGACATCAAGTTTCAGGGGGATTTCTCTCTGTTTAGATATACACATGCATATGCTTTGGCCTCCCTCAATCTTCAAAATAATGCTTGTTTAGTTGTTAAGGTTTTCAGTCTGGAAATCGGATTGTGCAAGAAACGAATATTCCAGTTTTAAGAAGTTAAAATGTCATTTCAAAGCTGTCTGAAGATTGTGGTGCTGTGGTAAGAGAAAAGATGTCTTGAGAATGTGTTTCTTCCCTATCTAAAACCTTTGCTGCACAAAACAGCAATACTTGGAATTTCAGTCTTTTTATGGAATATAAATTTGATGTTGCACTTCAGTCTTTGGTTTTCAGTCTTCCCTCAACTGATTTGGCATTGAAAAGTATTTTGTGTAGGCTACGTTTTTTAAAAATCTGTTTCCTGAATATTAAGTTTCTCTGTGACGTTTTAAAGTTCTTTTAAGACTTGTAGTGCTGTGCTGGAGAGGAAAGATGGCTTGAGAAACATGGAGTTTGTTTTCCATGATTTGCTTTTGTGGTTCTCTGCCATGATCTTGATGACAGTGGAAAAGCTAATGCTTTATATGCGTGGTACAGACCTTTTTTATATGTGTGGTACTGACCATATAAAGCTAATGCTTTATATATGCGGTACTACTTTTAGTAGTTATAATCTACCAGAAACTGTTCATTACTGTTCTGTCACACTGAAGTGAAATGTTTGGTAAATCTCCCCTTCTTTAGCTATATTGCACTTTAAGTTACTTATTGTTTGCATAGTGTACAATGCATGCTGTGTGGGTTTGCCCTTAGCTAAGGAAAGGTAGCCATCGGCTGCTGCTTTCTTCTGTTCCTCAGTGGCAAATGGATCTAGAGTAAACAATTTGCCTGAAATTATTTGGAAATAGCTGTTTAGTTAGCATGCTCTACAATTAGCAAAAGTTCAATTAAGTGTTAATAAATAAGGGATTTTCTATCATCTTTAGATGTATGGTCTCTTTTTGCTGTATTCAACTTGTATATCCAAATTACTGTGGAACACTTATGTGCATCATACATATAATTCATGCTCAGCACAATCCATCAAATATCCAGTGATTGTGTGTTCTGAATTAATATAAAGTCCTCCTCCTATCCCTATTTCCTGTCACAGAAATGGCCTTTTTTTTCTGCAGGTTTGACCTAATTACCTTTTTTTCCATTTATTTCATATGACTGCATTTTAAACTTGTCTACATTCTTGTATTCAGGACTTATTACGTATCAGTTACTTTTTATCCTATTCTATGTTGTTTGGGTGCCTCTTTTTCCATACAGAGTATCCAGATTGGCGATCTTTATAATACATGTATTTTCTTCTGTTAGTATCATTTTAGGCAGAGAAAGCCTTTGCAGTGTCCTTTCTTCCTCTTGAGAACACTCTCATTACAGTTGCTGCCATTTTCCTTTCCACCAATGAAGTTGATCACGTTTGCTCATGGCTCTGTAATCAGACGCTCTTGACTAAAATCAGCTAGAATGTACCTGGAGACAGAGGCATCAGAAACTCCCTCAGAACAGAAAATGGATAATTTGTTGCTGCTTGTCCTCTGGACTTCTCATTTAGCTCATCCTGCAGCCAGCAGTCGCTCCCCCTGCTTTTGCTTAGTGTAGCTGTGGCTGGTTCCTTTGTTGTCACTGTAGAGGATCACCCCAACCTGCTCATCTTCAGTGAACCCAGACCAGCGACTGGAACAGTGTGAGCATTCGCGCTGCTGCTCTGGTCTCCTTCCTCTCTGCACTGCTACAGATTGCTGTAGTGGCTGATGGGCAATGCCATGTGTGCACAGACCATATGATATTTTCTCCTCAATCTACAGTTGCCTTGTTCTTCATATATTGTAATATTTTGCTATATGCATGTAAGTTCAGTTTGTCTTCTGGAAGCCATTTTTATTTGCTGGGGTTAGCGGCATGTACTTCCACAGGAAACCTAATTTTGCAAGAAAGTTACTGGTAGTAAAGGATATGAGATAACATATCCTGGATTAAACAGAAAATAGCTGTTAAAAGAAAAGTGTTAAAATGATGCCTGTATCTTTACTGTTAAGGAATCAAGCAATGTAACTTGTGGATCATTTTCATTAACATCAGTATGGGGAATGAAACTTGGAAAACATGCCTCCCAAAGAGTTTTCATGAGCACCTAATTTTGCTTTTGTTCAGGGACACACACATTAAATGCATGCTAATTATGAGTTTTGCAGCAACTTGACTGCTAACTTGAGGTCTGTGTCTGTAGCCACATTCTGCATTCTTTGAATTCATCTTGGTATAATATTTTTAAATATTTCAAACAGCAGATGTGCATTGCTTATAGATATGTGTAAATGATGGTGCAGTGTATACAAAATACGTCTCCCATACAATGATCTGTTGACATTATTCTCTGTTGCTTAGCTTCAGACACTAAAGTCATGACATGTGCTGCTGTTTGGAGGATGCCGAAGGAATTGGAATCAGGCAGTCATGAATCCCCTGATGATTCATCAAGCAACACTCAAACCCTGGAGCTACTCTGTCACCTTGACAACACAGCCCATGGCAATATGGCCTGGTAGGATTCTGCATATTTTATACTCCTAGAAAAAGCCTAAAGGATAGACCCATGCTGTTAGTTTTGTGCAGATTTATATTGTAGAAGCTATGCTATGCACTTTAAAACTATTCCATCTTAAAAAAAAAGTATAAATTGGATTTTTAGTCCCAGATGTTTCATAGATTAAAAACATTTATTATAGTCCTGCAAACGCATATGGAGTAACAGCCTGTGTACTGTTTGAATGTGTTTTCCCCACCTGCCCCCATCTAAAGCCTTTGTTGCACAAAGGTATAATACTTAGAATTTCAGTCTTTTTATGGAATATAAATTTGATGTTGCACTTAAGTTTTTCTTTTTAGTCTTCACTCAACTGATTTAGCTTAAGTGCGAGTAATTTATTGTTTCATGAGGATAAGAATTCATTATGTTATATGGTGCCTGTGTAACTGCTCTTTATCTGTTGCCTAAGTCAAGACAAGGAGATCTGCAGTACTGCAGAGGTTATTGCAGAGGTTTGTTTCCCTTTCTGTTATTTGAAAGAAAGTTAAATTTGTCCTTTGTGTACTTGCAAGTGCGATGCTTTACGGATATGTGTATATGACATGTTCCCACTGCTTCCTGACCAGATGCAGGGCATATCATAAGTTTTAAGCATCTATTTCTAGCCACAGACTTCTAATTTGAGCCTCGCAGGTTAAATTTTAACAAAAAAAAAGGATAAATTGAAGGTAATATTTATTAGGCAGTTCTTGGACAAGATAGGATATATCAATGCATTCAAAAATATATAGATTACTTTTTTTCTAAGATATAGATTTTCTGAGTGTTAAATTTCTTCACAGTAGTATCCTTTAATTCTTTGCTATGTATTTTATTAAGAGTACTCCTCCTGGTAATTCTTTTGTTACTTTGCTTCAATTTTTATTGTTGAAACTTTTTGATAATTAATATTCCCAGCTATTTTGGAGAGGTTTTGTTGTTTTAATCTTTGCCTTTTACCATTTTAAGCTTTGGTGCCTTTTGTCTTATGATTTTCTGTAGTCAATTTCTATCTGATGCTGGAATGTCAGAACTTTGTATGGTAACTGGATCGCTAAAGGAGGAATAGGAGGCATATTGCTGCTTTTTATCAGGATGTGAATGACGTGAATGCCCAGAATAATTTTTTCCTCTAATAACAGCTTTATAACAAGTTCATGTGCAGTTTCCAATCATCTGCTATCTGATCTTGTTCAGTACTAAGTACTTACAAATATCAGCTACAATTTAATGCCCTTTATCTATATGCATGTGTATATATATGCATAGAGATTTGAAAATGTCCAGTGTTACAACAGAATACTTGGCATTAGTACTTCTCACATCATCTCAGGCAAGCACAGCTGAGTTAGAGGATCTTGTTCTAGAGCAGGCTTTTCTATTCCTGTCTCAAACATACTGGACACAGCTCATAAATGAGTAAATTAAGCCTTTTGTGCTAAATGTGTTACTTAACTGGCCATGCCCCACTGAGTGCTGTGTTGGCTACAAATAACATAAGTATTCTTTGCCTTACACTTCTCAGGTGTTTAGAAAAACATGAAACTATTTAGACACTAAGGGTTCAATTGTTGTTGGAACCAAACATAAATCAGAAAAGCAATTTTCCTCAATGCAAAGTGTAAATACTTTTCAAACCACAATGTAAGACCAGGATTCTGGTGCACACAATCACTGTGAGATCAGTGGTGGTCTGGCACCATACACTTGCAGTAAGAAGGCTCTGTCATTTGCCTTGCCATTAAAGCATATATACCCTTTACATTTGGCTCAGAAAACCACAGGCTGAGCACTGGACCCAGGTTTAGTGTGACCCCATGCACTTTAAGGAGGTTGCTTAATCCACAGCACACAGTAGAGCAGTGTACCCCAGCCATGAATGATTTGATACAGGCTTCATTTTTAAAGTTAATTTTGAATATTATTAGTCAGAATGCATGCTAAAAAAATTTAAATTAAAAACTGGGCTTCTATCATATCTTTATATGCTGGGCCTAGAAGAGTGGGCAGAGTTGCCAGTACAGTTTCAAGATGCAGTGTGTAATGTTGGTGTCAACCTTTGTGGCAGGGACTCCAGGTAGCAGCTCGTAGAAAGATTTTTCTTTTTGTGTCTTAGTATCCATAGCACAGATTCTTCATAAGATTTATAGATCTAATTGCAGATCATAAGTAATTGAGTTTTGATTGTAAATCAGGAAGAAAACCAAAGCTATCTTGAACATGAAACTGGTTATTTACTCTAGCATCTACTACCCTCCTTAGGGCTTTATTTGCTTGTAGTTTTGCTCATGTTTACCCTGCTCTGCTTCGTTCCTTCATTCATGCCTTTTTCAAGGTAAACCTGGTTGAAAAATTACCTCACAGATTTTTCTGTTTCTAGTATCATGCACTAGGAAACATAAGGGGGATTTTTTCCAGGTGTGTCAGGTATTGGTTTTGTTCAACTTTGTACTGATGTTAAGAACTGATTCTGCATTTTTTTACCTTTATCTCATCTCCTTTATGGAATGCTGTGCTCAAGTGTCTCTGAAAGTTTTTATTAAAAACCAGAAGAGTCATATTTAATACCAGTTCTCTTTTGTGAGCCAAAACCAAAAGAGTGTTTTCAATCGATTGTGACTAAAATCTTAAACCTTGCAGGTGTGTGAGTGAACATTGTGCTCCTCCTGCTCAAGATCTATTGAAATAATTTTCTAGTCTTGACAAAACCTTTGGCAAAAATCTAATATCCAAGACATTACAGGCAAGTGAAAAAGAAATTTGCTTTTCTACAGTTCCATTTTATCTGGATTGCATGAGTTACTGTGGTTAAAAATTAAGCATAACCATTTTTAGTTACTGAGATTGTTTACTGACTCCAAGCTTTGAATTTGGGACTCATCAGCATTTTTACTCAGACTCTTGTATGGCATAAAGAGAGTTCAGAAAATTAAACAGATGCCTAAATTAGGCCAACAAATAGGGCTGTTAATTGTTCTGTTTGATTCTAGCCTAAGTTTTTTTCATCCTCTGCCTGCTGTTCCTCATGTAAGCCAAAATGCAAAGATTTCAAGTGCTAAAATCCTGAGTGAATTACTTTCAGAGTGGAAAACCCCAGACACACATGGAAATATGTGTGTTTAAAAAGGAGTCTTTTTAATAAATTCATTCTGTAGATAAATATATGTATTCATGCAGATTTAAACAACCGTAACAATAAGTATGTTGCTCTGTGCAATGTTGTAAGAGTCAATTAAAGGAACTTGCCATCAGGTATCTTGCAAGAAACAGTCCAAGGTACGGTGTGCATAGGAGAGGCCAAGGAAACAGGACAGCAGTTAATGAGATTTTGATTATTCCTCTGAGTGCAGCTGGGAGAAATCCCCAGAATTCTTGTCTGTTAAACCCCTGAAGACTTGTACTTTAGTATTTAGAACAGTAACCTACTGTTCCACTTCTCTCTCAGTTTTGCTGCAGACTTTTTTGGTAGTAGACTTGACAGGATAGTCCTTGGAGAAGGAGGATACTACAGGCCATAAGAGAAGGTATAATGTGTGAGATCTTGAATTCGTAACACAGCAGGGAGTTTCTCTTGCATCTGCTGAAAGCAAGCTTGCCTCTCAATGCTTAGCGTCCTGCTTTTTCCTTTCCAAATGTGGCAGGTGTAAAATAGGGTAGATCCTGTTCAGTACTAAACTAAGTACTTCATAAGAGAGGGGAACAAGTGAAGGAAGTTGGATTGTGGTCTATGGAGTAAATGTGGAATAAAATGGAAATAAATAAGGGGAAATGTTAGAACAGTGAAATACAGCTGTAAAGGGAAAATGAATGGAGGTTACAAAGACAACGTAAGTGGAGGATCGATTCTGAGAAGTCTGAAAGGTGAGGAATGAAGAATTCTTGTTTTATATAGAAAGCAATAGCTGCTAAATTTTTTTTGAAAATATGCTAGAAATAATGATACTTCATTAGGCTTCTTTACTAGCTTAAGTTGATTTTTTTTGGTGTATCCCACTCAATCCTAGATATGAACATGCAAATATTGCCACATCTAAGAGAACATAGAGAAGACAAATCATAAATTTTTTAGAGTCACAGATGTTTCAAGAACTCTAGGATGTTTATCACAGAACTATTAAATTAGAACTTCGAATTCACAAAGAGGAAAGTTATTATAAATGAGCTATTCCCACAGATTTTAAGTACTTCGATTTTATTTGGTATTTCATTGAAAGTCTCCAAATAGAGTACAGAGAAGTAACATCTCTTCCTTGGCCATACAAAGTACAAATCAGCCTCATTAAGGTTGGCTTTTTACAGAAGTACAAAATTTGCTCTAATAGTCCTTCCAACTTGAGTAGATATTTAATTCATTTAAGATAAAAAAGTTGCTACACATAACATTTTATTGCTTCAGTTTCATCACGTTCATTCCATTAATGCACACAGTCACCTGATCGAAGTTAATCACATTCATAATTGATGCCCTGAAGGCAGATGAGTGAAATCCAGTAGTGTTTTACTTACTTTTTTGGCCTTTAAAGTTATAAAAAAACCCAAACAAAGACCCACAAAAAAACCAAAAAAAAACCAAAAAAAAACCCACCCCAAAACGTTTTCAAGTAAAAAAGCTAAGAAGTAAGAGAATCTGAAACTCAGAAGAAAAGTGAAAACGGTGTTTTTAATAGCTCTAACACTTTCATGTGATTTTCAGGTATCACTTCTCTTTCCTGTGATCTTGGTAATGTTGCTTCTTCTATAGTACCCCTCTGTAGGCTTCAGGATATATATGCTAAAGTTCTAGCTTAGGGTTTCATTAAAAAAAAAAGGAAGTCTAAAACAATTTAATAGTCTGTACCTAATGGATATAAACCTGAAAGTAACAATAATTTTAGAAGGATTGTATACTCTTAAATATGTGGTACAGTAATTGTTTAGATATGTTTTAGATCAAAGACATGTAATAAATGCAATCATAAGTTTTTCAACCATATCTTATTATAACATTTCATATGTCCCAGTACCAGAAATATAATTGTGAGGACAGAGCTCCTTCTGATATTTGTATAGAGGTTTCTTTGAGAGTGTCAGGACTGTCAGTTGCGTATTCTGGTGTATAAACTGAACTCAGTATTTTCGGGGGGACAGGGGTATGTAACAGCTGCCCAGCAGATATTAATTGTATCTTCACATGATGCACAAAATTTCAGAACTATATAAAATTGTTAGCATTTAAGAATAATTCTTCCACACTTGGTTTGTTCCACATATTCCATCAGCCACTTCTGATATTACAATAAGTATAGAGAGAATTTTTCTGGACTAACTTAGTACATGACAAGTTGTAGTTTCACTGGGAATGTATCTTAACAGCTGTTTATCAGTGCTGATAATGCCCTTTATATTCTGATTCTTTCTAAATTGGTAAAAGTTTAAACTGTATTTATGTCCCTGTTCTCTTCATAATTCCATGTGATCCTGAGTTCTTCACAGGATTTTGCTCTCTTGAATCTTTGATTCTTCTTTATTGTAAATAAAATCATCTATTATATATAAATCCAAATGTTCAGTGTTCAACCATTAGTTGTCTTTCTTACATTTTTCTCTCTCCTTTTCCACCTTTGTCATCCTCTAAAATATGTCTGGAACCAGCAGAGTAATTTAGAACACTCATTATCTCGCTTTCATTCCCTTGAATGTTCGTAGTAATTTGGAGTGGTTAGTATTGTGCAATTTTAAAACTTTTAAGCTCTTCAATGGGATCACTTTTTCTTGGGAATAAATGTGATTCATTAATTGGATACTGAAGTAATAGAACTTTGTATTATATGCCCAGTTTATTATGTTAGCTTTTAATCAGAATTTATTTGACTCTACTCATGTAAAGCAGAGGGAAACTTAGTCAAACTAAAATCTGACACTGAAGCAAATACTAAAAGGAAAAATACTTATTTATTCATTTTTGTGAACTTACTATATGTATTCAGTTAACTTATAGCTTCTGGTAAGTTCAATAGATTCCATATGCTTGAATGAAAATTAGTTTTGATGACGTCTTTGCAGTTGTTTGCGTTTAGTTTGGATTCATAAATCATGATACAGAAAATAGTGTAGAAATTGTGTTACTCTGCAAGTAAAAAAAAAGGGTTGTAGAGTACTATTTCGCTTCTCCCATCCCATCTTGACCATAGTTTAGTTTCTGTTCTCACCATGTTGTTGTATTCCCCAGTTTTATTGCTAAATTGGTTGAGATTTTTCCACACTGAAAGAAAATTGAGCTATTTTTAAAAGGGGTTTTCTTTCTCCTTATAATGTTACTTAAGCTATTCTTGCCACTAAAAAAGTGAGGATTTAAGTCTGCCTCAACTGATTTTGCAGGTGAAATAGATACTTCTGTTTATTATACTACTATTCTATTTATTCTAATGGTTTTATTTTCAGTCGTATTGAGTTGCTTAAAATATTAGTGGGAAATGTTAAACAACAATGGTGTTGCAGAACTGTGAAAAAAATTAGTTATGCAGGAAAAATATAAATGTTCATGAGGAACTAACTGAACAGGTGCCCCTATTTTCTTGGTATCAGACTCCAGTTTGCTCTCCAAAACCCCATTAAGCATTTATTATTTAGAATATTTATCCCTTAGAGTAGAATTCTTTCCTAGTACAATATTCTGGGATGACTATAGATGTAGCAATGTTCCTGCTGACACTTGCTTGCGTAGTAGTTAAAAATTCAGGGCTTTGAAATGTCTTTTGGATGTCTATTGGATGCAAAAATTGACCCTTGTACATTTGTGATTAAGTGCATCTGTTAGGTAAAATGTCCATGAGACCTGAAGGGATGCCCTGCAGCTCCCACAGTCCATCCATCCCAGTGTTCAGTCTCGGGCAGTGGTGATGGAGAGGTAAGTTAGGGAGACCACATTAGTTACAGTCCCATCTGCTTCTTGCAGTCTCTTCACCTCAAATTCCCCCAGAATCAACAGCTGCTGGATTGCAGGTGTTAGAGGGTACATTTAGGCTAGGTCTGTGTAAACCTTTAGAATTCTTGGGTTTGCTGTTCTTCTGAACAGGAGTGGTGATTTTCTTCAACTGTCAATGCAGATCTAGGCAATCATAATTTTCTTCTTAGGCACATGTTTTTAATCACTGGAGAAATATAATCAGAGGAATATTCTTCTTTGTTAGGTTTTATTCCCCTGACCAACCACACAATTTGTTACAAACAGCACTAAATTAGTAAGGATATGCTATATCCATATTTCCATCTTTGAAAAATCCCTTATGAAAATACTTGAATTGTCCCTCTCTAAAGTAGATACGTGTTTTCTCTAAAATGAGTCTGCAGAGATTGCTTTTGCTCACTCCAGGTATTTTGCAAATAAATTTGTTTCAGCCCTTAATTTTTGCCCTAATACATGGAAAAACAATGTCATCCTGAGGCCTCTACAGGCTGGGCAGGACTTTTATCTATGTGCTTTCCTGACAGATATTGATACTACCAAAATGTTTTTCCTAGGCTGACCACCTTACTGATCTTCGACAGACAAGCCAATTATATGTTTCTTTCCCAACATGTCATATATCAATAATTTTCACTTCAGGGGTTTTTTAAGCTCTGTTCAGGCAACATAGTAGAAATGCAGCTGCTCCATGAGTAGTGTGTTGTGGAGGCCTATACAATGATAATTTAAGGAAAAAAATATTTTAGAAATAAGTGATTTTTCAGTGGCATCTCCTTGTTGGGATGCTTTTGTATTTGTTTGTAAAGCAGTTTAATTTTTCTGAATGTAATAATAATGTAAGAGTCAGAATAAAGCCCAGCTGTCTTTAGGGTTCTTGTCCAAACGAATCCATCATTTCTCAGTTCTCTTTTCTCATCAGCTTTTTAGGTAAAAAGTTCACTTTGCCTTCTAGGTTTCTTTTAGGAAGCTGTGGTTCTCATTTCACCACATCTTGAGGACTCCAAATTAGATCTCAATGTCTGAGAATTTTGAGATGAAGTGTAACTTGTGCATCCTGCAGCAGACTTAAAAACACTGTAAAATAGCCAGAACTGATTTCATTCAGAAATGTGGTGGTTTTTGTAGAACACTTAGGTAGGGAACAAGAATTGTGAGTTACAGATTGTGCTTAGTCTGATCTCCTTTATCTTAATGTCCTGATTATCTCATAAGAGTCGTCTTTAAATTGGAATCGTTGTAATGCAAAGAAGGCAGAATATTTGAGTGAATTTTTCTGGTGGGCTACATGGAAGCTGCAGGATGGTCTGCTGAGTTACCAAATGCATGGGTATGTTTTCCATTTTTCAGTGCATGAGAGTTTTCAGTTTAGCAGTTTTTCCATTTATAGAAATAAACGATTGTCACTTGTGTAATTGCAGTTAAGCAGTAGTTAATGCTTGCTTTGTCCAGTACTTGTGGCTTAACTGCAGTTCGTGTTGATGACAGTGTTTGCATGTTGCTTTTTTCTTTCTTAGTCTATAATGGAGGACTTTGAATTGTTCATTTGTAAAAGCTCAGTACATTTATTGATAAAGGTCTTAACTGTCTTTTCAGCATAGAACAAGATAATAGGGTCCTTTCATGTGTGCATTTGAATGTATATTTTAAGTTCTCTTATTTTTTGCTAAGGTAATGTTCTCTGTAGGATTTAATTTTATTTTTTTTATACTGAAAACTACTAGCAACAGGCTTAATTGAAGCATCCTGAGTTAGATGATAACAAAATAGGGTATAATACAACATATATAATTGCTTGTCTTCTGTTTATAGATTATTTAAAGTGCAACCTTGAAGTTGCCACTCAGTTTCTCAGTGGTGACTGTCTTGTCCATATCTGAAAAGTGTAAGCATCAGCAACTGTTGGCACATTGGGGAAAATGGTGGTCTGATTTATCTGTTTTTCTTTTTAGACATTATCACCATCTCTGCTATGCTGAAAACTTTAGAAAACTTCAGTTTCTCTAAAATTTGTATCTTGCTTTGAAAGTAACTTTTCCTTTTCAATCACCAATGTTTCCTGCCCATCTCTTCTCCGTAGTGTTTCATGTTTAACATTCAGTCATGAGTACAGAACATAGCTGAACATGTTACAAAGGGTGATTTGAGTAACCTCTGCTTAAGATTATAAAATCTGAATGAATGATGACTACAAACACACCCATACATGAAAAATGAAATAGAAATAAAATGGGCATCTCACAAGGATAGAATAAATGTTGGAGAGACCTTTTCATTGCAAGGTATGTCAGCTCAGTTATAATTGGCTCTAATTAGCACACTGTATTCAACTGTAAAAATTCTTTCACCTTGAAGTTCAGTGACGCTCAAAGATGTGAAACTCCTTCCTGCCTTTGAAAACATCAAAGAAATTGTTTTCAGTCTAGCTTTTACAACTGATAATTGACTGATTGGTGTAGGAAGGGTGCAGCTGTATCAACTGGCATAAAAAATACTGATCTCTGGCTGAAAGGGCTCTGAAAGAGTTAAGTGGTCAAACCAGATTTCATTGTCTGTAATTAAAAATATCCCTACATAGATCAACACCAAATACCACTTATATTTTCAGCAGTATGTAAGTAAAATGATGAACTTAAATAAATGTGATCAGAATTAACTTGAAGTTTTCTCAGTTATTCAGCCATGTGATGGTCCTGATACCTTTCAGTTTCATTTTGGAAAACCAGATTGTGGAAGGTTTGTTGTGACACATGCAGGTTATTGTGCGTTAATTTTCTTTATCCTGTTAGATGTTTTATAAAATATTTTCATCTATTTGAAAGATCTAATTGATGTATCTGTGCAGCACAACTACATGAAATTCTGAAGTACGTGTGGCGGTGCCAGTTGGTTTCTTCACATTGTTATGGGCAAAACATAGTTGAACATGTAACTGAAACTGCATGTCATCATTTTTATTATCAACACTCATTTTCAATTGCTTGTAAGTTTTTTCCAAGTTGTATCATAAAACTTTTCAAAAGTGCGTATTGTTAAGTAAGATTGGCAGTACTACAGACAAAACAGCCAAATTTAAAATAAATGATAGAGTCGTGCTAGTACCATGTTCTTGTTAAAACACATTTAAAAACATGGTGGTAGCTTAATGTGCTAAATGTAGTGATTTTGTCCTAATACCAGAAAACTCACTACAAATGGGCTTTTATAAGTAGGTAATTTCCATGGATTGACAACACGGTAAGGAATGCAGGTCGTGCTTCCAGCAGAAGGTAGATGCAGAAGCTAGTGCTTTCTTTATACTGCTGTGTTGCCTTAGGGAAAAGTTCAGTGGGTAAAAAGTCAGCCAATGCACCCTTTTAGCTATAGTTCCAGATCTTTCTTTACAAAACAGCAAACAGGTGCAGTCATCTGCCTTGTGTATCTGATGGTTGTTTTACCACTGCAGAGTAAAAACTGATGAAGCTGTTCACACAAGGAGCAAGAGTAAATTGAGTGGAAGGTACCAGCTGAGAACAACTGAGTTTTTTTGTATTTATGGAGTAAAAAAAGACATTGTGTCATGTGTTTCTGTTTCCTGCAATGTCCTATTTTCTTTTCCTTGTGTTCTATAGCCTAAGATTAGATGAAGTTCCATCACTTGGATGGGGAGAGATAACAGGGGTGAGGTAGAAACATATCAGCCTTCCGAGGGTCCCAATGACATCTCGTGGCTCCCCTCCATCTGGTCTTCTTGGTGGTGAGGGTGCCCCCCCGCCTGCTGCACCGAAAAGTATAGAATCCAATGGATTAATACACACTGAGAATATTGAGGTGGGAATGCCCACATGCCTCCCCTGGGGAGGGCAGGTTTGACATTTCCCCTTGCAACACTGCAGATCTCTTGCATCATGTTGCAGTGTTCAGGTGCAGGGTCTGCAGACTCCTTTGGGGGGGCCTTTGATGGGCCATGGCATCGCCTTCTGCTGTGGATAAGCTTTTCCTGGGATGAAGGGGCCTCACAGCTGAGCTCCTCTGCACATCAGAGGATGGGTGGTCACTGCCTCTCACCAGAGGTTTTTCCAACACACACCCAAAGCCTCTCTCCCCCTGCCCTTAGGTGTGAGGGTCTGTGCAGCCTGGCAGCCGATAGCCCTGGGGCTGCGGTCTTCACCTCAAAACTGCTAAGCTTGATCCATCTGTGAATGTCTTCTTGTCCCCCAGTCCAGACCTGAATCACTTCTCTCCATCTTCTCTCCATCAACATGCAGTCCAAGGCCCCATTCAGGGTTTGGGTGGTTTTCTCTGCAGCTTTTATACAGTTTTGCTGTAATGGGCAAAAGTCTTTAATGAAAATATTTAAGCCATAAATTATAATGTTTCTGACCCAACCATCCAGTTACAGAATTGATTCACCCAAAAAGCACGACAAACTAGAAAACTCATGTCTAGTCCTGGACTTCTGATAAACTTCAAGCAATTGGACTTCAAATAGGCACTGAAGATGAAAACAGTATATCAAATGCTTTCAAATAGCTGAAGTTTCAGTCTTAAAGTGGAAAGAAGTCTCTTAATTAAACATTGATACTAAAGTTGTGATCTCTATCTTCAGGTATATTGTTGCTCTAAGATTATGGGAAGTTGCAAAACTTTGTTACAAAAGTGTTACAAAATTACAAAAATAGAAGCCTGTTCTCATAAAATGACAAATATTATTCTTTCAATCTTACTGTTACCTCCAGCAAATGTATTAGGGTTACAGTGCATGTATTTCACTGAGCTGCCTGTACTGACTGGCTTAATTATGCTGCTTCTCAGAGACAGAATAAGAGAGGAGGGCTGATTTCTTGCATTCCTTCTTGTATAGCATGAAGTGAATCACAGGTTAAAAGTTTATGCTGATTAAGTCAGGATGATAGCTGTAGTGTTGAAAGAAGTTTGCATCAGAACCAAGGCTTATGATTTTTGGTGCACGTTCAAAAAGGATGCATAACACTACATATGAACAACTCTGAGGTTTCAAACTAAAGCCTTCTAAAATCAGCTTACATCAGGGTCTCTGGTTGTATTTTTGTGTGTGTATGCAGAATGATTGCTACAAAATTGCTGGTTAATGGCAGATTTTGAACTTTAAATATGTGATGGATTTCACCTAAAGGACACCAGAAGGAATATGGTTTAATGTATTTTGATATAGATTGGATACACAGAATTAAAATCTCTTTCTAGTTCAAATTCTGATTGATTTTAATGTTGGGTTGTTTATTTTGTTTTTCTGTTTCTGTTTTACAGTGTTATGTGGGAACCGATGGGAGATGGTAAAAAGATTATTTCACTGGCTGATAACAACATATTATTGTGGGATTTGCAGGAAAGTTCAGCCGAAGCTGTGGTAAGAAATTTTCTTTTAACAAAACATGCTGTACTTGAATATAGTGCAAACAACAACATTGCTTAGCCTAGAATTTGCTCACCTTTTAACTATTCCTTCAGAAATATCTCATTGCCTTTAGTGTAGGTGGGGGAAATGAATATTCTACCATTGTCTTGAATAAGAGTGTTTAAGAGTAGTATTGTAGTATCTGTTGCTAGTGGGTAAATGTTTTCTTTGTTCTGGAGTTCCCCTTTCTGTCTTACTGCTTTTATAGTGAGTCATCTGGAATAAAACAGTGCTGATTTGGTGAATGTCTACAAGTGAAAAATTGATGATCAGTAAAGCCAAAGGTTACTGAATCTCATGGTGGTTAATACCACGCAGCCCTCTATTTAATTTACAGCTCTTGATCGTATAAGCATAATATAAGTTTCTCTATTTGCTATATGCTGCTTTGAATTCTCAGTATTAGTTTAATTTAGTTCTATACAGTTTATTCAGATTATTTCAGTTATTGGTAGAAATGTCTTATTCAGGAACATAATAAAAAAGTGTCATTGGCATAGATTTTTGTCTGATTATGCCATATCATAGAATGTATATAGAAAATGTTGAATGATTCTGTATATTCATTTAGATTAGTGTCTGTGCTTATAAATGGAAACTTATTATATCAAGGACATTACTATTCAGTTGATCTGTTGTCACTTTTAGATTTAACTCCTCAGGTTGGGGTTCATTTTTTTTTCCTGGATGCTGCAGAATCAGTGTTTTCAACTTAGTTAAGGCACTGTGTCCATAAACTCTTCCCTGTTGGTACCATCTGACTGCATGCAAGTAGATGATGTCTTGAGTTCTTAGTATTTTGGTAGATTTCACATAGTATCGATGTAATGTAATATAGTTTAATACTTTGTGTTTATAATTAAGCCCTTTGGGTTCCTTCTCTAGATTAGAAACTTCAGGTTTTTTTTCACCTGCGACTTCAGTTGGTGTTGTGTTGCCTTCCAAGGCTTCAAATTAGTGTTTGTTTTTATCAAATTGATGTTGAGAGTTTCTGACAGCTTGCCTCCAGGAGCTTGTCTGTGGCATTGTATCCCCTGGATTTGCATTATACCTGCATTAGTCAGTATTTCTTCCCTGATGTCTGCATAATACACAAACCTTTCTACAATATTGAAAAACTACTTTGGGGTTGGTACTGCTTCCATGCTATAGGTCCTCATGTCTCTTTGAAGTACTGAGACTGCAAGGCAACTTAGCAGTTTCCCTTTCTCCTGCTTTCACTCTTCGTGCAGTTCTGTCCTCAGCTGCTGAAATTCGTTTGAATGTTAATTAGTATTTTCACTGTTCAACCACCTTCTCAAGACACTCTCAGATTTTTTCTTAATCCTAACCTCTCTGAAATGTCCTTGCTCATGGCAGGGGATTTGCCTTAAATGATCTTGAAGGCCCCTTCAAACCCAAACCATTCTATGATTCTATGATTTTCGCTGTCCAGCATATTATCAGTTTCTCTGTGTGGGAGTCTTGTAATGAATGCCAAATTTTATGGGTTTTTTTACTTCTCATTTTATATTGCCTGGTAATTATTGACTAGAATTTTGTATATTTTTGTATACTTTTCCTTTTCTCAAAACCAAACCCGCACTCCATCACACAAATACTTGTGCAGATAACTATGATTTCCATTTTCTTTTCCTTCCATTGCTAGAATTACGATCTGCATAATTTTGGAGAGGAATAGACTCTACCAAATTTTGTAATTCCAGCATGATTTGGGGAGTCAGTATTTTTGTCCTCAAAGCTTGCTGATCCTTTCAGTATTTCAAGTTGCATTCCTTATCTAGAATATTTTTTTAATTGATACTTCTAAAATATGCTTGTACTGCATCAAATGTTGATGGCACAAAAGGACTCTAGAAGGCAAAGTGATAAAGGAATTAAGGGAATTTAACCTGTGACATTTGTTATATGCTTATATTTGGTAAAAGGAAATTAATAAAACTAAGTGTGAAATTCTGTATCAAAGCAACTGCTTCATCTAATGAAGCAGATACATCAACCCTTGACTGACATCTTCAGATAGGAGCATTTAAAAGTGTTTGTTAAAAACCTTTGTTTGCAGAATTTAAGACTGTTGTTTGGATTTGACAGGCTTTCAGGAGGCTTGATACAAAGTTTGACTGATCCTCTATATTTCCATCTAAAATAATCTAGTATCTCATGTGATTGCACTGTAAATGAGAATTATTTGTGATTAAAATTTTACCTGAGAATAACTGTTTACCATAATCAGTCTTGTACTCCAGCAATTTTGACTTGTCCTTAGATGATTCTCACTTTAATACCAAGTCATAGACTGCTTTTAAACTGAGGTTTGATAAAGTTCACTGAAACTTGACTCTCAGAAAACATATCTCCATGCATCGAAGTCTTTAGCCCAGTGAAGCTCTTCTAAGATGATTGGAGTTCTTGCAACTTTTGAATGTTGAATTTTTGTCTGCAACAAATATGTCTCAAACATGTCTGTGGGTTCCTCAGCTAACTGGATCCAGCTGAAGAAGACTGAGGAAAGCATAAGCATCTCTTTAAAAGGCCTGCTGTAGACTTTCTAATAATGAAAATTATGACAAGGTGAGGTCCAGTATCATAGGCTTTTTCAGGACTAGAATTAACTGTGGTGGATTTCTGAAATCTTTGAATATTACCTCCTTACTAAAAAATTAACTCCCTGTTAAACTCTATATATGGCTGGAAAATAATACTTGTTATTATGTAGAAATTTGATATTTGCAAAACATTTGTAGGGCTGACAGTTACAAAGAGCAATAAAGAAAAACAATCAATGTTTTGTTATACTTTTTCTTTAAAAAAAAAAAACTCAAATGTGTAAAACCCTCCTCCATAAATCAGCACTACCCCAACTTTTGCTGCTGTAGTATTTAGAATATGAGAGAAATCTGTGGGAACAGGTTGGTTATAAAACAGATGACATTGATAGGGGTAATCAGTAAATATATTTTCCATTTGGTTATCACCATGTACAGAGTGTTTGTAGGCTAATGAGCTCTTGGTGAACTAGTGATTTCTTTCTGTGAATATCCTGTTTATAAGGGACTGTTGCATGCATAATATATCATAATTCTAAAAATCATGTGGTTTGTATTTTAATGCTTTTTGATCAGAATGTAAGGAGACACTTTCCTGATATGTTAATAAAAAGAGCTTTTTTTGCCTAGAAAACAGATATAGAACTGCCTAAAGCAATCAGGTCTTGCTACATTAAAAAAGGGGCATGTTAAGGCAAATTAAAGAAAAAAACCCCACAACATTTCCTTTATATGCAGATACACAGAGGTTATGCAAATGACAAGAAAAGTTGTCTTTATTGTTTAAGATGTGAGGTTGTCCATTTTTGGAATCTCTTGGCTACCTGATGTCTTATCACCTAACACGCTGTTTGGTTCAAGCAGGCAGTGACTAAACAGACCATAGCTGGTGTTGAGGAAATGTCCCTGTGTGACCATCCAGGAGTCACTCTGGCAGTCACACTCCCATGATCAGAGACTTTGGGCAGCTCCAGTGGGCTGATGGGTCCCTGCAAGTCCCACTCTCACAAGACCGGGTTTCCCAAGAGCAGTGTCTCAGTCCCCTCGATTAATCATGGTGCAACAGCAAAACAACAGCCTAGGCTGGTGCCTGTGGTGAGGGACCCTGAGTAAAGAAAACCCTGGGATTTTATGCCCTCCAAGTCTATGCAGCAAAATCTGAGGTCTTCCTTCTGAGTCCTCTGCTCCTGCTGTGTCTCTGAGTGTCCAGTGACACAGGTCCCTGTGCCTTTTGTTGAGCAAACAGTCAGCGCTTCTTCCTGGCCTCTTGCCTCATTTCTCTCCACTACTCAGAGCTCAATCTGCATCCTGACACTGCAGCTGCACACTGAGCTACCTCCACTGAATGTTTTCCTCAACACTAGTAAACTTATATATTCTGTAGGGATTGCTAAGAGGAGAATGTCTTTACAAAGTACATGTTGCTATAGATTTGTAAGTAAAATAACAACGTATTTCTGTGTGTGTATATGTGTTATAACTGATTAAATCAAGAGCCTAGTATTAAAATAATAGAAATGTCAGTGTGTTTAAATTGTTTTTTCTTTTTGTATGAAACACATGATGGTGTTCAAGTTGAATAATATCATTGTTAAAAAAAAGTAAAATCAGGTCCACTGTATCTGTAATAGGTAGTAGAGGTAAGGAGGTATTCATTACAGTGGGGCATCCCTGGTCTTCCTGTTTTTACAACACATTTCAATTGCTTCCTTTTTTTTGCATAGGTACATGTTATAGGCCATTTTAATGGTAAGAGGTAAACCAAATGCTACTCTCTTTGGATCTTTCATGTTTATGAAAGTTTGTCTAAAATTCAGGTATAATGTAGGTGAAAAACTGAAAATATATGTGTCTTTAAAATTTTACATTGGCCAAAATTTCTGCTTCTCTGCAGTGATCAAAACTTCAGAGTCTTATTTGGTTCCTTTCTGTATCTGCCTGTGATTTACAAGTCGTGTTGTTTCATTAAAATTAGCCTGAAGAATTTTAGAGTTCCCAATACATTTAGAGCTTCTTGGTAATAAAATTATTGATATGTTCATTCTCTGAATTATCTGGTCAGCTTGGGATAAGAAACATTTGCTAACTGTAGTTTACTGTACAGTTCAGTGGATTTGTTTCGGTTCATTTTGGTTTTGGGTTTTTATTTTCTTTCAATGTTTTTTTGCTAGCTTGTTTACTCCTTACAGTATTCAATTTGCCTCTATTTACATTAAGACAAGCTTCTTCTGTCCTTTTGATCACTCCCTTTATTATTGTTTTGAGGACATTACCTTCTGGGGTGAAACTAATCTTATGCTCACTGCATCATTACCTTTTGCAATTAAATTAGCTATTATTTGCCATTTATAATCATTAGCTGGACCCAAGAGAAGCCCAGACAATCCACAAGGTGTGGGTAGAGTCTGCTGAGAAGACGACAGTTAATATTTCTGTGTACAGATTTGAGGTCAGATGTTGACAAATTGCTAGAACTCTTCCTTGGATAAATGCAGTATGTTTGGCATGGCAAATGAGTGCAACAGAATGAAATGGTGATATGAAAATCCAGATTTTCTTTGGTTTTCATGTGTTTTCACAAAGGGGATAAATAGAGGTGTTGTTTTGATCATTTTAATCCAAACTATTATAATTATATTCCTTTTCGATTTCTTGTCCTGTCTGGATTATTTAGCAGCATTCTTATGGTCTTGGTTCAGAACAACAGGTAGTATCAGGCAGTGGCATTCTAGGCAAGGCAGAATATGTTTTGGGGAAGATTTCACAGGCTCAGGATAAAAGTGATATATCCAAATACAGAGGATGTTAGGTATAAACATGAGATGCTTTCTTGGCAAGTTAGCTGCTGTTTCTCAAGGGCGGAAATACCTTGTGGAATTTAGTGGAGAATTTTTTAGTGCCCCATTATTACTGCAACTAGAATAAACACAGAGCAGAAAACTGTCTGAAGAAAAATAAAAGAGAAATTACTGTATCAGAATGAGAATAGAAACCAGCTGTTAGAGTTGGAATCAATTTTATTTAATGGTCTCCTTAATGATAGAATAGATGTGGGAGTAAAATAATGAAAATTATTGCTGACAGAACTTGGAATGCATCATCAGCATATAGGAATAACAATATATTTCAGAGGATAAACTTGATGTTTAGTTTAATTTTTGTTGTATAAAGCAGAAAACTTGTGTTTAAGGAATAAAAATATTTTCTTACTCTAATGGAGAAACAGCATTTAAAAATATGTGGATTCTCTTACTTTTCTATCCTGAGAGTAGCTCTGGGATGCCAATATGATGAGGCCGTTTTGAAAAGGCAAATACTTTAAGATGGTTCAGAAGTCAGGAACAGTTATGAAAGGACTATGTGGCATGGTTGCCTGCAGTTCGAGGATTTGAATTCAATTTACAATCCTCATCAACATTTCTGTTTCTGTCAATAACAAGTCAGAAAAACACTCATGCCTTTTAATGTCAATCTCAAAATAGTCTACTTGGGTTTGTTGACTTTATGTAGCCCTAAATATATCTTTATTCCATGTATTTTCCTGTTCTGTTCTTGGTCACACTCAAGCTTTATGTATCCATGTGTACTTTTGTCAAGGAGTTCATTGGGTAAAGAACCACTTTCTTTTGTTTCCTGTTGAATCTTCTGCAGGCTTCCCTCAGTGGACCAGAACTATTTTCTTGGAAGAGAGCATGAACAGTTGGTTCACTGTCTCCATGCTGCTTGTGGTTTTTCTAGATAATTTCTGTACCCTTTAGCATTTAATATATATTGGATTTTGGGGTTTTTGGAAGGATACTGCCTGTCCTTGCCTCTTTCCAAGTCAGCTCTTATGTAATCAAATCTTGAAAGGGGAAAATCAACCTCAGTTCTTGATATTTTGACAAAAATAAGTTGGAGTAATTGATACTTTCATTTGCATACACAGGAATCAGTCCTAGATCTGGGATATCCTAGGACAGATTTTTTTCATATTTTGGTACTTTGTTTTTGTAAAACTCCTTCCTTCATTGAGGATAACATAAACAGTTCTATTCTGATCACTTTACATTGTTTAATTTTTTTCAGATGATTTTATTCTCATTTCAAAGTGTTACTTTTGTGCAACTGTAGTATAATATCACGCTGCCCTTCTGCTTTTGTTCTTTTGTCATCAGATTGAGGCATTGTTCCAGCTAAGCATTTAGGAATAGTGTAAAATCCATCCATGCTCTGAAAAGCATTTTACACTGTTCAAGATTTCATTTTCTCCAGACTTCTTTTCTGGAATCACTGTGATCCTAGTGCATTGCAAGAGTAATTCCTAATTTTGTTGTCTAAAGTAGACAATCGGTCTTACTCTATTCCTCTCCTTTTTCATTAATGTAAGTCCCATTTTGTGTTTATAAAATACTACCATGAATTGTTTACCTTCAGTATCCAGTGAGGCCTCACACCTGCATGTCTTCATCTTCTGGGCAGCACAGATCCTAATCTTCATGCAAGAATACCTTCCTTTACAGCTTCAAAGAGAAAGTTGATTAATTTAGACCTTCTTTTCATTGACTATGAAGATGTAGAGCTGCCTGCTCCATGCAAACCTGTTACTGGAACTGAAACCTTTGTATCTCACAGACTGTAGATTTGTAATCTAGTGTCTACTGTTATTTTAACAGGCATACATGTAATGACATGGGCACCTGGGCCTTGATTTCTTTACTTTTAAAAGCTCCTATACACTTATCGAAAAGAGTCTTTGACACCATAATTCTGTTACTACAGATAAAATTTGGCATTTTGACATGGAAAAAATCTTGTAAGACTGTTAATGAAGCTAAGTGTGTGTTGTGTGTGTGTGGCAGCTACAAATCTGTGCAATGTGCCCATATTGTCTATCTACTGTTTCAACAATGATCTGAAACTGTTTTAGTTTATAGAACAGCACAGTACTTCTATTATTTTGGCATACATTGCACTGCATAAGCCTTTTTAAAAATAGGTGACAGGAAATCAGCTCTAGCTTGTATTTGTTGTTTCTTTACTTTTTTTCTTTTCTTCAGTCTTTGGATTTGGTAGTCTGTTGCACTTGGAGCAATAGGCTATTGAGCAGCTTTGTCTTCATTGCAACTAATTTCATTTTAGTGTTACATTTAGAAAAATTGTCAGCTTTGTTTTGTTATTTTAGCTCTCTAGTTCCACAGCCTTGGAAGGGAAAGGACAATTAAAATTTACTTCGGGAAGATGGAGTCCACACCACAATTGTACCCAGATTGCCACAGCCAACGATACCACTGTCCGAGGCTGGGATACGCGAAGCATGAGGTAATGAGAGCTTGCAGTCGTGTTCTCTAGAAAAGGCAATCTCCTTTGAAGGTAGATTTTTGCATTGCTCCTAGCATAATTTTTTTGTTTTAAATGATAAGTGCCAAACCTATCGTTTATAAAAGTAATAGAAAGCCTTGCATAGCTGTTATAGTTGGAATTTAACAAAGAGTTTTCTCTGGTATTCCCCCTAAGTTTCAATTCTAACTTGTATATTGAATTTTATTGAACTATGTACTAGTCTCACAAGGATTTGTTCAATACATAGGGATTACCTGAATGAAGCTGTTTTGTAATTCAACCTGAAAATGGTTTAACAACAGTCCTCCTGAACTGTCTTCATAGCATTTAAAGGTGACTTTAATCTTTGAAGGTAATTCACAGGTTAAGTTCGCTCTTCACTTCTGATTTTAACAAAGTGTTCTATACTATATTAAAGATTGTAGCATACTAGTTATAAGAAATCACTAAATCTATCAAAATCATAACCAAATAAAAGCTTTGAATATACCTAATAAGGCGTCTTCCCCCCTGCTTAGTTGTGATTTTGATAAGCAAAGGCGTGATGTTGTGCACATCTGTTGCCATGACTACTAAAGCCTCTGCAAGCTTTTTTAAAAGTACACTTTATCCCCTTAGCACATAGTAATTTATCACTAAACAGAGAAGACTGATGTCTTGTAATAACTTCTGTTGCTTTAAAGGGCGATGACTTCAAATTTAGTTCAGTGATTCCTGCCACCTCAGAGTTGTAGCAATAAATCCCTTTTTTGCTTGTCTTGTGTGTTTTTGCCAAAAAGATTCATTTAATAAAGGAAAGTTAAAAATACAATAATTACAAGTCACTTCCTATATGTTTATCATCAGGTTTGAAAGTCCTGTTCTTTGTCTTGCAAAATGATATATAAAAGTCTAATTTTATGTAGATGTGTATGCTTAGATTTATAAAGAAAAGAATAGAAAGAGAGGACAAAGGAGAAGGGGTTTTTATTAATTTGCTTTTTTTGTAATGTTTTTGTAATCTTCCTATTTCTAACATATATCATGCAGATCTTAAATCTAAAGCCTGTATTTTGAAGAGAAAATATTAAATGTTGTAAAGTCTCCTTCCTGCTCTGTCCCATTAGAAGAAGCATCTCTATCTTGCATTAAAGGAATTCTCTGAGTAACTTCTATGAAATCTAGGTAGTCTGGATATTGTAGTCTGGATCCTCAGTGAAAGGGGTAGCTTAGTTAACCGAAAAAAACCCCACAATTCTATTTTCTTTAAGTGAAGCTCAGAGTAGATTGTCCTTAAACCAGTTTGATTACTAGGCTATGCCAAAGAGCTGTTTCCAGTATATTCAAAATGCAAGAGTAAGTCTCATCTTCAATTACGCTGTAGTATGTCTATTATGTGAATATTTTGTAACAATTAGGCTAGGAGTTTAAAATCAGGGCAATATAAACTGTGCCAGTATAAGAAGCATATACATATATAAGAAGGGGGAGGGAGGGTTCAAGGGCAGAAAACTGTTCTACCAGTAAAGTGAAGAGAGATACTATTAGTAGCCAGAATAGCTGCTCCTGCAGAGAGTGGTTATGACAGCTGCAAGATAGAGGGACATTCTTTTGGACATAGCAAACAAAGAAGGGAAGAAGAAAAAATAGATTGGCACAAAGAGTCCTAGACTTGACTAAGAAGCAGTCTTAATCAGAGAAGAGCTTGTGAAGCAGAGAAGACAGACTCTAGGCTGATTGGATTTAGAGAGAGAATTTTATCAGGAAAATTCAGACTCCCAGGCTAAATTCTAAATAATATGTAAGAAAAATAATATGAGAAGGTGGAGCCAATAGCTGGAGAAAATGTTAATGTGGTCTGGCATTAATCTTATGATGTATGTGGGAAATTTTGTGTGTGTATTATTGCTGTAGGTAGGGTGAAAAATGAAGAAAAGAATATTCATATTTGGGGAGGAAAAGGATCAAATGGTCAGAATAATAGTTAAGTTGGGATAAAGGCTTTCATGGTGAGTAGTCCTGAATATATAATTCACAGTAGTATTTTTAAGCATTTACACACATCTCTATGCAATGCAAGAAAAAAGTGAAAGTTGTAGTGAAGGAGGAAGGAAGTGTTTTACTTCAGCAAGCATGCTTGAGGTTTAAAATTTTTGCCATATACATATTCTAAGAAAATAAGTTGAAGTTTGAATTCCACTCCTAGAATACCTGAATGATAGCCTTAGCCTCTCAAACTCTGAGAAGAGTGTTAATATTTTAGTAATTTCACTGGTGACTGCCAGAGCTGTCAAGATAGGTCTTAGTATATGCCTGATTCACTGAATCTCTCCTTCTGGAGCTGTTTGGCTTTGTATTAGTAGTTAGGTATTAACAGCAAGAGACTGTTGATCATGACAGAAGACCTTAAGAATATGTAGTTTTCACAAGAAATAGGAATTTTTGGTCAGTATGTTTACTGAAGAGAAACATTTTTCATTTCAAGAAAAAAGCTCATGAAGTGTTGAAAAGTTCTAGTGAACATTGTAGGAGACGGTCAAGTCTAAGCAGAACTTCAGATGATATATTGGTGGCTTTGGAAAAACTGCTAGTATGATAGCAGAAACAGAAAGAAACAGACAGCCCCCAAGTTTAAGAGGCAAGGTATGGAAACAAACTGATGGCACATGATGTTTTGAAAAGATATGCTAGATTGTTAACAGTACTGCAGATGTTTTCTGAAGTGGTCCAGATGGATGAGTATGCATCTGGCTGAGTAGTTTAAGGGCCAAGGTAAATTAGTGATAAATGCAAGAGCTCAAGAAGGTAAATTCAATACAGAGCAGTAATAAAAAGCTGTTGTTGATATCTGTTGCAATCTTTGCATCTCAGCTTTTCCTATAGGGAGAAGTAGATGTCATAAATAGGGAATTAGTATAACTACTTAGGGGTGAAGAAGTTCTTATCTGAAACTGTTGTGGTTTTGTAGCAGACATTTATAAGAGTTGTTACAGAGCTGTGCTAGAATCATCTGGAACTACTGTTTCCTTTTAACTCCAGATGATCCTAATGGAAATAAATGTGGAAGGAGCAAATCTTCAAAGCAAGCTGAGAAATCTGTACAAGTTGTTAACTGTTGTTAACAGCTGGGAATTCCCTAAACTCTGCACTAGCAATGGGAACTCCAGGTCTATGGGTGCTAAGGGAATTATGCAAGTTTCCAGGGAAACAGATTTCTGTAGGTAGAATGCAGTCAGCTTTTTATAGACCATTTAATTTTTTTTTTATGTTTTACAGGCAGATATATTGTATAGAAAATGCACACGGACAGCTGGTACGAGACCTGGACTTTAATCCCAATAAACAGTACTACCTGGCTAGCTGTGGAGATGACTGCAAGGTGAAATTCTGGGACACAAGAAATGTCACTGAACCAGTGAAGACACTAGAGGAGCATTCCCACTGGTAGAACAAATAATCTGCATGCTGTTTTGCGGGTGGATGGCTTATGTAATTTATTCAGCTAATTATATTATCATTTAGGAACAATGCAAGCTAACTGTGTTTGTGCTATTGTGCATAATCATTTTTTTGCACAGAGGAAAAGTTTCAACATGTCAATGTTCCTTGTGTAATTGTAAATTAAGAGTTTAGGCAACGTTAGTCTAATTGGCAAGAAACTCTTGTTAACATTGTTGGGAGATGGGGTATACCTTTGAGAAGCACAGCAAAGAACTTGACCCGTGGGGCCCAGTTGGGACACAGGTGTGCCTTGCCAAATGTGCTACACCTGATGTACAGTAAAGCAGCTGCCATCCATCCTTCCATGTTGTCAAATGGTTGAAATGTTCAGTAATGCAGCTCCACTTTTGTTACATTCTTCACAGTCCTTAAGTCAGAATATGGAAGTGAATAATTTTATTCTCTGAGATAACACTTAGAGCCTGTATCTACTGCACAGGCCTGTGACTGGAGTAAGGAGAGAATTTTGCCTCATGTCTGCAAATTTCAGTGCTTAAGAAAAGATGAATTATTCATATTTTATAAAATTTGTGTTGGAGTAGTTCTTGCAAAATAAATCCAGACCGTGAAGCTGCTTTAAGGGGAATGAAGATGGGAATTAACGCATCATTTACACTTTTTTTCTTCAGAATATTCAAAGAAAAAGAATAAAACAAGAACCATAAGACATTTAGTATTAACTTGATATGTAAAATGTAAAAATTGATGAGAAATATAGTCTTACGTTTGCTTTAAACTTCACTGTAAGAATGTTGTGAGACTTTTGTTTAAAAAGCTATTTTTAATCCATATTATGCTTTGGGGAAATTTTTGTATTTAGGACATAAGTATTTATCTGACTTACTCAAAAATGAATTGGCATATACCCTCAAGTAATGATACTATTGAATGGTGTGAATGGTGAATTTGGTTTTTTTTTTTTTAATTGTTGAGTTTTAAAGACACCTCATAGAAAACAGATGACGTGGAAGTTTAAAAGTCAAAGTAAGATGACAAAAAAACAGTCTTTAGAATGAGGAATGTTACTTCTATGCATGTTTAAAGCATTGAAAAGATGAACTTCTAGTGCCGCTCTTAAAAGAAAATGTTTAACAGTGATGCACTATCTACCAAGAACGGTCTCTTGTTCTTTCTGCTTTAACTTTTTTAGGGTCTGGAATGTCAGATACAATCATTCTCATGATCAGCTGATCCTTACAGGAAGCAGTGATAGCAGAGTTATCCTATCTAATATGGTATCAATTTCTTCTGAACCATTTGGCCACATGGTAGATGATGATGAACTCAGTGACCAAGAGGACCAGCATCAAGAAGAGAAGTATGAAGTTTCCTGAGTTTTATGCAGATGCATATAATTTGTTGTTTCATTGTAATGGTTTACATGCCATTTTTTTTTTGCTGACTAGGATTTTTGTGTACAGGCCTTACAGGTAAGTAGTTAGAAGTCCCACTTTGTCCTTCTTTATTCAGTCTTGGGTGAAATACACTCTTTAAATCTGATTGGCATGATCACTCCACTTTCACTGGTAGGAAGGGAATGGTGATTCTGAGGATCAGTCTTAAAGTCCACTGGGTTGGTGAAAAGATTCACTTTAAGGAAGCTCTGATTCAAGTCAAACATGTAGAATAATCTGGGTTAAGTGAGAATTTGAAAATGTGCTTTTGTATTTTCTGTGTGTGTGTTGGAACCTTTGTGAAATGTTACCAGCCTAATGATGAGCTTCTGCACAGGCAGAAGAAAGGAAGTATAAGCACATTATTTTTTTTTAAATTTTGCTCTGACATACCTCTGACTGCTCTGGGACCCAGTAACTCATCAGACCTAATTAAAGCAAGCCAGAAGCTTGGTTTCAACACTCATGGTAGGTAATAGTGCCTACTATTGGCAAACGTTTGTAAACTCATCCATTTGGTTGTGTGGAACCACATATTTTCCTTGTGAACTTGGGAGGGTTGGGTAATTTTAGTAAAGAATTAACTGAAATGCTAAAATAATAATTTTTATACTCAAATTTTGTGTGCTTTCAACTTTTTCATTATGGAGTATATGATGCTTATTTTCTTTTTTACATGTCCTTACAAGTGTGTATAATTCTGTAGGTTGAGGTTGGGCCAAGGCTTTCTAATTTTGTGACCAGCTTTCATGGTGATCTTCAGCAAACTCTTCCTTTACAAAATGAATCCCAGAATTACAGAATGAATTAGTTTAGGAAAGACCTCTGAGATCAGAATCCAGCCTATGTCTGAATGTTGCCATGTCAACCAGACCTTGGCAATGACTGCCACCTTCAGTCTTTCCTTGAACACCCCCAGGGATGGTGATTCCACCGCCTCTGGGCAGCCCATTCCAATTTCTAATCACCCTTTCTGTGAAGAAATTTGTCTTAATGTCCATCCTAAACCTACCCTGGCATAGCTTGAGGCTGTGTCCTCTCCTGTTACTCATTGCATGGGAGAAGAGACTGACCCCCAGCTGCCTACAATATCCTGTTAGGCAGTTGTAGAGAGCAGTAAGGTCACCCCTGAGCCTCCTCTTCTCCATGCTAAACAACCCCAGCTCCCTCAACCACTCCTCATATGACTTACTCACTAGACCCTTCACCAGCTCCATTGCCCTTCTCTGGACAGCCCTGCCAATCTGTCTGCAATGACATAGGCAGATTAACTCCTGAATGATATTTTAAAATAAAGAATAGTCAGATGTGATACGGAACAGGGAGATTACAAAAAAGATCCCCTTGTTGCTCAGCTGTGTTTGCTACATGTTTCAGCTAAAAGTCTAAATAAAGTCTAGGTTACTTCTCTAGTTGCATTTTTAAGGTTGTTCTTGAACCTTAATTTTATTAATACACATGTAGTTTCGCTCCAGATGGTTTTGGTGGTTTTGCTTCATTTAAAGGACATGGAAACTATTCTTTTTTTTAATATTCTTTTTTAATATTAAATAAGAAAGTTATTCCATACGTAGAAATGGTTAATTTTAAATGTAGAGGATTTCTTTAGAAGATTTTTCTCTACATATTGTAAGTGCCTGAAAAGTCAAGGACAAAATTTGCTCAGATCAGCAGTATATACTTACTTTCTAGAATGTAACTGAGTTACAATGTTTTAAATATAGAATCAAAGAATGATTTATGTTGGAAGGGGTCTTAAAGATCATCTACTTTCAACCCCCCTGCCATGGGCAGAGACTTCTTTTGATTCCTTATCTTTGACTAGAGATTACAGTTTATTCTGTTCTGGATGGAAGATAAATAGCATTAGTGGAAATGATAAAGACCACTTTTTTTTTACATGGTGGGAATGCATTAAAAATATCAGAAGTAAGTAATATTCTGACAGACGTGTAGTCGGTTATCTGGAATTCTGAATTTCTGTGGATTGTAGACTGTGTAGGTTGCCTCATTAAAACACTAGTTGTTGTTCTAGAACAGGAATTTTTGTATCCAAGGTCATCCAATGCAATACAAAAAATGTAATGTATCTTTTCCTATGGCTTTTTAAATACATGCTTTTCAATGGCTCATCTGTTTTTTATAAAACCTGGGAAAGCACATTAGTTTTTGTAACCTTTGCTTGGTACTGTGAAAGTCTTGTTTTAGGCTCCTCCTTCCACCTTCTTGTTATGAGTTGAGTCAGAAGGATGTGTGCAAGCTGCTCACCAGCCTTGAACTGTTGCCAAAGGAATGTCTGTTTAGTTCTGAGTGCACAAATGAAGTACAGCATAACAGCTGTTGGGAATACTTCTTGTTAGTCAACCACTAGTGCCAAGTATTTTGGCTCTGATACCCTCCTAGAGACCTCTGTGAAGAGTCTGTTGCACCATTCCATGGGTACTGTCTCTTTTGTAAAATACAGCTTTTCACTCTATGGTTTGGTGGGAGGTGAGGTGTGTTTGGGTTTAATTTTTTTGCTTGGATATGTTCTAGACTTTCAAGAAAGTGTAATATTCTCACGAGGTTCATTTTTATCCTGTGTCAGAGGAAATCTGATTTGTTATTGAACAGCACACAAATATTGATGAAGAGAATGTCTTTTTCAGGTGTATCCTGAAATACACCAGCAGCTAGTGTGCAGCTAGTGTCTGTAGCCAGTCACCTTCAGACTGAGTCCCATATCTCTGTCAGAAAATTGAAATATCAAGTGAAAGAAAGGAAAATACTCTTTCTGCATTTTATTTGTCCTGAATACAATCACTTGTAAAAATCCTCCTTGGATTAAAAAAAAACCAGATGAGTATGTGTCAGTTCAAAGGTTTATTGTTTTTTCTACTTAATAAAGTCCCCATATTTTGAAAACATTGACTTGTAATACTGTTCTACACAGTTAAGACTCCCTCCTGAGATCTTTAGACTTGTTAATTCTTAGTATATTTCAGAGTAAATTTCCTAATTTTTACTGTATTGATTGGAGACAAAAAGAAATAGGATGTCAGCTTAACTCTTCTTTGTTCAGCCATGTAGAACTATGCATGAGTCTACCAACTCAATTATTCTTGCCAGATTTGCTGCAGTACTTGCCTAGTTTTTAAGGTTCCCAACTGAAAATAATGATTTGGAGATAAATTTTTTTGAAAGAAAAGAATTCAAGTTCATGGCATAATGAATAGACAAACTAAAAGTTGCTGTATTCCATTCTTACTAAGAATTTCTTCTTAGTGGTTTCTTCCTTCAGTGTTTGTGTTGACATCGTGGACTGGTCTCCTCCCATAGTAGAGACCAGAACATGCTTGAATAAGCAATGTAACTAGGACTGTTGCATGAAGATCTGTGTCTTTGTTGAAATCAAGTGACCACCAATTCCTCTTAACTGCCGGTTTAGATCAGAGTCTAAGTCTTTTCCCTAGTTTTTAACTGCTGTTCTTGTTTCTCTCATCAATCAAAAAACGTAAGAGCAGGCAGCGTTCCTGTATCATGTCAAAGATCTCCCTAGCCTGTATCATGTGTCTCATAGTAGTTAGGAGGAAAAATTATGGAAATAGGAAAGGGAAATGTACTTCCCCTGGATATGCTCCCAGTCCCTGACTCTTTGCTGTTCAGGAACATTTACTGCCTTCTGAATAATCTCTGGAGACTTCTGATTCTTCCATGTAGGGTTTTCCTTTGTAATCAGCCATATTCTTGAGTTTATCTGTTCTCCCTAGCTGTGTTTTTGTTTGTTCCAAAACATGCCAGTTGTGCATGCACAGCTTTTGTGAAGTGCGTTTAGGAGAGGCATTCCAACTGTGTTTGTTTTCTTGCAGTGAACTAAGAAAGGCTTCAGTGCTTTCTGCATGGGAAGCCCAAAGCTACTATTGAAAATAGGTAGTGTAAGAAGAGGATGGAGTTGTCCACAGAGAAGAGCTATAGGCTTGCAGCCAGAGGACAGCTAATGCTGTATTCTGGTCAAGGCCCCAGTCTGGATTATTTAATGCACAGTTCAAATATGGAAAAAAAAACAAACAGCTGAGAAATGGTGAATTAATTGCTGTATTAGTTCAGCTTCTAGCAACTTGATCCAGAGATGAAAAAAATGTACAAAGTAAGTGAAAATAGAACAGATGAGGATGAGTGCTTGGGTTCATTTAGGTTTCATCCCCAAAACAAAGCTAATATGCCTGGATAAGAACATGAGGAGTGATCTTCAATGCCTAAGTTTGAACAAAACTTCTAAAACATGGGATCATTCCACATCTGTGGATGCAATTGTTTGTCAGGCTTCTCCTTGAACTCTTTCTTTAGTGTCTTTGCACTCTGTTATTGCAAGAACTTTCTCCCTGCACACTGAACTAGCCTGAGTTCTAAATCTCCTGAAGGTGACTGTCAGCTCCCTTGAAGAATCTAGAAGAGCATTGGGAACTGTATTCCTCCTAAGGGAGTCAGTGACTGTCTTACATCCTTTCTTTAGTCTTTGGTCATCCTAAACCCTGATGTTAGTGAGTGAGTCTATATGTTATTGTATTAAATTATTCAGGTAGTAGTTTTAATTCTACATTGCTCTTTCTAACAGTAAAAGAAAGCTACTAGGTTCTTGCAGTTTAGTGTGTCCATCTTTATTTGCCAATCAGGATTCCTTTTTGTTAGTTACTCCAATATGTTTGTTTGCCTTATGGGTTTAAATGATGAACTGTGTAGGTCTTTGTTTGGTATGCTGGTGATACACAGCATGAGAAGAATATTTGCTATTGTAGGAGCATCAGCAGCAAGGTACATGTTGCATCTACATCATCTTTTTATTCTTCATGACTTCTGTGGCCAGAACTTTGTGACAAGGCTCAAATGATAATGGGGGACTTGCTCTTTAAGAGAAAAAGCCTGTTCTATATCCATAGCAATGACAAGATTTATATGGTCAATAACATTTTGAGTTTAAACATCAGTCCTGGAAAGGAAGCCATCCTAAAACTTTAATTTTGCAGTATAAGCTACCAGCTCCCTTAGTTTTCTTTGGGGTTTGTGGGCTTAAGATCTTCGCTGTTCTCACTGGCAGAACTGATTACTAGGGTCAGACTGCTGCCTTCTCCCTTATGTTACGTTTTTTTTTTGGATGATACATTCTAAATTATAATATTTATTCTCCTTTGAAGATTGTACCAGAAATTCGTATTAGAAAATACAGTTTTAGTGGTTTTCCTGAAGGCTTATGTTTCCATCTTTCTCATCACAGATGTTAGCCGTAATGTCCTTTGATACAAACAGACGATCTAGCGCAAGCACTTCTCAACATTTTATATTTAAAGCTGAGAGATGTAAAGGATTAGTTCTTCCAGTACAGAGTATCTCACTTGAGATCATGAAATTTTTAATGAAATGTTAGATGTAGAAACACCTTCAGCCATCAGAATTGACCAGAGAGAAAATGATGGCTGCCCTCTCTGTGGAAAGAGACGTTCTTCAAAATTCTATCTAAAGAAGTTGATGGTATCTACTTTCCGTATTTGAAATATGGTTTGGAGTTTTTTGAATAATAAATCATATGGTTTCACAATATTACATATGAACATAACACCTTTGTATATGCATCTGTGACTTCAGGAGAGAGATTTTTCAGCATTGATATTTTGAAAAGTATTTGCCAAACATGCTGAGGCAGGCTTTCAGGATATTTTCACACAGCTGTCAGTAGTGTTAATTTTGATGCTATTTTGCTTTTGGTATTAATGTCTTGGAGAAACCTAGAAGTCATAGGATTATGCTATGGAATCAACCAAGAGACCTAATTAACTAAAACAGGTTAAATAGTTTCTGTTTTGGGGAATGCCAGGACTCATGACATTATTTTGTTGGATGTGTAAGAAGCTGGGCAAAATGTAGTGCAGCAGCACTTTTTAGTTCCAAGACTATTTTATTTAAAAGCTTCTGGTTTTCCTGTAGTATTTTTCTTTAACTCTCAGCAGCAAGTATATCTTCTTAATTTACTTCTCCTGTTAGGACATCTATGAAACCTGTTATATAAAAATATGCTTTTCCTGTTTTCCTGTGGAAGCAGTTCAGAAAGCTCTTCTTTGAATGAAAAAAATTATGATGTTTGGAATAGTATGAAGGGCCAATTATAATCTATAAAAATTGTATTCAAGAATAAACATACTTGAATTCAGTCTTTTTAAAGAGAGTGAAAAAGCAAGTAGTGTGTTGTCTAATCTTACCAGAAACAATTTTCTCTTGAAGTCAAAAGGAAAGTGCATCCGTAGGCTTATTCCAGAATCCAGTGCTACGCTTTTCAGGATTCATTTTTGGATGCTGCAGTACATGCTGCTTCTCTATTGATTCACTTCTATTTCATAGTGATTTTTAGATTAAAGAGGATTTAATTTTGACTGTGATAAGGAGTTAATGATTTTTGCTGAATGAAAACCATATTTTATTGAACACTGTGGTGACAAAACAGAATTGCAAGCACTGCAAACTTAAGTGGTTGTTACCATGAGAAGTAATTGGAAATAACAGCTTTCTACATGAAAACAATTATCCAAGGCTGAACAGGCTTCTTTCTTGAATCTGTAACACAATTAACCTCAAAGTTATCTAGTAAAATAAAAGCTTCTCTCTTTTCATAGAAGCTGGTTGGGGTCATGCTATTTAAATAAGATTACAGAGAAGACAGTCCATTTTCAGCTCTGTGTGGCACAGGTGTGAAATGTATGCATGATGTAGGTAGAGACTGCACGTTTCATACTATGATTTCTTGGTGGCAAAGGAATATGGTGCATTGTCAGTTCATGCAGTGCAAGAACATACAGAAGAAAAGGTATTTTAGTCTGATCAGAATAAGAACTTCAAAATAGCTAGAAAGCAAGAAACTAAAGAAGCATTGTAAAGGTCAAGAGATCTGGGGCAAGGAAGAAAATAACTTAGTAAGCTTGCCAGGCATAACAAGGGGTTACAAAGTGTGCTATTAAATAGAGTCACAGAATAGGCTGAGTTGGAAGGGACCCATAGAGATAGAGTCCAACTGCTGGCCTTGCACAGCAGCGTGTCTCCATCCTGGAATCAATAGGCCAGGCACCTACATCTGTGGTACACTGAACTAGCTATATAGCAGAGCTATCCATGTATACATAGCTGTTTTGTACATACATGCATGTTATCTATATAGCTATACACAGCTGTTTTTATATCCAGAACCTGCAGCTTTTAAGTAAAAATAGTTATATTTGTGTTCTGGCAACAATGTGAATTATACATATTAAAGTAGCATAGAAGAAATTTTACTTCATATGCAGCTCTGTACAGCTACTCTTCTTAATCTGAGATGATTCTTTAGTAAATAAATATGTGTGAAAGATGTATAAAATTTCATTTGGCGTGCATGAATCGTTGTGTGACTCAGGAACAAAACGATTCTAAGTACCCTAGATTGATACAGATTCAAAAATAGTATCCTCAGCCTATTCTTGGATTACCAAAAAAAGCAAACATAGCCAAAATGCAGAGAAATCTGAGATGTTTTCTTGGAAATCTCTTAGCATCAGGTAAGGTAGTCTGCCTCTAACAGATTCCTGTTGTGAGGGAAAAAAACTCCTCATCACAAACAAGTCTGGTCGTTATGTTGGGGTTTTTTTTAATGTTTAGAGCAGTCTTTCACATACATGAAATGAATTTTGCTTTTTATTCTGCTAGCAGAATCCTTCTGGGCTCATTACCCACAGCATAATTTAAAGGCTAATCTATTTTCATTCATTGTGTTTGTAAAGGATGCTCATGGGCAGTTTCTTTTACGTCTTGTGTGTTGCTCCTGAGACACACATGTTGTTTTGAGATGATTTTTTCCATCCTGATTGTCTTATATAGTATCTAGCTCTTTTACACCAAATGATCACTTCCATAAGGATTTTCTCTGGTTCTCATTGACTGTTTCAAGGCTGTACCAATGGCCTGAAGAACCACCTGGAATAGCATGCTTTCTTTTTCTGGGAAGGCACAAAATTTACTTTCAAACCTAAGAGGAAATTCAGTGTATAGACAATAATAAAACACAGTTAAAAACTGTAGTTTTAAATGGAAATGCCAAACAGAAATTCATCTACTGGCTTGTTTCCTGAACACTCATTCCCCTTATGACTCCTGTAAATTAAATTAGATGAGCTGTGTTATTTAAATGAAACATTGAAACAACTCTGAGGATATAGAAGATAGTGTAATCTAGAAGCTGATTTGTCCTTGTTTATCCAGCCTTCGGTTAACTGAGGCTCCTGGTTAAGTGAAAGTCGGTCGTGTCCCCTGACAGCCATGTGCACTGTGCATTACTCCCCTGCTTATCCAGAGAGACATCTGAAACCTTCAGAATAATGGAGTTTGGGTAAGTGGGTGAGCACTGCACGAAGCACATTGCTGTCTGGGGACATGACCAACTTTCACTTAACCAGGAATTTCAGTTAGTAGGAAGTTAGAAAAACATGTTGCAGGACGTGAAGTGTCTGTATGTGTTTGTTAGCTCTCTGCTGTTGGATGATTTGTATCAAAGTTCATATTCAGGAGAACTGCAAAACAAGCTTATTCTTTGTGATTAACCAGGGGCTGGGTGTTGGTTGTGCTGTGACCTTTTTTGGTTAGTTGACCTTTAATGTAGCATAAGCAAATGGTAAAAATCCTTGAAAATACATATCTGAAGCTATCCTACGCTATGAGTCTGCTTTTGGTTTCTTCATTAAACTCAACTGTATTTTAACTGCAGTGTTACATTCGCAGCTGGCTAGGTGGGGCCGCGATACCCTGCAACAGATCCAACCGTGCTTCCATCCAGGCTTTGTGATTGCAGAGCTGTGTGCTTTCAGAGAGCAGCAGGAAAGGGCAAAGGCAGCCAATGACAACACTTCATTTCTGTAGTAGCAGCATCTGTTTAAATGATTGAGTGGCATTCACAAGGCTCTTTGGCTTTGCTTTCCATGAGCAGGGTTGCAGCTGTAGTACAAGGCTGTTTCTAGGAGGCGGACGGATGCTTCTGAAGGGCTGACTGATTCTTGTCAGAGAGAGACAATTCTCTGAGGCTGAAGGAACTCTAAGGTCATCCTCTGAAAACTCCTCTACCCCGTAGCTACAGAATAATGTGCTGTAGTGGTGTTCTGAGAGGAGAGACTGGCTTTGGGAATGGAGGGAAGAAGGGCTGTGCTCAGTTAGCAGAGCACAATCAATGACTCTTGAGTGGTTTGGACTTCAGAGAATTGTCAGAGAATTGCCTGAATCTCTTGAATATTTACAATGCAGAAGGGAATCTATGTCTCTCCTATGATGTAGGTGACCAGGAGCTTGGCTGTTACAGTGAGAGGTGAGGTGTACAATAATAGATGAGAATCTGGTGCTGATATAACTAACAATGGAAGATAAAAATCTATGTGTTCAGAGTGGTGGCTCCATCCCGTTCCATAATTCTGGAAAGAATGGGTCCAGGATGGCAGCACAGGGGAGACTGATGTTAGGGACTGCAACTTCTTACCCATTTACATCTCTCTGTGTATTACTTTAACAATTTATTTAACAGTGATGGGGGAGAGGATGGGATATAACATGATGAGAGAAAAGATATCGGTGAAAAGTTGTGCATTTAGATCATGCCACATAGTTTAACTTGCTTTAGAGAGTGAGAGAGAGATGCTTAGCACAGGTTCTGAAAGACAGGAAATGCACTGAAGTTAAGAGTTAATTGGTCCATGTAAATGGGGTCTTTTGCACTGACTTGACTCCACTGTTGTCTAAAACCATAAGTACCTGCAAACATAAGGTATAAAATATTTCCTTTGAACCTACTACTGCATTCTTATACTTTAAATGCAATTTTATATATCTAGGTGTTAGTGACACTTAATGCTGGCTTTAAAATCAAGTGTGTTCACAAATCCTTATCTTTTTTTTTTATGTTTGTTTTCAATTTTAGGATTAAAGAGCCCCTTCAGGACAGTGTAATAGCTACCTATGAAGAACATGAAGATAGCGTATATGCAGTTGAATGGTCCTCAGCAGACCCGTGGCTATTTGCCTCTTTAAGTTATGATGGGAGACTGGTTATTAACAGGGTTCCCAGAGCCCTCAAATATCATATACTGTTATAATTTGTTTGGATTATGCTGGAGTTGTTAACTTAGTACACAACTGGTGGGTATTGTTAAGGGTTTTTTTTCAGGATCTGTTTTTTTTTATGTAAAACAGTTAAAATTTTGTTGGGAATATCTATACTGATGTAGACTTGTAATTTGTCTTTTGTATTTACCTTGAGAAACTATGATACATTTTCTGAAGGCTATGCTATCTAGATGATTTTTTTTTGAGGGGCTAATCACTTTGTGAACTATGAAGTTTCTGGAGATAGTGGGTACATTCCATACTATTGCTTTATTACATCAGCTTTATGGAAATATAATGAATTACAGAAATGTTATTATGCTGATACAAAACTGGGACAATGTAGAGTGCATGTAGCAGAAACAGTCTACTTATTTTCAAGAATAATACTTTATGTTTCTTGTATAAGCAGCCTTCTGCTTTTATCTAGGGCCACAATCTGCTAACTGTTCTGGCCACAAATACAGTTGTGAGTGGTCTTAAAAGGCTTTCTTAATACTGTCTAATATTTTAAACACTTTTTCTCCCATTTTTGCATGTCTTCAGAAGGAATGTTTTTTGTGAAAGTCAAACCTTCAAAATATATTTTTCATTTGAGCCTTATGGTAGTATCAACAAAGTAACATCCTGCAATTTGTGAACTAAATGCAGTTCTCAGCTATGTATTGTTACTGGAAATAATATTAGTCTTTACCAAAATCTCTGATACACTCACATAATGTGTTATCCCATATTTATTGGTTAAGTTGTGCTGTGAGGGACTCTGGAGCTATGTCACTGTTAACCTGAAAATTCTCTTTAGAATTTGTCTACTTAGACTTTCTTACCTTTCTGGCTCCATGCCAATCTGCAGTATGCTGGCATGATGTAAAAGCCTTGCGACTAAGCACAAAATATCCTTTGCTGTATCCTACTTTTTGCAATGGGTGACCTAGACATTGGTTACTATGTTGTTACAAATGCTGAGAATGGGCAGATGCTGTGCTGTAGGAGAATGTGCAGGAAATTTCAAACGTAGGTGGAAAGCATGGTGAAACATTCCTGTACATATTGACATCCTGTCTTCCCCTGGCATAGCTTGCACTAAGATGAAGATTCAGTGCTTGCTCTTTGTGTACCCAGGCTAACTGCAACATTAATTATTCCTTGATGCCTTTTCAACACTATTATTTCCCTTTAGCTTCAGAACTTGGGTACATGTGACAGTGTGGGTTGTGGACCACTCTGAAGAAATGGCAATGAACATGGGATGGAAAGATCAATATCAACCTCTTCCAGTGATCCCTTCTGTTGCTATGGCAACTGTTGGTGTTAGCGGTGAGGGACAAGGTGCTGCTCACCACTGTTTGTCCTTACCCACTCTTGGATTGAAATGTCCAAATGTGATTTGTTGTGTACACACAGCTGCTTCAGTGAGATCACGTTTGGAGAGCATGACTGACTGCTATAGGCCAAAACATCCAGAAAAGATGACAGTTGAATCCCATTTCTGGCTTCCTTAAGGAGCTTATTTGGAAAAATTCATAGGAGTAAAGTAATCCAATTAAATCATCTGTACTATTGTTTGTATTTGTATTAATGATGTTGCCTGTCTGCTCCAGAATGAATGCTTCATTGGAAATTCTGATTATCTGATTTTCTATGTTTATATTTTAAACTTGTGCTATTTCAAATTGTTTCAATCTGTAATTAGGCATGAGCAATTCCCCTGTATACTGTAGAGAAAAACTACATTTCCAAATCAGTAGTGCTTCAGTTGTCTGAACATCAAAATCGTTGGTTGGACTGCTGCTTTATATGTGGAGCTTTTCATCTTCAGACACAAAATCTTGTTGGGTATCGTGTCTGTCCCAGATGCCTGTGTGCCACCCACCCCACCCATCCCTCTGGAAAAAAATGAAAAAACATCTGCAGAATATCTGCAGCAGAACTCCTTAAAACTTTCTTCACATTAGCAATAAAGGTCTAATGAAACTTTGTTTGGCAGTGTATATGGCTGGCAGTGTGAGGGTGATGGGGAAATTGCCTAACAGTGTGTGGGATTTGACTTGATTTTTAACATGTAATAAATGCAAGATAGATTTCAGACTAATTTTTATGTGGCTGTATTTCTTTTAATCTTGTAAGGTTATATGAGCTGGAAAGCTCTGTAAACGAATAATATCAAGAAATCTTTTGTTTTGTTGAATGTGTATATCACTCAATAGCGAAGAAGAGAGTGGATGAACACTGGAAAGGAAGGGACAAGCAGGTCAAACTTGAATGAAAATGCATTACAGTAGAATTAGGAGAGCAGGAAGGGTCAATTTTTAATCATTTTCACTGTCTGTAAAGTGGGATCTGGGCTATGTGTACAGCACTGGCAGCAAAATGGAAATGACCTTCCAAAAGGGAAGGCTTTTGACACGGTTTCATCCTAGGCTGTTGGAGCAAGCAAGCTGCTGTAGGATGAAAGGAAGGGTTCTAAGATGGTTCAATAACTTATTAAAAGGAAATGGGAAGCAGGAATAAATCATCACATTTCGTGGCAAAAAAAATAAATTACCAGGGAAATCCACAAGGATCTGTGCCTAGGCATGTGCTTCACTATATACTCATGACCTTTTGGAAAAAGGGCTGCAGAAAAATATGGCAAAGTTTGCAGAGGCTGTTCAGAGTAGTAAAGATGACCAAAAATTATGAAAGGGCCTTATCTCATGGATGATAAAATGGTAGACGAAATTCAGTGCAGGAAATGTTAAGTAACTAATATGGGAGGAAACAGTTATTTTATATACTCTAGACCACCAGTAGGGCTATTACATGGAAGTGAGATCTAGGGGGTTTTATAGATCTTTAACACCATCAGCTTAATAGAGTTCAAAATTGTAATTAAAATGTTGGAAATTATTAGCAAACATGTAAAGAAAATAAAGCATTGTTAATCCCCCCAAATGATATAGATAGAAAACCTCTGGTGTATGTGCATTCTTAATACTGTGTGTAGCTGTGGTTTCTTCCATCTTCAGCCCAATGTAGTAAAACAGAAAGATTTTAGAGGAGAGTGACAGGAATGATGAATAGCATGCAACACCTGTATGAAGATAACTAAATAGACTGAAAGGCAGATGGTTGAGATGGAATGATAAAAGTCCATAAAATCACAAGTGGCAGAGGGAAAGGATGAATAGAAAGTGATTGTTCACTGTCTCTCCTGATACCAGAACTAGAGGTTATTGAATGTAATCTGCATGTGGTGGCTCAGAGCATACGAAATGAAGTGGTCTTCACAGGCATGAAGGTGAGCTATGGCACTCCCCTTTAACAACCCCTTCCCCCAGAAAAAAAACAAACCTGCACAAAGAAAAAAATCACATTAATGTTAAAGTTTTCATGACTTGAAAGTGACTGAAACAGTACTTGAAAGATGAATCCTTTAAAGGTTGCTAAATATAGTCAGTATCTCTGGCTTAGAAAGATCCTTTTGAGCCACCAATTGGTGTACAAAGAATACCGGCAGAGAATCCCCATGTAGTTGTCCAGTCTTTAATTAACTTCCTAGACATGTGCTATTTACCAAAAAAGGTAGAAAATGGAAATTTAAAATAATAACCTAGTCTCTAAAGTTTTGTATCTAGAGCTAAGACAGCACATTGCTCTTGTGTGTTTTTTTGCATGTTTCTGTGTGTATATTTACTTCTGTTGCGAGTTGTGTTTCAGGGGATTTCAAAAAACTCTCATGTCTCAGGTGAATTTCTTACAGAATCCCATTATTGTGTTTGGAAACAATATTGTTGCAAAATACTCCTTGGCAATAACACGGTGAAGGCAAGCAGATTACTGTACAGCAAGGAGTCCATCACTGCTTTGGAAGTTCAGATCATGGTCCAACTGATCTTGCAGCTCTGGGTTGCTTTCAGTGTCTCAGAGAATTCTGTTTATACAGTCATATAGCGGCATGGGTAAGCACAAAATTATTCTGTTTTTAAACACCTCCTAAATTATTTTTCTTTTTTTGCAGATTGTGTCCAGGTAAGAAACTTCAGTAGGTCTTGATCTTGAAAAAGTGAGTTATAGTATTCCTTAAAAATGTCAGTTTTGCTGTCTAAAAATTTGTTTCTAGGTTTGGTGCTGAAAATATTTTTCTTTTCACAATTATATATTAATGTCTCTGGTATGGAGTTAAAAACTGCTTGATATGTGGTATTTTTACTCCACAGAAATGAATTATTGAAGAAGAAATGAATTTATAATATTTTATAAAGGTTTTGAGCATTATCTGAGTGAAACTGATTGAATTCAATACAAATCTTGGCCATTTAACGAGAAGCCTGAAGTACCAATCTGTTTAATTTGAACTAAAATGTTGCTAACTTAATATTAAGAAAAAAAACCCAACGCACCACCAAACACCAAACCACAAAACCTCTCAGTACCAACCTGGGCTTTTCTTGTGGTGTTATTGCTAGAATTATCTTGATTTATCCTGAAGCCCATGAAGTTAATGAGTAGGCTGTCAATGTCGGAATGAATGAAGAACATATATTGGATGGCTTAGGTAGACTGGGTGTTTGCTCTAGGCCTATAGTCCTTATCTTCTACGTTTTCAATTCTTGAAGTTGAGTGGAAAGAAGAAGCCATATGATCTGGATTATGTGCAACACTAAAATTAGTTTAAAACAGTGCTTTGTAAAGAATTAAGCTTCCAGTACATAGAATTTTCCAACAGGGAACAGAAAGCATTATTTCTGGATTGGCCTCTGTATTTGGAATTTCCTAAGCTTTTAGCCTGGTACCTCTGGCAGTATTTGAGACTGAAATTCTGCAGCTGATGTAAGATGTACTTCAACAGTGTCATCTGAGTAGTCTGACATGGTAAGTCACTACATGGTGTCTTACATGTCTTTGATTTAACTGGAGCAGTTAAAAGTAGGTAATCATCATTGAGATCAGCATTTGGATACAAGTTTGTAGTGCTATAGAGCTTCCATTTGGTTTCACAGAGAATGTCCAGGGTATTTTTTCTTTTTCTAGAGGATATGAAGAAAGTGCTTAAAACTGTCTTGTGATGCCTGAGATATGAATGCTGTTCTGAAGCTGCAGAAAGCCTATGATTTCTGGAATAGCATGTGAAGTGACTGAGAGAAAACTGCAAATCAGTTTTCCATGAAGCCTGGCCTTCTCATAAAGTGAGCTGCAAGGTGTGAAGCCATAGATACTTCCCAGAACAATTTGCACATTGCTTCTGCTCATTCCATCTGCTACTTTGGTCAGTGAGAATCTAGCAAAGTGAGAAGAAAATGACATAAACAGATTTGGAGTAGAAGACACAGGAAAAGAAAAAGTAAAAAGGAAGACTGACAAATACAGAATGAAAAGTGAATTGAAAAGGACAAGATCAGGGAAATTTGGATCACTTGGAAAAGAGAAATAGGAAAGATGAAAGAAATTGGCAGTAAGAAAAAGACAGCGGTAATAAGCAGAATATTATCTGCTTTTTTTGGCCATGATATTAAAGGTCCTTAAATTTCTACAATGTTAATCTTCCTGTATTAACTGATCTAACTATTAGAGAATTACCATTTACGTTGCAGCATTTTAGTTCTGATATTGAAGATGGTTCATGTAGGTTAGTTGTTGATCCATAAGTTATTAGTCCAAGCATGTACATTTTAGGGGTTTAGGAATTTTAGCTGTTCATTTTTCTTTCCCTGTCAGTGCAAAGTCATCAGATGGGATAATTAACCCAAGCCAGCAGTAACCTGAAAGGCAGGAAGAAAATTTCAAGTGGGCTGTTAATCTTGAGTCACACTAGTTAAATCTGCAGAAATACTTGTTTATGACAGACACTCTTTATCCCCCCCCTTTTATAACTTCAAGGGAGTGTCGTAGTCAGAACATCTTAAGATGTTAAATATGATATAAATGAAGTATCTGAGGCCCACTCCTCTGTCCACACTAACTTACCTTACAGCAAAAGAATTCAGAGCTATTCTTGAGAAAACTTGTTTGATGCTACAGCTTTTGGTGCTGTGGCAGCTCCAACTTCATAAGGGAGTCTTAGTGCCCCAGCATAGAAGATAGCTTTGGGGAGAAATAGATGAATGAGTCTTACTAAATCCAGGAGTCAAGCGCCCAGCGTGAAGATGCCTGGCAATGGTTGCCATTGCCCTGGAGCTGAAGCACAGCTGCCAAGCAGCTGGGCTGAGCAGGGAAGACCCTCTAATGCACCTTCTCAGCAAATTGTCCATTTATTCTGATGCTGCACTGAGTTCAGGATTTTGGCAGGAGGGACTGTGGAAAAGCTCCTAAACAGAATGAATTAAGGAGAATGTGGAAAACCTTGGAAAACCCAAAGATACCACATACTAATCAGCAAGTCTAGATGAGCTGGATCCTGGGGTGGCAGTAGACTTGGCAGACAAACTCACTGAGCCACTGCCAGCTTCTAAAAATTTGTAGAGGACTGAGAAGACAAGAAAGACTGGCAAACAGCAGAAATGGTATTGATATTTGAGCTTTGTGGAACAGCACAGAGTTGGATAAGGAAACGTGTTTCAAAATGAGGAAATTTTAGCCAAATTATGAATGTTTTATTTGCTTGTTTTTAGTGGAGGGGTTATTCTTATAAATACAAGTCAAAGTACTGGCAAATATCAGAACTTAAGAGATCACATTTGTGCAACAAAGTGGGGATTATGCATTTTGTTACAGAGAAGACCTAGAATTCAGGCCCAACAGCCCTTACACCACTCTGTTTTCCCAGGAGTATGGGTGGAACATAGTATATAATGGTAAATTGAACTTGTCTTCAAGCACACTTGAAGAAAAAAAAAAACCCTGCAAGTGTTAGCTTTTCATCATTTGAAAGACTGCTAAGGCAAGCAATGAACCAGTTTTGAGTCTTCCTGAAAAGTAGTGGGTGGGGAGAATGCCTGGAACTTGACTTCGCAAAGGTTGTGACTAGAAATTATCTGTTTTCCAGCATGCATTTTGTGGGGTAAAGCACTCAAGGACTTCCAACTGTGTCTTAATATACATATATAGTATTTTGAGAAGTTATCTATCTAAAGCTGCTTCCAAACAAAGGATTATGCTACTCAGGATAATGACATGCACAAACAGGAAAGCGTCTTCTTACGAATGTTTCTTTATCATCATGATAGTGGCTGCATAACATAGTTTTTTTCAAGTATGAAAGAGTTAGGCTTGGGTGGATACATGTCTGCCAATAGCAGCTGGTGGGTGGATGCCATAGATGCTTTGATGTTGCTTTTTTTTTTCCCTAGAAGTCAGTCTGGGTGACGTGGAAGAAATCTGGTGCATATTAATTTTGGAAAGTCTGTTAGGGAAGGCACAAATGAAATGTTCATCAAAATGGAAGCTGTTTAATCCATCACAAAGCAAACACCAGTGAAATTCAACAACTTCTGACCACTCTGTCAGTTGTGAGGGATGGCTACTTGGGGTTACTTTCCTAGATGGATGCATATTTCTGAATTGTGTTTTAAACATCTATTTTCAGCATTAATACAATTTGAGTATCTTCAATCTATTTTGTGAATTACTAAGAAAAATGCTCTACATTTTTTCTACTGCAGTTCACAGGCACTTGTAAGGCAGAGAGAAAAGCTTTTGTTTTTTCGTGCTGCTTTATTGAGAGGTAGTCTGGTTTCTTTTTTTGTGTCCTACACCTCAAGGCTCAAATCAGAATTTAAATTCTGCAGGTTTTGAACTGGTCATTGCTGAGGGTTGAGAAGGGATGAAGGCTGAGCATGACTGACGTGTTCATATTCATCAGAAAACAGTCAGCTGGAGAGAACGAGGGAGTAATTGCTGCAGTGCTCCCTCCCTCGCTGCTTGCGCAGAAAGACATAGGCTGTGGGGAGGAAGCTACCTGAGGTTATTAAGATTAATACTGCTGGAAATTTCAATCAACTCACACAAGGCTGCTCCTCAAGGCTGTCAGATGCCTACCGCCTTCTCTCAGTCAGGCGGGGCCACATCAATTTTCTATTTCCCAACAGAGATTGCTATGATTTATGAATTTAGGAGCCTGATAAATATGGTTAGTTGAAATAATTGAATCAGAGTAATTTCAGTCAGCTGTGCTCAATTTATTTTGTCTGATAACCACAGGAGGGTGCAGTTTTGGGTAGGGAGTTTCATTTCAAGGATTCCTATCACAGGAAAGACATTGCTGAACCTGGAATAAGAGCACCTTAATTCTGCTGCCAGGCCTGTATGACAGCCTTATGACCTGACTTAAGACCTGTCAAAACTGAAGAATAAGTACCTAGAGCTCTTCTGGTATTGCCCAGGACAGAGGCCGAGTGAAGTCTGGTTTATGCATTGTGGGATAATTTCTGCTGGGAAGGGTAGTGAGAGTTTTACTACTTAGTGTTTGAAAACCACTTTACTATTCAGTTGAGAGGGTGTTGTTCTTACCACTTATTTTTAAGAAATGGCTTTCCTTTTTATGGAATGTATCACTTCTGGGTTTTGTGAACTTTTCTGGAGTAGTGATGAGCATCAATTTTATCCGTACAGCAAAGAGACCACTTATGCATGCCTGAGAAATGCTCTACAGAACTTTAAAAAAAAAAAAAAATTGTCCCTACAAGTTTAGTATTTGTCTGTTGTAACTTCCCCACATAGGTGAAAAAAAATGACGTTTTAGGTGGATTGTCCTAGGAAGAGTATTGAATATAAAGGGTACTGTAAAACCAGAAGGTGAGCAGTGTTGTGATGACTGGCTGAGCTCAGCAGAGCATGGGCAAGCCTAGCAAGCAGAGCAAGGGAACGGGTGAAGTGTGTTGCAGATAAGTATTTTCTTGTTGTCGTGGACAAGATATTGATGATAACCTGGGAGCTGCAAGCAGGGCAGGGTATGTGGGAAAAGGCAGTGGCTTGTTCCTGTCTCAGGCAAAAATCTAACAGGCTGCTGGTTCTAGCACTAGTGAATTCCTCATGTTTGGAATACACCTGAAGTGAATTTTCCTGGCTAGGAAGATGTTGTCTCTCTGCTGCTTGGAACAGAGTTGTAGAGTGGCCATCTTCCAGCTCCATTTGTCCCATTGGGATCTTGGCCCTTTGCATTTTGGTGTCTTTTCCCTATTGAACCCTTCAGCTGCTAATGTGTCCCACCACAAACAGGATTATCTTCGTCTGCAGTTTTATGTTTATTTTGTGTGGCTTTTCCCCACAGACTTTCATACTGCTTTTTCTAACAACCCATCTGCTTTCTCAGAAGTCATAACCATGGCCAGGCAGGATGCCAGAGGTGACAGAGGTTGCTGAGGGAGCAGCTTTCCCAATAGTCATAGCTTGTGTAAGATAAAAACAGACAGGTTTATTCTATTGTTAGCCAGGGATGTAGACTGCTGCTAGAGATAGATGTTACCCAGATGTTTTGTGTTGGCGTGGATATACCAATGGCCATGTGACACAACCTGGCCTGCACATCAACTTCTCTGGTCACCCATGGCTGAAGAGCTGTAGGGTAGGTCGTTTAACAGTGTGGTGAGGAAAAGCCATACTTGCACAAGAAGAAATCTGTCACACTCTCTCTCTGTGACATGTTATTCTCAAAGTTCCCTTGCCTTGAATTTAAACATTTTAGGATTTTTCATAAACTTGTCAACTTTTTTTTTTTTTTTTTTTTTTTCCAATTCTGGACATGGTCTTCAGTTTGGGGAAGGGGGGTATCCAAATACTGGGGAACCAGTAGGAGTTGGAGGTGAGGTATTCTGGTGGTATAGAAAGATTTGCGACCCTGGAGTAGTACATGCTTTAAGGTCCATTTTGGCAATCAAAGTCTGTCAACATCAGACTTCAGTGTTTCAGTTACACTGAACTGTCTGTTGAAGAAGAAGCTGGTGCACTCTATTTGTGTTGGAAAATAGTAACAAAGCAATTTTTTTGAATGACAACGTCTTGCTAAAATTCAGCTACCCAACTTTGGTGTACATGTTAATTCCTGCAATTCATTCATGATTGTTCTTTTGACTCACATGATCGTTCCTTTTGTCTCCAAATAATTTGGTACCATCTCAACCTGTTGTAACTTACTTCTGTAGATCATATAAAGGCCTGTTCTGTCGAAAGAACACCCTATGAGGTGCAGGATCTCTTGGTGATATGTGCTCTACTGTGGCAGCACTATTCTATCCAGGAGTATAGCAGAAGTAAGTTAACTTGAGAGAAAAAAAATTGCCAAGGTTTTACCTACTTCCCTTTTTCACTGCTCAGCACTTAGGAAGATGGTTCAATGAATGACTTACTGCATCTCCTTGCTGAGATCTCCTTGCCATGAAGTGCATGTTGTGTCAGAGGAGGAAAAGGATATTGTGAAAAATCTGCTGCTTAGTCAGGATGTGGATATAAACCACAGAACGTTTTCCAAATCAAATTTGGATTTGGGGCTTAGCATAAAATGAGGGCATGGAATAACTACATCCTGTGCAGAAAATGTTAATAGAAGAAGTCAGGATTACAGTAATGCATTCTGTGTGGTCTTCGGTGAGTAGAACAGCATGTGGCAGGACTGTCTCACTTGTGTCTTTGCTTCTGCTGCTGTGAAAAGCATTTTCAATATTTGCATAATTTAGAGCATGACATTATGATTTTCAAAGCTTCAAAATGGAGTAAAGCATTTACATAATCTAATTAAATCATGTAAATGTTTTATGATAATATTCAAGTAAGTGCGAAGCTTGTTCCACAGATGCATCCCTTTCTTAGGCCATTGGGGAATCTGAATTTAGGCATGCAGATGTATGTTTCTAGCCCTACATGCTCTGGGAGGTCAACAGAGTACTCACTGAATGCTCTGTTCTTAGTATAACCTCCAAAGCCTGCTTCGCAGAGCGTCATCCTTCCAAGAAGCTGGAAGGTAAGCTGGGACCGGAGGGAAAGCCAGAGCAGATTTAAAAGGCTGCTTGCAACCTCTTATAATTTGAACGAAAGCGATGCTACTGCAGTATGTAATAAATTGCTTCCATTTCAGTGAACATTAAAATAATCCCATGGTGACCCTCTTAGCAGCAGCCCTGCCACATTTGGTATCAGATCTCAGAAAGCATGCATCGTACTTGGATGGGAAGCTACCAGGGGAAGCCCCACAAATCCTCCTGGTGACTGTTGGGTTTGTTTTTGCCTCTGGCTGCACTAACTCACAAAATATTGGAAGCACTTGGCCAGCATCCATTATGAGAGATGCTGTCTCGTAGTGAGATTATTTAAATAATATTTTTTATCAGCACACTCTCACTAAGCTGTCTTCCACAGTAGTTCTTAGTGAATCCTGTCTTTGCTAGCATATACTACTGCAATAAGCAAATGAATTGAAACCTGATTTTCCAAATGTAGCCAAGGTAATGCTAAACCACTACAAATGAGATTCTTTTAGAAAGTACAGCAGCACTGCTTTGCTAAAATGAATTTGTGTAATTGACAAAAAGGTAGGATCTTCAAGACAAGGCCCCTGTCTGTTCTAAATAAGCTCATTGCCATTGATTTTTATCAGTGCCACACTGATCTGCTCTAACTGGTGACAGAGTGTGTGTGTATACATTGCCACTGTTCTGTGCTCTCACAGTAATTGCAATGTTTAGGTTAGGATGTTACCTGTGCCTGGCTGTTGATGTAGCCTGTTTGCTGTTAGAAATATAGGACAGTCTGCAGACACGATGTGGAGCTGGTTTGTACCTACACCATGACTGTGCTGAGACCAGCAGCTCTGATTTTTACCTGAAAATGTGGCTGTTGTAAGGGGAGCCTGGATCTAACATAGTGCGAAATCTGGGGATTCTGTTATTTATTGTCAAAGCACATAGCAATATCCAAAGGTTGTAAATTAGTTTGGAGCTCAGCGGTATGGAAAACTCTGAATATGTGAAAGTCATTGCTGAACTAGCTGACAGAAAGGTGAAATATATCAGTAGTGAATTAAGTCTTCTCTAATTAGACATAGAAATCTAATTACTTTGCAGATTTTTCATCTAATTTTTAAGGGAGTGAAGCTAGTGTAAATTTAAAATGGAAGCAGAGATGTTCAGCACATAGTGTTAACTGCCAAGGAGAAAACACGGTGACCTTATTTGCAGTTGCACATGCATCATGTGTAGGAATGCCTGTCATAGCCATAATGATTTAACATCAGGGCAGGCCAATATTTCTTGGTTCTTCCTCCGCAGTGTAGGCAGTTTCCTTTATAGGTAGAATAGGAAGCTGTAGGTGTTTCTGGTGAAAAATGGTAATGCTGGAGAGGTGCCCTTTACTACAAATCCAGCACTATTCGCTTTAGTTCACCTCCCAAAAAAGAATTTGCAAAGTCACAGCCTGGGGAATGAAGTCACAGGTGGGTGAAGTTTGAGTTTTTGCATGCTTGGATTCTGTTGATTATACAATGTTAAAGCATAGTAGGTGACACTGGGGATGTTTAAAGCTGCTGAATTTTATTTTAAGGTGCCAAGACTATTTCATTGCAGGAAAGAGTCCTTTTAGTTTAAAACCTGCAAAATTTTGGGCACTGTAGATATTTTACATTTGGAGATGGAAACTTGCAGAGCTGTTTAACTCCAAACATGAAGACATTTTCCTTGGAACAGCTTTTCATACTTAAGACATTTTGTAAGATTACAAGTGTTAAATGTCACTAAATATCCCATGTGAATTGCTGGTTTTAGTTCCATAATAAAATCCCTTTTAACATTATATTAACTGGGCTATAGTTGAAGCATTCGGGCATTGAACACTTTCTGTGTTCAAAGGGTAAGGACTTGGACAATCAAGTATAAAATATAGAAAGTCTGACAGTGTTCAGATCAACTCTAAAAGGACAATAAATTGATTTTAAGAAAATACATGCTAACCCAGCCTCATGGCCCATCTCACGTCTACTTGTATAGATTTAGTAATTTTGAATTAATTCCCCTGTTTCTTTTAATTCTTTCTTTTGTTTTCCTCTTAACCTGCTCCAGTCCACCACTGCAAGTAACGTTTATATTATGGCCCTGTTGCAAGGGAATAAATTTGGTATTTCATTTAATTTCTTAGTCTTCGTCCTAAATATTTATGCATAATCTTGCAAATGAGACCAGGATTTCCACAGGGGAAGAAGAATTCAGCTGAGCCTTACCAGACATTTTTGTATCTGGCTCTTGTGTCTCTGGCTACGTACCTGCGTGTGCTTAAGACACTGAAGAAGCCACATGTAAATACTGCAGGAAAGTTGAATATCATAGCAATACCTGACAGCCCTCAAAAATTTCTGAAGGAGAGCATAAATTGGGTTGTATTAAGAAGAATTCTGCGATTCTTCAGCTCTGTTTTCTGGCCAATAATAATTTTTAACCGTCAATATTCCAATATATGAAAAGAACTGACTTGATCACGTTACCTGTATTTGCCTTTGTACGTTGTTCTCAGCATAAGAGAGCCTGATTACAAATGAAAATCTGTCTTGCTAGCGATGGGCATAGGTTCATTCAGTAGTTTTTCTGAAGGTTATGGTGTTTGTTAATGCAACCTTAGCATGTTCCCTACAGCTTTTTAGCAAGTTCACTACTTTTCTGGGTCTTTTAAAATGGTTTTATAAATGCTATAGTTAGTGTCACTGACAGCATGCTTAACGTGAATGAAACAAGGGGCCATAGTCTAAGTTTCAAAAAACCTCAAGTCTAACATGGCTCTTGTCCTTGATCAAACTGTTTGGCATGTTATTCTAGGTTGCTGTAGCTTAAAATAATAACTGTATATTTTTCTTCTGTCTTGGGAACACTCTGGGTCCCATTAATCTCGGTATTCTGAACAGAGAATCAGTTTTATCCTGTACAACTACAGTGTCTGTACACATGACTCAATTAATTTTGTTTACATAGTATCTGACTTTAAAAGAGAGAAGGAAGGATCCCTCTGGTAATTATAAGAAACAAAGGCACAAGATGGTTTAAGTTATTTGAGTAAATTGAAGAGATGTCTGTGGATGTGCCTGAAAAATATTGCCAGGATCTTGAGGTTCTGTGCAGAAATTCACTTTCTAGGTCACCCTTAGCATTATTGAAACATTGCATTCTGTTGATATTTATTAATGCCCTCGTGATTAAGGGGAACACCTGTTGGTACAGTTTTATGTTAGATAAATGTATAACTGGAAAAGAGTAGTGTGACAGTTGGTGTCCAGATCTTACTTTTAAATGCCTGAGTCTGCTCAGTAACCAAGATCACATCCACAAGAATGTCCTTATCAAAGCATGGTGTCTATTTAGAGATGAAAACAAGCTGTCTTATGTGCACCACTGCTACTTGCAGGTCATGGAGCTGTTTGCCATGTTCTATAGTCACAGTCCCATCAGTTTTTCTTTCACCCTTGGAGAACACAAAGATTGGCTGAACTGAATAGAACAGCAGCAGTGCATTATCAGAAGAACAGCTCTGCACTGAAATTCAGAATTAAGTAGTTTTCATGGTCTGTTCTTGCAAAGTATAGTGAGCTACTGCTCCACTATGATGGCATGTGATCCAAAGTGTTGGGAAGGGAGTTTAATTAAAAAAAAAAAAAATTAAAAAAAACCCCATACCTTCAATCCATCTGGTAATGGAAAAAAATTAATTTTGTTTAATTTTTAATCAGACAGCCTGAGACAACCACTGAGCACTACTTGACAATTAGAATACTAATGAAGTGCACACTGGGTTAGTCTGTTTTTAAAGGACAGGAAATAATGCACTCAAAGCTGAGGGATTCCATTTCATTTCAGTCAAGTCTTCATATATTTACCTTCTTACTTTGTAAGAATTCAGGAAATGTTTTCCTTGTTTTCTTCTTTAAAAATCCCACCCCATGGTTAATTATTTTTCAAATACAGAAAATGATAAGTGGCTTTCTTGTAAAACATTAATCTTCACTGTTTGAGGCACCTTCGATGCCTTAAGTGTTTTCTTTTTGTTTATTTGTTTTTATTTTTCCTCTAATGTATTTGCTTCTGTCTACCATTCTGCAACAGTTTGAAGTATTTGGTTTTCATGCTTTCTGTAATTAGATATTGTAAGTATTTGTCCATAGTGTGCAATTTTACAAAAGATAGTTGGGTTGCAGGAAGAAATAAATTGCCCATGCCTAAAGTGTTTATTTCTTATAAAATTTATAAGCAGCTATCTATAGCAAGGGTTGAAGATAGTAGACAATGCTTAATGAATTCAAATGAGTTCTGAGACACAAATTAAGTAGCCTAACCATCCATAGTAGCCATGTCATTCTGGCCTCACTGTGAAATGGACATTTCATTGCCCCTGCTATGTCACGTTGTCAAGCAGAACCATGTAATTATAACCTAGCTGGAATGAAGGATTTGCACTAGCTCATGTCAGGCCCCCTCTGCCAGTTCTAACTTTAAAAGTTTGCAGAGGCTCTAGGTGACTTATCAGGGATATAATCCTTTTGGTGTCATCCTTTCATGCTGAAATCTGAACTCCAGTGCTTCCCTGTGGCCTTGAGCCAGGGCTTGGCTCTAGGAATTTTAGTGTTGAGGTAACAACACTGAGCCTGGGGCAGATGTTTTCCAGGCTTGCTGTACCTCCTCTGTTAACAGATGAGAGTTGAGGAAAAGCCATTAGTGCTAAGAGGAGAGACACCCAAAGGTGTTACCCAAAATACAGCCTTCCCACAGGGAGCAGATCAACGAGGGCTTTTGGTCCTATCCTGACATGTTAGGGATCTTGGTTCTCCTTTCAGTTCTTTGTTCTCCTGTCTCACATCAGGAGCTGTCAGTAACCAGCACCTCAGGACTGGGAAGCAAAGTTCAGCTCCTTGCTGAGCTCTGCAGATCCCTCTTTTACCCCATTCCTTGCTGATTAGTCTCTGCCCTGCATTTGCAATATCAGTTTGTTCCCATTCTAATTGATTCTACTCCAGATCTGAAGGTTGCTGTGGGAGGCAGAGCCAAGTCTACAGTAGGGAATACCATTTCCCAATCTGTTTCCTCCCACTAGGGATGAAAATATATTTAACGTGGGACATGTCAGCTTCTTTCATGAGTTGTTCAATGACGGTTGAGGAAGAGGCATGCCTGAAATTCTAATGACATGAATAAATGTTTGTTGCAATGCTTAGCAAAGAAATTGAAACCCAAATAACCCAGGCCAAACTGGGATATACCAAGCCAACAGCTGGTGGTCTGTTAGGAAAGGGTTGCACACCAGTTGTGAATTTGCTTATGAGACAATGCATAGGGAAGTTTTCATTTTAAAAAGGGCTGCTTAAATTTGTTTTCTTTGTGACATTGTATCAATATTGGCTCTACTGCTGGAAAAGAGCATGTCAGAAAGTTCTGTTCCATATCATCATTCTCATTTTTTTTCCATAATGCTGTGCTGAACTAAAAAATTCTAGTAAATGAAAGGAAGAATTTTGGTTTTTTTCCCACAAGGGTTTTTGTAAAACATAAAATTCAGAGGTTTCAGAACTGAATGAAAGAGTTTAAGTCAAACCTCAAAACTACATTGGTTAAAACAACACAAGTCAATTTCTATCATGCCAGTGTGTAAAAACAATCTGTCTTATATTTTTCTGCATTTTTTCAATTTTAAAAGTATAACCTTTATATAAGGACTTATGTATTTTTTATGCATTCCTGATGTCAAGGGGTTGATTTGTTAGGATTTCTCCTTGCATAATTCCCAGTTCTCAGGGCTATAATTGGTTTTACTGTTTCTTTGAAATGCACAAAAAGTCTGTTATTGTGGACTGGGAGAATTAATAGGGAGTACTTTTGCTATAGATAGTGGTTTTATATTTAAAGAGAAGATGCTTTTTTAACTGTTGGTTTGATGTGGAATCCAGGCTGTGTGATAAAACATACATGTATCACCGAAACCCTTTTTCTTGGGATGGCCATAAAAGCTTTCATTTCTTTGATTAGATAAATAATGTTGTTTTTTCATATTCTATAATTTTTTTCCGCAGATGACATTGCTTCAGGAACAGGAGGTTGTCTGAGCAGTTATTCTACAGCAGCTAGGTAAATTCTGATGCAATGAGGAACAGCTGTAGTTTTCTTTTATGTACTAAACAATTCTTGTATATACTAAACAATTAAAAGAAAAAAAACCAAACAATTAACAGGGGAGAGACAGAGTATGTTACCATCTTTTGGAATAGAGAAGCCCTCGGCCATACGTTGGAATAAAGCTCTGCCCCACTTAAAGGGCCAGCACAGATAAATTAAGACCACTATATTCAAAGAATATCTAAGACAAAATATGAAACTAAAATGTGTAAGTTAAGAATCTTTCTGAGATCTTGCTGGGGATGTGAACAATCACATGTTGAAGGTGAAGTGTAAGGAGTACAGAAGAGATTCTGAGGAGAATGTGGAGCCACCTAGAAGGTGTGGCAGTCCAAGGATGACTGTAGAGGTCTTAATTGTAAACTGGGGCCAGATGAGCAAGAAGCCACACATCTTAATAAAAGATTATAAACAGAAATTTACTGGAATCAGTTCTTTATATTCTGTTCACTGTCTGCAAGTTTTGCTCTGAAAGTTAGTATGTGTGATCTGTTACATGGTAAAGATGGAACCAGTGTGGAAGAGGTGTATGTCAGGTTGAGGAGGACTTTCTCATCCAATATTCCAGCTCACTCCTCTATGAGGTGACAGCTCCTTCTGGGCAGGGACATGGAATGGGTGCTGCTGTTTGTTTGGAATCAGCTGACCAGTTGGGTTTTGCCTTTGTGTCAGGAAGTGGCTCCTGCTAGTCTTAGAAGTGCAACTATTTTATTTGCCAGAGATGGTGAAAGAATAATATTGGTAGTAAAGATCACATCATGTGGCGAATTGGCATGTGCTGCTTTCCTGAGAGATACAGAGCCTCCACCTCTTAGAGAGCACTGAGGCTTCAGAGCACTGCTTGCTTGTTTGCCAATATGTAATTGTCACTAGTGAATGTATTGCTTGCTTGTGATGTACTCAGCATGAGTGTCACAATGCAGAATGGTGTGCTGAACTTAAACCTATGTATATATGTAGTATATATACCACAAATTTAATTTGATATATACCACAAATTTTCTGTGACAGAAGTCTTGAAGCTTAACAAGGAATGGTATTGTATCTTCCTGATACTTAGAAATTATTTCAGAACAATTTTAATGAAGTAAGAAGGCTTTGCTGGAGAATCTCATCATTGTCTCCAAATTCCTTTGGCTTTGATACATTCCAAGGATTGAAGTTAGCTGTTTTTCTATTGAGTCTGTTCTGTTCTTATTTTGTGCTTTCACTGTAAAGTGAATAAAGCACCTATATATTTGTAAGCTACACTACCATGGCCTTCAGCAAACATTGCCATTGATTAAAACACTGGCCAGAGCAGGTTTATCTGATTCTATCAGCATCCAGAGGTTATGAACCTCAGCTTATTAGGGTTGTATGAGTGATGTGATTAATGATATAATACTTCTTCATTCCAGGTTTGCTCTGGAGGTTGACTTCTATAGCAACAGGTCTTCATCAGGGAAAATTCTGGGATAAAGTCTACTAATGATCCAATTTTCAGCTCGATTATGTTGGAGATTCACACTTAGCAGTTAGAACCAAACCCTTACTGGAAAACATATTATTAGAAAGGGAAAACTGGATGAGGGATAAGTTTAATACTGCTAAAAGATATCTGTCTCCTGCTTTGCTTATTTTTAGGGGTTTTATTTATTTATTTATTTCTCTACTTTTGCTTTCAAAGATGCCAACAGTGTTTTGTCATATTTGGGACTACCACATCCATTAACTCATTTAGAACAAGTAATGTTGCATCAGTGTCTGTTGTACAACAAATTGTGTTCATACAGAAGAAATTTAGATATGTGATAGGATGTCCTTATGAGAGGAGATAGTCGTTTATTGTTTTGGAAAACTGCCTTGGAAGAGACTTGGAGAAGCCATGCTTGTGCCCCCAGGCAGAATCAGATTGTCGGTTCTATTTTGTCAATCATCAATGATGGAAAACCCATAGCTACCCTTGACAACCTATTCCAGAATTTCATTATTAGTCTCAATTGAGTGATTTTCCTAAAATCTATGCTGGATCTTTCTGGTTGGTATTTGAGCCCATTATTGCTTGTTCTGTCCATCACTGGTATGCAGAGCAGATACTTTTCTTCCTGTTTTTTCTGTTTCATGCCTTAGGTTTTCCACCTCTGATAGTTCTTGTTGATCTTCTTTTGGACATCTCCTGTTTGTGCATTTCCTTAAATATCCAAAATCATTCTGCAGTGTTATGTGATTCAGACATCAGGAACAGCCCCCAGGTGTCACCCCCAACTTCTTTTAGTTAGTAACAGAACTTTTACTAACTAGCTAATTTTTATCTTATCTGGAGTAAGCACTGTTTCTTCAGCTTGTTAAAACCCATTTGAGTCTTTCACCAGTCCTCCAACATATTTGCAATCCCTATTATTGTCAGGAATGTTTTCTTCTATCATCTAGATTCTTAAGAGAAATGCTAAAAAAACCACTAGACCCTGGGCAGACCCTCTGAAGCAAAATACAATGCATCTTTCTATTTGACAGTGAAACATTGGTCCTCTGTGGGTACAGTTACCTAATTTCTGTTTTCAGATTTCATTGTGACTTACTGAAGTCAAGATGAATGACAATCACTCCTCTTCTAAAAAGGCCTTTTAGCCACAACACAGGAAGAAATTGGATTGTTTTGTCAGTTCGTTCTTAACAAATTCATATTGATTGCCTCTTATGTCTGTGTTATCATATAGCTGCACACAATGGCTTCATCCAGAAATGTTCTTGAATATGAGGTTCAGTTTGACTTGTCTGTGGTTTCTCAGCTGCTCTTTCCTGCTGTTCTAAGCATAGACATGAGACATCACAGAGACGCTATCAGTCCTTATGTCAGTTCAACTATTTTTTTATATATCTTCACTGATACTTGTCAGGCCAATTAAAATTGAAAAATGTAATAATCTATGTTCCCATTTGAGCTCTGACTGTTGTTGCTATTAATTCAGCTTGACACTAATAGTTCTTGTTCATACAGACTAATGCAAGAAGAGCTCTCTGGCTCTCTCTGCATCTTCTCTGCATTCTCTCTGAACTGTTGGCTAATGTAGTCTTTCTGGTTGTCCTAGAAACTGATTAATTTGTTCACAGCTTACTACCTAGATACTTTGTGTGTAACATCTTGCATAATTCTTGTGATTGCTTGAACATGGAATTGTATGGAAATTTCTGGAGAAGGATAGTGGTCCTTTCCTAAAAGCCTGCTTAGGAGGGACATGTTTCTGGAAGGAAGACTGTGGCATCTTGGTTTTGAAACAGGTCAAATGAGGAGAGAGAAGCTTAGGAGACAGGCAGGTGATAGACACCAGGGTCAGAAGGAGGCTGGAGTATTCATACACCTAGGAAGGGCAAAGTGGCTGCTGGATTAAAACAATACGGAAGAGGAAAATGTAAAGATGTGGTAGGGAGAAATGAACTTAATTTTCAAAGCTTTTTTGTATCTATCTTATCTGACCAGTCTGAGACTTTCCTCTTAAAAAAAAATACTGTTCTACTTCATGTTTAGATATTGTAAGGACTTTGGTGTTTTGGAGCACTCACTTTAAGGGCAGGCTATTGGCAGATCAGCTTCAGAAGTTTGCCTGACCTGATCTGTGCTCAGCTGTGATCATAGGGTTCCTTTGTTACTTATTGTCATGTTCTGTGTCTTGACCTCTTTGCTTGTGCTCCAGCTGTTTGTGCCATTCTTTAATGCTCTTCTTTAGTGATCTGACCTAGTTGGTAAGCTCCTTTCCTGTGTTTGAGGTCAATGAGGAAGTCATGATTTAGCAAGGCTAATCTCTTACGCTTCTGTCATTTTACATGGAAAGGGGCTGAATTTTTGTCCCGTTATTAGTTCTCTCTCATGCTGTCAACTCTATTTTACTTCTTTCTTGTGCATTGAGAATGGCATTAATGTCTGATTTCCAGGATGAAAGGTCAGATATGTCCATAGAGTTCAGTCCTAACTTTCTGTAGGATGGAGTACTTGCTCTTAAACTCATGGCTTCTGGTTGTAACATTGCCTGGCTTTCGCATTATGGTAGTAACCAGCTTCTTCCCTGTGAGTTGTGGGGTTAATCTGTACAGCTGGGTGCTGTCCTGTATAGCTGTTCAAGAGATTTGTTATAGTGACTTTTGTGTCCTTTGGCATCCTCCTCATCACAGATATATCTCTGACTTATTTTTCAGCTCCCCCGCTTGCTTTATACCACCAGGTATCATCGAATCAAACATCTTCCCAACCTTTACTGGAGCACAAATGTAGATGTCTCTTCTTTCAAGTACAGGTCAGAACTATGGGCAAGGTATTGATATTCCTTCCTGAGCATGGCTTACAGCTGCAGCTACACACAGAACAAAGAGATGGCTAGAGTGGATATTGCTCCTCTGTGTATTATAACTGTATAGTGACTGCTCCTTATATCCCCTTTAGGCTTTCTTCCATTTATTGCTCAAACACATCCCAGTATGGAAACCATTAATAAGTTAGTGTTGCAAACTGATAAATTTCCCATTTTTTCCTCCTCCAAACATGAAGCGAGGTATACTGAACTCTACATGTGTGTTTTCAAGAAGAATTTGGAAAAGAAGATCTGACTGTATTAGTGAAGAAGGACATAAAAGACTTTTATTTAAGTTATGTATGATTAGACTATCATCTTTTAAATGTTCATGTATGATCTTGGAGGAGAACTTCCAAGCATAAAAGAACATACTTAGACCTGCATTATGTGATAAGGAACTTTACCTTAATTTCTACAAGACACTCAAACAACACTTAAAAGACTTCTACTGTGCAAACTCTTTTCTTTTTGAAAATACTTTGGCTTCACTGTTGTGATGAATATTATTCGGAAAATTACCAGGAATTTAGAGAGTACTCAAGGTAATCTGAAGCAAATTCAGAAAAATAAGATAAAATATTCTACTGCTGTGATTTAATTTCTTGAAATATATTTATTTTAGTAATGTAACTCATTGCAGGAGGATACTGAAACAGAGGTCAGAAGTATACTACTTTTTCGTAGGAATACTGGGAACATTTGCACTGGATAAGTTCTTTTTCTTATATCCAGATGCAAACAACTAAAATATATATTTATAAGGTATAGATTTGTTCTGTTCTTCTCTGAATGTCTGATGCTAGCTCATGTCCAGAACAAAATATTTAATTAGATGAACAATTTGTTGTCTGGAATGACTGTATATTTTGTTGGATATTTCCATGAATGTGTAAAGGAATTGGAAATTACAAGTTTTGTCCCAATGTAAAATTGTGCACAAATCTGTTGTTCTGGCTGCTCTTTTTCCTTTTATAAAATATAGCAGTTCATATGAAATCTAAAGGAAATTAGCAGAGGTGAACAGAAGTCAGAAAAGTTAAACATTTTCCTAGTAAAATTTTATGTGGCCATGAAAATGATGGATTTCGTGATTTTTTTCAGTGTAGTAACAGTACTAATTGTAGCTTGCCATCAGTGTTAAGCTAGGATTTTGAATTTAGCCCATGGCAGTGTAACAAGAACTTATGCCAACTTGCAGAGCTGTGCAGCTGATGAAAATCTCCACTCTAAGAAGAGCCTTTAAAATGTGTGAATGCAGAACTCCAGCTCTGTTGTTCTTTGGAAAACATTGGAGCAGTTTCTACTCTGACGTGTGCCAGTATAAACCTCAAATTATTTTGGTGATGACTGTTGAATAGTTTTCATCAATGCATTTGAAATAGTGGATCTTTTTCATTTAAATGGGCCTGAGTTTGTGGGCAGGAAGGGGCTAAGAAAGTTAAAATGTCCTTTTAGCATCAGGCAGCCTGGCATACTGCTTGTGCCTTGGGGCTAGGTCTGTCCCTCTGTGGCAGCAACCCATGTAGCAAGACCTTAGTAAAGCAGATGATGTAACATCACCAAAATAAGAGGGTCTTCATTTATGTTGGTACATGCAGAGATTTGTGCAACACCTACACTGCCTTTGTTGTTTTTTAAAAGCACAAAAGTAAATAAAGAAACAAAACTAACTAATTTGTTTTTTTCCTGAAGCTTCAACCTATAATTTGCTTAGGAACATTTTCGAAGTCCATTCTAAGCCACTGTAATTCAGTTTTCCATTAAATTGTTGAGATAAAACAGTTCAGTGGTAATATAATTGATAAACATAATGCACCTAGCATATCTCTGATGTATTTCTTCTGAGGAAAACTGAAATTAAGTAAAACAAGAACTAATAGTTTAAGGAGATATTAAAGGTGCACTTGGGGTTGCCTCTATTAGTATATTTGGTGACTGTAACCCTGAAAATTATTTTCAGGGCAGATCAGAAAGATGTGCATGTTGTATATCTGAATAGTTGGGCTTTGTAATGTACTCACTGTTAACTCATGAGTTAAACCCAGAGCAGCCAGGTTTCTTCCTTCTACCTCTAAGCAATGACTAGTTATGGCTCTTGGATGGGACTTACACCACCTTCAGAGCTGTGTAAAGGAGACAGATGGAGATCCTTATTCCAGTGATTAGTTACTGGTTCCTCCCTGGCCAATAACCTTCAGGATTTCTGTCACTGAGTTTGGTCTGTCTAGAAGCCAGAGTTCTGGACTGAAGTAGTTATCTCTACCTTCTGTAGTCTTCAGAGAGGAAGGGCCAGCTGGACAGAGCAAGTAATCCCATCTATCTTGGGATGTTGATGAATTGCACTGTGAAAGTACTTATTCATAGAGGAAATTTAGGCAATGATCTCAGCCTGTTAAAAAGGGATGAAAATATTCCTCCTGTAATGGGAAGCTGTAAGTAATCAAGGAATAGTCCCACCTGCCTACATGCATTACTCCCAGTATTGCTATGCCTATTTCTCATGAATTATTTAAAATGGCACCTGTCTCTAAATCAAAGCATCACTTTGGTAAGACTTAAATATTATTGGAACTAGAACTACTTTCCTGTTAGGAGGCTTCTGTCTTTGGTACCTGTTATTATATGCTCCCCAGAAGGAAGCACTAGAGATCATCTAGCTTAACCTGCCCAGAGCACATCCGACTGTAAAGGTAGATGAGATTGTTTAGGTCCAGTGACATGTAGAACATCTCTAAAATGAGCCAGAAAAGTTGTCATGTGTGGGATGTACAAGTCAGCAATCCCAATCTTCTTTATTTTCTCATCTTTTTTCTTCCCATCCTATGACAGTAAATCGGCTTCTTCAGAGTTCCTATTTTGGAATTAACATCTGAGTTGATTGCAAACTCCCAAAGGATATGATTCCAGTAACCTAATCAGGTGCTACACCCTTGGAGTATCACATAACAGTGTTTGAGGAATGCTCTCCAAAGGCACTGCCAGCCAAGTGTATTTTGCTTTCTTGTGAAAGAACGTTTTTCATTATTTTAAATTTAATTTTGCATTTAAACAATCCTTTAAAATGTATAAAGGTGCAGAGTGTTAGTTTTCTCTATTTAGTTTCTATTTCCAAAGAAGGTTGTTATCTTGGAGATCAGTGGCAGGCATTTGGATAAAGCCAAAAACGATACTTCATATGTGTGTGCATTGGATAAGACAGATGGCAAATAACAGAGAGCTTAAATTTTGAATGTATTCCTTCAACCTATGTTATTTTAGTCTTTAAAAGGCAATGCTTTCATTTCATCAACTCAGCTAAATCTGGGGATACAAATATGCTTTCTACAAAGCTGAGAAAATACATGAAACCATTATTTTGTCATGTCCAGGTGAAAGTCAAAGGCTGTTTCTTGCTATGCAGCCTTCTGGTTTACAGGCTTACAGGTTTACTTGTGGATATCTCAGTGACATTCCATGGCTTACCTTGCAATTTTGGCAAATTTGGTTCAAGGAGACTTTTTTGAATTAACTTCAGTCAATTCCAAACCCAGACATTAGGTTTTTTTGATAATAGAATTCCTGACTTCTGTTCTGTTTTTGAGAACTGTTGATTCTCAAGTATTACAGACTCTTCTAAGAGTCCTGAGAACTTTATGCTTCTCAGGATTAAATTTTGGGAAGTTGTCTGCTGTGATGATCTTTTTTCTTCCCCTTAATATTAAGGCTACTCCATTCTGCCTCTGCTGTGGAACATTATAAATTGCTTTCATATGACTTGTGTTTCCCACTGAGTTGCAGATACTTTGGATTTAAGAACAGCCCTGTAGAGATGAAGCTTTCCTAAGAATTTTCATTTCCATTAAAGCTTACAATGTTAATATTTTTAGCGAGGCTTTTCAACTTCTTTTACAGAAGGTATGCTTTCCTAAGTAGATGAGGCATGTTACCTCTCTGTGGGAATCCTTCTTGTGTCATAGCCAAAAACTGGCAGTTTAAAAATCTTCTATTTGGGCTTTATTACTTTCAGCAGAACCTTTCAGTGCAAAAACCCAGATGTTTTAATGCATAAAAAAAAGGACACTCTGTTACACACACCTCGCCAAATCAATTATTCGGTAAAATGTTTGTGGTGAAGCAGCAGTTAATGGAAGAGTGGCAGATGTCAGACACAGAAGTGTCCATTTCACTATGGTGCTCCATGGTCTGTTGTGACAGCTAAATGAAGCAGCTGAACAGCTGTCAGCATGTTAATGTTTTGGATCAAATAAACACGCTTGGAAGAACTTTCCTCTGATTTTTAAGACTTAATGACTTTGAAGGCAGCCGTGCTTCTTTGCAGATGAAGTTTGAAGTGTTTTTTAAGTGAGGCCAGACACAATGAGGAATAACATTGGACTGCAGGCTAGACTCGTGTATTTTGATTTCATTGGAACTGTGTAACTGAACCACAGTGGGGCTTAGAAATTCTTACTCAGTCTAAACAATAAAATTAAATCAAGGTTGCAGTGAGGTAGATAGTTTTCTTCCTTTGCTTTACTAACCATGGAGAAACCGTAAAGAAATAGGCACAAGACAAGCTTTTAACCTGTGAAGAGTGAGGAGACAAATCTGTCAAAAAAGCTGGACACAAATAAACATAAATGCAATATAACATCTGTCCATTTCAGTCAAATACAATGCAGAAGGCTCAGGGATGACCATTTAAAAGTATTTGTTTGGGGTTTTTGTAGTTGGCCAGTGATTGCTTTATAACGTATTCAGCTGATTCTCCACCAGGCTGTGGAAGATGAGAGAAGGGGTTTGCCTGGGAGCTCTACCAAAAAAATAACTTTTTCTCCATTAACCCTGGGAGCTTTATTACATAGCTTTCATAAAGAAAAGTGATACCAGCAACAGTTAGATATTAACTTGCTCTTCTTATATTTCTTTTTTTTAAATGCCAATATGTGTATGACAAGCAAATCTAAATAATCATTGTAATGATAAATATTAAAAATATTTGAATGAAGTAAGTGAAAGGAAAGTGTAATGCTGTTGAAAAATGAGGGTCACTGCAACTTAAGCATAGAAATTTGCAAACTTGTTGCTTGAGTTTTTCATTTGGTCACTGTTTCAGGAATCTTGGGGTTGAAATTCTGTGGTAGTCACCCCACATTTAGACCAGACAGAATTGCTTCAGAGCCCCATTGCAAGGGGTCTGGCAGACTTTTTTTATTAACCCTTGTTCAGGGGAAAGATCTTTGTATTTCTCTATATTCACTTATTTTCTCTCTGGAATTATTGCAGTGCTCTCATCAGTTAGCAGACAGGCCACCATGCCTTGCTCGGTGAGCTTCCAGTACCTTCCTCTTCTCTTCTGTTTCTCAGGCCAGATGTGCCCCTTCCAGTCCTCACAAATCTCTCCTTCCTTCTTTGGTCTGACCAGATGTGGCTGTGGTATTTTGGTGGAGTTTGGTTTGTGGATTTTATTACATTTTCTTGGCCAGCTTGGACAATCATGCCCATAAGTGTAATTGTAAAATACATAGAGAACTGAAAATCAGATCCTTAATTCATGGTTATGACTGTCAAATTCTGAACTGGTTTTTATGCCATAATAGAGTAAGTACATGCCATTAATTGGTTTTGGTCTTGGAAGCAGCTCTAATCACAGTAATTTTTTATTAGCTTCTCTTTCATGCTCACCCTCAAATTCTCATATAAGAGCCTTAGCACATAGAAATTATAATTTCCATTTCTGAAACCTCTAAAATTTTACAGTTGCTTTTTTCAACTCAAATAGGACGTTTTCCCCTAGAAAATACTTTGATACCTTTACTTTTCACCCATATGATAAATGAATAAGTTTTAATCACTGTTTTTGTAGGGATTGAGTCTCTTTCAGGTTTTCATTTCTAAGTTGAAATTGGCTAAATAAAATAAGTGCAACCTCCATGTCAGTGGAAAGCAAGGAGAGTTATAAAGTAAGATTCTACATGTGTAGCTTTGCAACAATAGAATAAAAAGTGGAATAATGAACTGTAAATGTATCTAATTACATAAATAATGCATTTGTGTAATTGTGTAGTAGGGGTGTGCTAATGAATAAATTACTTTTAATTGTAGGATGCTTGATTGTTTCAGAAATATAATTGATTGTAATCAAGAATCAATTAAATGCTGCTAGTAATTGTATTTATCAAATTTAATATATTATTACAGTTTAGAAACATTTTCAAAAAGGGAAATACTAAAGGACTGTGTTGGTGTTGTGTGTTCATACCATTGGGTTGATGGGGTGGCGCTTGCTATGACAGTGCACAACAAAAAGAAACATGTATTTTCTTCTCGTCTTTGTTTCTGATCCCATCTTATCTGTGAGGATAAACAAGGGTTTAGACTTGCTCGGTATTCATGACTCTTAGCTTGCTGTGTGAAGTGGGCTTTTATAGAAACCAAGTGCCCTCATGTGAGCCTCCTTCAGTGGTGTGATGCTTTGCAGTCCTGGCCAGATGAGAGCAGTGCTCTGAACAGCAGGATGGTGATGCACAGGGCATCCAGACCTGCCTGCCTCCTCCAGGTGCCCTCCAAGCAGTCAGCCCTAGGAATGCTTTCTCTGCCAGTCCCTTTTTGGATTGTAGTGTGTCTTGTGAAACTGTTAGCTTTTACTTCAAACCAGTTTATTATTCTTTTTGTAAATAAAACTTTATCTACTGGTTTCAGTTTGAAGGATCTTTATGTACATGATGTGCATTAGGTCTGCCTTCCCATGGCTCTGCTGGCTTTACAAATATGAAAGACAAACAATTAAATGAAGTCAATATGACTCTAAATGGATAGTGACCCGACTAGGTAAATGAAGAGGGCTCTGTTTTAACATGGACTTCATTTTGCTGTCAGATGCAGGTGCTTTGTTAATGCTGAACCATTTTTGGTCTTTGTAGAAAGGGCCAATTTTGAGGCCCATTACACGGTAGATGGGAGAGTGGACTGTCCATTAACTGCATAAAGTACCATATGTGCAATTCATGTTTCCATGGGTTTGCAAGTCTAATCAACAAACTTGACCAGATTGTGTGCCATGGGAAAACTAAATCTGCACTAGGGAGTAGGGTAAAGCAGAGAGCTCCCTTCTAAGGGAAGCTGTCTAAGGACCTGTGATCTACTAGTGCAGTTCCAGGAGTAGCAGCCTTTCTTTGACAAGTGTGCAAAACACATAGATAGTAAATATAGAGAGTGCCATCTACTGACCTGTAAGGGAGACTATATACATATGTCCAGGATGAGTCAATAAAGTTGCTGTTGTTGTGCTCCAAATGGCTTCCTGACTGTAGATGCATGAGTCTGATTTGGGCTCGACTTTCCCCTTTAGCATCAAAGAGGGATCAGTCAAGCTGCCTCATGTAATCTTGGTGTTTCTAAAAACTTGTCCTTGTAACCAAAACCCCAAGACTGATATGCAATATTTCAATGGGAAGGAGGGTTTCTTTTAAACCATTATTTTTAAATCAGCTTGGGTAGTATCTTAACTGGGTATTTTCTGAAGTTTTTAGATCTGGTGTCACTGGAAATGTGATGGAATCTGTATATTGTCCTTGGACTCCTTTTGCTGAATGAGCTGTGGAGTAGCTGCAGAAGTAGATGCTGGGTCACTTCCCCTGTTTTTTTTTCTCAGAAAATGGAATGTTGAGTTTTCATTTTACTACAGATAAATGCTCTATCAGGTAATATCTGACTATCGCTATAAATCGCTCCTTAGTTAAACAAAGAGAAATTATCAGCATCACTTGCTTTCCTATGTGTGGGGGCTGTTATTTCACTAGTGAGGTTTTGAATTTGAGGATTAAGAGAGTATTTGACCTTTTTGTTCTAGCACTGTTTTCTGGACATAAAGGAGAGGGGGAGGTACGGAAAAGAGTACAGAAAAGGGAATTCTGGACTTCCCCTTTACCCCAAGAACTGAGCTTACTGCTCAGAAAAGGTTAAAAAGACAGAAGCTTAAAAAGATAAATGTTAGGAAATATTAATCTATGAATAAAGAGCAAAACAAAAAACCTTTTTATTTCACTGTATAAATCTGAAGTGTATCATATCTGGAATGCTGGACTCAGCTTTGGTCTCTGTGTTTCAATAGAGACGTTACATAAACTAGAGAAGGGTCATAGAGATGATTGAAGAGTTAAGGAGCTGCTACTGGGCTCAACAGGGTCCTACAAAAAATGGTTACTCTCCACTACTCACACTTGAAGAACTGAGAGGCAACCAAATTTAGAAAAATGTTGCTGTGCACAGATGAAATTGTGAAACTTGGTCATATATTATGGTCTGAGACACAAAATAATGGAATTAATGAAGAATTCATGAAGATCACTTTGGCTATTAAGAGTTGTCACGATTGCAGCCTTTGAAATAGAAAGCCCTTTCCCTTCCAACTTGGGGCAATCAACACTATATGGCCAGAAAGGATAACTTTTTTCTCATCCCATTTCTTATATTCTCCTCTAATTATGGCCTACGGAATAGATCAGGAAACAGATTATTAAACCAGGTGGATTTTTATTCTAACCCAAAGCAGCAGAAGCCAGAAGATAAGACCTTCCCTCCTACTCTATGCCTGCAGAGTCCTGCCCTGTTTTCTGACTGCTCTGTTTGTGGCCCAAAGAGATGAAGTATTTTTGCACAAGTACCACTGGGTGTCATTTGGGATGACTGGGAGGCTCTGCTCAGGGTGTCCTTTAAGGAGGGAGAGAAGTGTGCCCAGAGTGAGGTTCCCAACTCTATTTTGTAACACAGGTGCCTAAAATAACTCAGGACTGTAGTGCCAATCTTTCAAACTCCAAAGGCACTTACTGCCTCTGTCTCTTAATTACAAACCAAAGACAATATCATTCAGTTCATCTATAAATGTATCTTGATGTTGCTTGTCAAGAGGATTTCTTCTGGCTTTTTTAAACTCAAGTGAACTATTTTGATTATGAGATAATATAAAATAAACATGTCACTAATCAAGTGAATATGTTTGTGTGTAAATATACTGCATCATTCATATTAGCTGTTTTAAGAGGAAAATAATGTACAAAAATGGCAAATTTCTACAATTGGAACTCTTCTAGGTGTCTCCAGTTTCTTCCTATGCCTGCCTTTCAGACATGGTATGCCAGTTCCCACATTTCCGTAAAAGCTTTGGTTGTCAAAGCAATGTTCCTTCTTTATAATTTTAACCATGTAATTTGCCTCATGTTGAATGTCACCCTTGGTCCATATCAACAAAACACTTTCAAAGGATTAAATAACTCTTTCTTTTTGTCTCCTTTGTTTCTTGACTTTCTTAAGTAATTCTTTACCATTGAGGTGGTGACACAGCGCCCTGACTAAGGAACAGTATGTGTCATCTTCAAGTATACAAAAAAACCCCAACAAAATGACAAAACCAGAGAAAGATATTCATATACAGTCGGTTAGCAAACCTAGCAATCATGCCAGCTTCCCTAATCAGTTGCCAGTTATGTTCTGTAATCTCTTTGCTTCCTGTAATATAAAAATTCTTTTCATTCACTTTGTTAATAGGGTTTCTTCTCTGGGCTTAACACTTACATTCCACTTCTGGGTTTGTTCTTTCAAAGTTTTATCCTGCTGGCATGCAAGCTAGTGTGAGAATGTCTGTAGAGGATGATTTCACTGAAGGAGGCTGGCTGGAAGGGCATTAGTGTCCTGATGCAGGTGAGTTTTGTGAGCCTACACCTGAAGATGAGAATGTTGCACTGATATTCTTTTGGGTTATTTAATTTTTAAGCCACAGTGTATGTTCAGTGTGAAAAAATGTTATTTAACAAAGTTAATTGTGTGATTGAAATAATTTGCATGAGAGTGGTAGTTGGATTAATAATCTCAGTCCTTGCAATGCTACAGTGCTACACCACTGTTATCCAGGAGGTCACACTTTGGCAAACACAGAGTTCATGCATTTCTTTCAGTGATAATACTGTCAACTCCAATTTAAAACAGCCTGGTTTAATGCAGAGCTTACCAATAATTTGTAGTGATCAATGAGATTTAGTGTTCATGTTCTGAATGAACAAGTAAGGGTTGAGTGGCCTCCTGGGGATTCTTTTCTTGTCGTTGGCTGGCTAAAAGTTGAAGCTGTAATTAATGGATGTAATGTTAATTTTAGGATGTAAAAATGTGAACACTTGATATTTTTTACAGTCAGAAACTCATGAAAGTTAAATCAGGATGCTGTGTCAGTGATTGAATTTTATGCCCTTGTTTTTTAGCCATACTAATGTAAGCAAACCCTGGCTAATAGCCTCTGGTAGGAGCAGCGTGCTCTGAGACAGCAGAGCAGTTGTGTTGCAAGCTTTCTTATGGGCTCTCTTTCCCATGTGGAATGACCTCTTTCCTGTTTCTTTGAGGTAAATTCTCCAAGATTCTTGACCTGATCTGATGGAGGTGGGAAACTGAATGGCAGTTTTAAAATCACTAGTCTCCATATGAACATTGTCTAGCACATATTGCACCTTTAAAAAAATGAAATAAATAAATGCTCTCCCTGCACCCAAAACCCAGCTATGGCTTTAGCATCTTCAGGCATAGAGGCATTTCATGCAGTCTGTTGAATTAAAGGGATTTTTTTCTCGCTCCTCATACCTGATTTTTATGTATACAACACTGAACTTGTTGAAAAAAAAAAAACTTAAAGGAGTAAGGCAATAAGAATAAATTGCTGAGAGCTCCAGTGAGAAATGTGTCATGTGAAATCATGAAGGAAAGAGCCAGCAGCTGTTACTGTGTTCCTGGGAGAAATAACCCCTTCACAGTGAAACACAAGGATAAGACAGAGGAAAACATATTTTAGCTCTCCTAAGCTCTAGCACTTGATGTAAAGCCAGTTCTGATTTAGAGGGGGTAAGAGAAGGGTATTGGTTTTTTGGCAAGAAATGTAAATTACTTGTCATACTTGTTGCTAATTGTAGTACTGTAGATTGGTCAGTGTCTATATATATTTTTTTTTTTTCTAAATTACAAGATCAATTTGGATTTTGACATATTTACAAATAAGCATGTTTATTTTTGATGCACATCAGATACATGTATGTTAATGTTCATACTTTTAGAAGAAATCATACATCAACTACAATTTCTAGCCTAGGAGTGATACAAGGACATTCTTATCCCTAAGTTTTTGTGCTCAAGACTAGTTAAGAAAGCCAAAACAAATTCACAGTTTAAAATAGCATATTTCTAAGATTTAGGGGGTTGTCAAGAGTTGACAAGTTATTTTTGCCCCACATGAATGACACTAGGTGCAGAATAGTTATGGTAAATTTGGGAGGTTATTGCTCAGAATCCAGTATCTCCTAAACTCTAATCAGTTCAGGCTCTGGATGTGTGGATTTTATTAATATTCCTGAACTGAGTCATATAGACATGAGTTATTTGAGGTGGCATTGCAATTTTTCCTTAGCTACTCAATAATTGCTCTGGAAAAACTGTTCAGATTCTGTTCTTGCTGCTGGAGGAAGCTGGTATGTTAACCCACTTTTGCTGACTTTGCAGTTATTTAAATTTATCACTTTGGGGAGGTTTTTTTTCAGAATCATGTCCTCAAATTGCTAAAATCTCATCTCTGGAGGAACTTTTATCATTGTTTCATCTGCAGAGGAAGGCGTAGTGGAGAGGATTCTTCTGCTTCCAGGTTGCGTTTTAAGATTCCGACAGCGAGTGGTCTGAGTGCAGCAGGAGTGTCTCAGACACTGCGACCAGAATTCACAGCTTACCTACTGAGGGCTCTCTGCATTCAGTATTTCTGAGTCTCTTCCTGTCTCTGCCATTTGTTGTGCTGACTGTTTTCAAGTGCCTAACTGTTCCCTGTAGCCTGTAATTGCAAGGTCAGTGTAAAGTGAAGCTGTGCCTTGTTTAGGAGAAGACATGAACAGTCTGTTTAGGCCATATGTCGTTGCCTTGTCCTTTTGTTGAAGACTTTGGGTAGCTCAGGGTGTTATGTACAATGATTAGGAGCACCAAAATCTTTCAGAGTATTCAGCTGGGGCCAGCTTAGCTCCAGTATGTTTGGCAGCTTTGTGGGGTCCCCGCTTGAGTCTTAGATGGGTAGAGAAAGAAAGTTGTTCTGGTCTGATATTTGATTTTTGAGAGTTAGCTAGTACATATTCCCTGGCTTTTCTTGCTATTTCTGCATTTTTATTGCAGATAACAAATCCCAACAGATATCTATTTTCCCATTTTTTTTCAAAAGCATAATTTGTCTCACATCCATGGGTGTCACTGTTCTATATGAGCCAGCAGCCAGTGTGTGGTGGAAATTTTTTTCCATTAATTTTACTGTTTTTTTTTTTTTTTTAAGAACTGAGACTTTCTTTGCCATGATTGCAAAAATGAGGGAAGGGTCAGACTATGTAAGGATGCTTCTTTGTCAAGTAGCTTGCTTGCAGCCTTCCCTTGATGTTCAGTCTAGGTGTTTGCTCTAGCTATTAATTTGGTAAGAAGCACGTAAGGACAGAGATCTATTATTTCCTTGCTGGAAAAAAAAGCACAGGGTACAGCTTTGTTTTAAAACAGATTATGGTTGCTAAGTAACAGTCCCCTAAATTGAGTGTCTTCCCCAAAAACTAATTCCAAAGTCTTAAAAAGTGCAAAATGAAAGACACGATAAATCTTACTCTGTCCACGTGATTTTCAGACATTCTGAGTTAAACTTTGGTTCTGCTGTTGTTGGTGGAGAAGGCTCCTGCTGTCTCAAGAACACAAGTATTTCTGCACTGATTCTCATCCAGAGTAGAGATTTTGCAGTATAACACACTTATTTGATGAATTCTGTTCTTATTAATGAACTAATTAATAGATTTTTCCACATTGCCTCCACTTTCTCACATCTGCAGTATTGGGGTTTTTTTTTTTTTGGTTTGTGAGGCAAGTAAAGAAATACTTAAACATAGGAATGAAACTGGACATTGTCATGTATTCAAAAGGAAGAATGTTTCAGATGCAGCTAATGATGGCTGCTTCCATCAGCGTGTGTTTTGTTTCCCAGTGGATTATGTTGGTCATATGGGTGTGGCACAGCTATGCTTTTTCTTGCAATGCTCACAAAAAGACAGGAAAGCAGATCTAGGTTTTAGGCTGAGGACTAGAATCACATCCTTATCCTTCACAGCCAGTGCTAAGTCACAACACCTCTTGATCAAATCAATAAATCTCCTTCAGGGCAGAGACACCCCAGGTAATGTCTGAGATAGTACCAGGGATGAAGTGAAATAGGCATGGAAGTGGGCTCTGCTCCTGAGCTACCAAGCTCTGCCAGAGGAGGTTTATTAGGTGAAGAGAAGTGCTGCACTGATACTTTTGGACCAGGGTTAGTTCACCTGGGTGTTGCTGTGCAAAGTAAATAAATGAGCATGGCCAGGCACTTGCTTAGATGTTTAAGCCCTATCCACTCATACTGTAGACATGCCTTACAGTAATTATATTTGTGGACTTGGTTATGTTGTATGGTTTGTGTCTATTTCTTACTCATTCGAAGATTTCAAACTGTTGACAGCTTACAAAAGTTGGCAAATGCTATTGCAGGTAATACTACTACTTCTATGTTTGCCAAGTTCAGGGACCTTGTAAACTGACTTAGAATGTTAATTTCTCATCAAAATATGTAGCAAGCCACTTTTCCAAGTCTCTCAGCATAAACTTCTCTGTTTTGCAAATGTATTTGTAAGAGCAGTACTGATGCCAGCATGCACAAGATGATTATTTTATGTCTGCAATTAACTAGACAATACAGTAAAGTGAAATTGTAAGTATATTGTTTCCCAGTCACTTGATGTTTCAAGTGTCTGGACCTAGTGCAGTGCAGGGGATCTTTTTTTTGCCTTTGACATTGAGCATCCCTGCCCATGGGAGGTCGGAACTGTATGGTCTTTAAAGTCCCTTCCAGACCAAAACAGTTTTATGACCCTGTGACTGAGTTTTTGTGTTGGCACTCCGCACACTGTCCATCCTGTCCTTGCTTTTAGTGGTGCTGGGCTCTTGTGCACTCACCTGGAGCTGCTCTGAACTTGTCTCAGGCTGAGCACTGGCTGGTTGGAGCATATGTCATTGAATGGGAACTCTGTGCAGCAGAGTTGTGTTCTCAGATGAGCATCTCCTCGCTCTTCTGTGGCTGACAAAAACACCAGAATAGGTAACCAAAGTTTTAGGAGAAAAAAAAAATCCCCATTTGCCTCCACCACCCCCCCCCCCCCCAAAAAAAAAAAAAAAGGTATCCAGAACATCACCAGACTTAGGGAAAATGGGAAGCTTAGGAGAGTAGTCACTGTAGAACAGGGACTATTAAGTTATTTTTCTCCCTTCAGATTTAAGTCACTGAAGGTAGTTTTGTCCTTGTTTGTCTAAATGTAATCTTCTTGCAAGCAGCTTGATTCTTAAAATGAGAAAAAAACCCATCCTGTAAAACCAGATCCTTTCTGTCTTCTCCTCAGTAAAAGGAGTGAACTGAGAAAATCCCACAGAGGATTTTTTCTCTGTGTGTTGGGATCTATTTAAAGCATTTTCATGAATTGTGTCCATTTAAGCAAGTGATTCAGATTGTAGCAGTAAGCAGCTTCCTCATTACTTACCACTCCATGAATCTCTGTCAACTAATGTATTTAACTGCCAAAGATTTTCTATTCTCATTCATCAAAAATACCCTCAAATCATTGATTAAAAACATTGATGAGAATTAGACCAAAAAAGATCTTTGAAGAACCTCACTGTTTAGTTGTCCAATTCATCAATGTTTTCCCAGTCACTTTATTTTCAGATGTGCTGGTAGTTTTTGAGACCCTCAGTATATGTTAGATTTTGCTACTTGTGTATTCTGTCATTTCTAAAACAGTAAGATTTTAAAATCAAGATGTCATGTAGTACTAAGTATCTTTATTTTTTTAATCCAAGTGTTTTATCAACGGAAATGTTATTACTAAACTCATATCTGTCAGAAAAGGTTAGTGATTCAATTGGGCAGACCTAGTTACCATGGAACATGTTGACTGAAATAGTTTTATCTTTTAACGTCTATTTTTTTGTTGATAGTCTCTATTTTTGAATGATCTATTTAGATATCATAGGAACCATTACAGCACCACCTTCCCACTTTTTTTTTTTTTTTTACTTTTTATAGACCTCTAACAGTGAAACCAATTTTAATGGTTTTGTAATCATGTACAAATCACCTTATTTTTCCAAGAGATTTATCAGTAATTAACAATATTTTGGAAAGCCCTGTATCCTTTAGAAAATAGTAGATTCTGCTATCATTATCTTTCTCATTATTTATATATTTGTGCCTTTCATCAGTCCTTTCAAAGCAATTTAATATTAATAAAAACAATAATAATTGTTATTTGAATATCATGATCATAGTCATGACTGAAACATTACATTTAGAAGTTCTTGCTGTATTCTTTAGTATATTCTGTACCACATGCTGCTTGAAGGAAATAAACACAACATCATAACTGTTTTTCAAACCAGCCACTAACTTTTAAAGTCAGTTTTTAACTCTTTTGTCAATGGTACTCAGTATTGCATTACCTCTGTTGCTGCTGCATATGCTCACTAAACAAGTTTTGTGCTTTTAAAAAAATCGAAGAATGTTGAATGACATTCAACATAAGAATATTTTTGTCCAGTCCTGCACAACATGGGCAGCCATTAAAGAAAGATTTTACCTGTTTTTCTGATGATAGAAGAGGATGACCTGCAGTGTCCCATGTTTGGGTTTGTGTGCTGTAGTTCTTAAATTCCACATTATCTGCTGAAAGGCAGATGCAGACACAGTGATGTACTGTGCCCCTGGTAAACTTGAATTCCATTGTCTTAATATTACAATCCATTCCACTGGGTTTCAGTTATATTTCCAATACTTTGGGGGTTTTCCTCTGTATATGAATATCTTCAATTTGTGTCACCTGTTACTTAGGCAACTAGTGTTCATTGTTGGGCAGGGTTTTTTTAAAAGTATGTTCTTTGAAAAGTTCAGTGGAGCAGATTTATTTCGTTGTGAGACTATCTTACATAGCACAGTGTTTGTGCCATAATTTTTCTATTGAATGAAAAACCTTTCGGGCTACTCTGTCAAGTTTATGGCTTTGGAGGGTGAAATTTGACAAAGATAGGCCCAACCGAAGCATGGAACCCCCTCTATTCCAACAGACTTTTCAGCACTTCTGAACCCAAACCCCCCTCAGTCCCCTGGTGACATTTTAGCTCACCCACAGCTAGCCTTACAGATTGAGCAAATTCCCCGTTCTTGAGTGAAAAGGGACATTTATGACACAGCTTTCCAGATATCCCCCTCCAACAGGATCAGGGGAACACAGGTTAGTAAGGTGTCAGAGGCTACCACAGGAAGCTGCTGCCAGAGGAACTCGTCTTTATCACCCTTCTCAGTACTGGAACGAAGAAAACTGTGCTGCCTGTGCAATGTCCTGCCTGTTGAGCTGCTCTGCAGCCTCCTCTCCCCAAGCAGGCTTTCATGACCTTGTGGTAGGTCAGTGCATTTGGAGCTGGATGGTAGCTCAGTTCTGTCCAGTTCCTTTTTACTCTCCTGAGATGACTCATTCTGCATGTTGACATACCTTAAGTCCATCTGAGAAGATAAACCATCAGTCAGACAGCTTGCAAATTGACATTGCAACTTGGTACATTAGTGAAATACATAAATTTAATATGCGTATTCAGTCTTTGGCAGGTGACAATTGCAATGATGTCTACATTGTCACCAAAATATGAACATTAGAACACCTTGACCAATTTTAAAAATTATTGAAGTAATAAATACCTTCATTATATTTTTTCAAACTCATTTCTCACAAATGAATGATTTGTCTTTAGAAGTAAAATTGCATTGCACTTATTTCTGCATGAATTCCACAATTACCCTGAGAAGGTATAATTTTATAAGATTGACAAGAACAAAAAAGTTTACAAGAATGAAATAGTCCATCAGATACAAATTATATTGTGTTCTTTTACCTTAGACTTGCAATCTAGATATCTGGTGAATTTGAAACAAAATGCTAAGTAATTTCAATTGGGTTTTTCCCATTATTTTCTCAGATTTTTGCTTTCCTTTCTTTTCTACTGTCACTTACCTTTAGACATCCACTTTTTATGTTTTGATCAAAGCTAGATAGATCAGTGTTTTTATTTGAAAAGAAACAGTACAACATGAATCTCTCCTCTCTTTTTTGATGTGCTTATTTGTGATCTACTGTAATAATTTAAAAAGATGCTTATGAGAACCTGTACTCATGAGGATAAAACTGGCTAAACAGAAATCCCTGGTGAGAAATAACTTTCACTTAATTTAACTGCAGTGTTGAAATGAAACATTAGTACAAAGAGATTTGTGTTTTAGGGATCAAGTTATTGTGCTATTATGGTAATTATGAAACATTTTCATAGGTCATCAAACTTATGAATAAAAGAATTGATCAGGTTAGAGAATCTATACAGAAAACTAAGGCTATTTAAAGTATTCATGATAGACCCCTGAAAATAACAAGTGCCTTATTAAGAAGAAGTTCTGTTGCTAGGTGACAGTAACCACAGTGTCAGAATAACATGTTTTTATTTCATATAAGAAATGCTGGTTAACACACCTAGGTAGATAATGAGCAAGGATAGCTAGGTGATGTAAAAGACTGGGTGAAATGCTTAGATTGTGAGATATGAAGCCAATAAAAACTGCAAGTGTCTAAAGGCTGCCTTAGAGTAGAGTCCCCAAGAACAGACCAAGACCTGTTTGAAGCTTGACTGATTTCAGGTTGTATCAAAACTTACCAGGACATCTGTGACAAATTATGCTTGATTGCCATAAGTGGCTGACACAATGGCTCCTGCCCTTGCACATAGGAGAATGTGGGTGAACAGCATGAAAGTATTTTCAGATATTTACTTGTATTCTGTGTTTGTGTCCCTCCATCTACTTTGGACATTCTATTGTGAAAAGCTTTGCTGGCAGAATTTTTCATAGAAACAGTAAATGTTAAATAAATTTAAGTAAATATTTGTGGAAATGGTTTTGGGAGGTTTTTTTCTTTCAAATGTAAAATTATCCTATTATGTTTAACCATTCAGGTAACAGAGAAAAAAAAACCCGAGTAAGTGAATTTTTGAACTTGCTCAGAATCAGACTATATGTCTGATTTGTGATTTATATGAAAACATAAAAATTTTAAGCTACTCCTAGTTAATTCACAGAGGAGGGGAAACAACAAAAAAATGCAAAGCTTAATTAATTTGAAAAATTTATTACCCTACAAAGTCAGCCATTCAAGTTGAGATACATTTTCAACCTGTTCATCAGAGCATACAGGAGCAGCCAGAGAGGGGGCCCTTTTTTGCACATAATCACATCATCTTGGGACAAATTCTAGTTTGACTGGATTCTTACCTGACAGCTATACTGAACACGTCCTGCACTTTTTCTCTGGACATGCCACAAACTGAGGAAAATACCTGTTGTTCAGTAAATCCTTTGAAAATATTTCTTGTGATTTCAGTATGCTTCAGATAATTCCTCAAAATGGATTCTTGCTACAATGATATTGCACTAAAATATATATTTTAAAATCCAGTTTTTGACCAAATTTAAATGGTTTATAGGCCTAGCAGTAGCAGACAACTGCACCAGATAAGAAAAATGCCCTTAATTTTTATACATGTTCCTAGATAAGCTCTTGTCCATCTGGAACTCCATAAGTTTTCCCAATCCTTCATAAAATTCATGTACATACATAATTCTTACTGGAACAAGGAAATAGTTATGAATTGTAAATTCAGATGTTTTCTTACAAAGGTCTGAAATTATGCCATGATACTATTGCCTTGGCCTGTTCCCATTAAAGCTTATCTCATGTACAGTTACCTTTTCAGTCCTCTTTGCAAAGAATACATGGCTGTTTCCTGTTTGAGTCTGATTTTCTGACCCTCCTTTCCTCGTGTGCTTTCTTCTCTTTTCAGATACTCCCTTGTTAATCTCTATGTTTTCTTCTATGCTCCAATTGCTGCAATGTGAAGAATGTCTCAGGCTTTCTATTTGCAGACTGTTTTCATGGTTACAGCTTCTGCTCAGACCTTCTTGCCATGGCCATGTTCAGTTCAGGCTCACATCCTCCTCAGATTCTTCCAAAATCAGATGGGAAGTTTTGTTCTTTCCATTGTTTCAGACAGTCTTAAACATGAGAAAGTGTAGTTATGACCCTTCACAGGTGCTCTTGATGACTGAATTTGGGATGGTTAGGGGTGTTTCAAAAATATCCATCCATTCTTATATATCCATCTGTTCCAGGGCAAGAATGGCATGGGGGGATTTATGTTTTCTCTAACATGTCTATAGGGTTTTCAATCAGTACTAGACTATATTGTACTGAATGAGCAGTTGAACTTAGTGAATAATTTAAATCAGGTTTGGGAAATAAATCTGATGCATCAAACAGTATGTTTTTATTTCATTAAGGCTTTAAAAAAATCTGTGTATTGACTCTGGCTTTCACCAAAAATGTAGGTACATAATGCAGGAAATAAGAATGGATTTACTGGGAGACCAGAGGACACTGCGTCTAAGTGGAATGGATAAGCAATGAAAACATAGTTTGAAAAGCAATAATTAACTAAAAAAGAAGATGTATAGACGTTGCTGGTTTTTGCAAGATGGTTTCTTTATTATAATTAACCATTTTTGTTAAATGTTGGTATTTGCTGTTGCTTTATCTAGATTTATGATTACAAAAATTACAATGGCCCAAATGTGTTGTCTTATGATTCTCTTTTCTGCTAAGACCAAGTTCACTGTGTATCATAGTGCCCGGTTTTTCATAGTACCACTGCCAAATGACGTTGCAATCTTAATCATGTTCTTTTAATCTAGTTCTGCATTTTTAATTTCAAAGTCAGGAAAAGTCATAATTAAGGTTGCCTGTGGAGTTTTAACTTGTCTCCTGTGTGTATGTCCATCCTGATAAGAGTGTTTATTTACACAGGCATAGCCATTTTTTACCCAGTCTGTGGGCACCCCCATTCCTGTATGCATCTGAAGTAGCTATTGAAAACTTTACCTGTTACATGCTCTTAGGTCTATTCCTGGCTAGCCAAGTCTTGTTATGGAGAAACAATTAATTCATTGGGTCTCTCCAGTGGTGTTTATCACTGTTGTTTCACGTGTCTTTCAAATAAGAATTGTTGTCTTTTCACACGAGAGAGGTTGATACTCTTACTTTCTATAAAGAGAAATAGAGATAAATTGTTGTCATTGAAGTTTGATGATTCAGAGCATCCAATTTGAATTGTCTACTTGTATTTTGGGTCAGCTACAATACTACTAAATCCACCAAGTTCTGTACAGTTCTTCCTTTGGATAGCTTCTTCTCGTTGGCCTGAGTCAGCCAGGAGGACACAGAGAAACAAGGTCTCTGCTCTGTGACCTCTACTTGATATGTTCTATAATGGCCCAGAACTGCAGTCACTGGGGAAATGTAAACCCAGTATGGACTTTTGTTATTCTAAACCTTGAATTCTCTCCTGAAAACATAGCATGTACACCTTCTGAAGGTGACAGATACCACCATTCCAATGGGAGAAATAGTTACTCCTCTTCTCTCCAGTATACTAAAGGTTACAGTTCCCACTTAGGCTGAGACGTGAGTTTCTATTGTTGTTCATTCTGAGGATTTGCAAACATATGTGATGTATCAGGGATATATCAGCAGACTATGTTGGAGATGGAACATTTTACTAACTCCCATTAAAATGGTTACATTTTTATAGATAAGTGTGGTTTTTTTGGTTTGGATTTTTTTGGATGGGTTGAGTTTAAACTAATTTGAGAGTGGGATAGGATGGCATGTGGGTCTTTCACTTAAAAACCAGAACATTCATGTGCTAACATTAATATTTCACTGTATTGTTGATCCTGTATAACAGAAGTTCTTTAACTGGAACAAAATACCTGACCAATACCCTTGACTGAATCTCCCCATGCCCTGTCTTCTCCAACACCATAGAAGAATTCATTTTCCGGTCCAAATACTCAAGTATGGACAGATAAAAGCAGCATGAAGCAGAAATAAAACAGCAAAACTTCAGATGGTTTTACTAAAGCCCAAAACATATGAAAAATAATTTTATGGTGCAGCCTTTTGGTGATCATTTGTCTCTTGACTTGTTTAAATCTGTGCAACAAAACTGAGAAGGAGAGGGGGAAAGTTTCTGAATGTTTGTTTTCCTTATAATGAAATAATTTAAATATCTCTAATAAGAACGATAATATTTTTGGTATTGCTTTTCTTTGTGTAAAGGTAATTGGCTCATACTTATTCTTCCCCCTTGAAACAGGAATTTTGGCATGAGGTCACCATAGCTGTGAACAAGTTTATAAATAAGGAAAGGATTTTGTTTGAAATACAATTTTGGACTAACAGATCCTTGAGTCTCATTTTAAGGGTTTGGTTTTTTAAAATTTAGCCAAATTAAGAATTTATAATTTAAATTAATTATGAAAAAAAAAGAAAAAAGAAAGAGCACACAACATTAGCAAGAGCTTAACCTGAAGCAAAGAATAAAGAAAATGTGTACTGGTATTCCTGAGTAAGGGTTTTTTGTGGAACTTTTGTTGATCTTATAGGTGGGAACCTTTTGAACCTCAATCAGAACAAAAGCAAAGGCCTGTATGTACCTGGAAAGGAAGAAAACTCCAGCAGAGTGTAAGGAATGGCTCTGGTCAAGAGACCTAAGGGTCTTGGTGGACCATCAGCTGAACAATCTTGAATAAAAACAGAGTTTCAAGATTAAAAGTTTAGCACACTTGTGTATCTGGCAGCATTTAGGACTTAGATTTATACAGGGAAGGTAACATGAAAGGAAGTTCTAAGTGTTGACCATTGTTTTCAAACATGGCCTATGAGCTTTGAGTAAAGTCTTCTGCAGCTTTGGTGACTGTAAACTGTAGCCTGAGCTGAATTGTCAAAAGAACAGTTTCCCATGGGATAGTCAGTAAGTTTGATCACATTTTCCATGTATCACATCTGCAAGCCTACCTGTAAAAGGAAAAAAAAAACAACAAGCAAACCAGCTTTCATACTGCAAAACTGCTAAACTGTCTGAATCAGAAGAATATCAGCAAAAATACTGTAAATTGAGAATTCATTTTTAGAGCTTTGTGTCATTTAATCCAGTACCTGGCTGTCATGTCCCAATGAAACAGTAGCTGAGTATCTAATTTCTAGCCTTAATCATATTGGCTTTATCCTTTACAGAATACTTCAAAAGACATAACCAGTGAAAAAAAAAAGCAGTGTTGGCAATACGAGGTTTACTGGGATAATGTGATGCTGACAGCTAGGCAGACAGTTCCTGTACTCAGGCTGGTTTGTGTCCTGCCAGATTGGTATGTATAGAATGGTTGTTTCTACCAGTCAGTATCTGCAGTTCTGTGCCTGCAATTGCCATATTGGACAAGGAATAAGCTATGATTATAATATATGTCATGTGGGAGGTCTTGAAATAAGCTCCCTTCTCAGTGACTTGCAGGAGAGCCTGAATGGCTTTAGCATAGAGACCTGAGAAGTGTATTTCTGAATTGGTCTCACCTTTATTTCAGAGAAACCAGAAGGGTGGTAATTTCATAATTTCTTAAAAGTGTTTGCACGATTTAGAGAAGAATACTGTTATTTGAATTTGGAAGAGAATCCAACTGAGTGCTTTGTATCAGCAAACTTCAGAGAGCTCTATTAATTCGTCATGCTCAACAGGAAGAAAAGCAAACTGAAGGAAGTGCGTGTGTAGTGCTCTTAGCAGTTTTGGATTTAGCTGAACTTTACTCTTCAGTTCACTGGCTCGTATGACATTAAGAAGACAAGAAAGGTCAATCAAATGGCAACTTCAAAAAGGTTCTTAAATTCCGAGGATGGCTCCTGACTTTGGCCAGGCTGGAGAATCCTTAGCTAACTGTCATAGTATACCAGTAGAGAAGTTGTGTTCTTTTGATTTTCAAATAACATGCAATAATATAGCAAAATTCCCAAGTTCCCAGCACAATAAAACAAAATAGATTCTGTGAATTTGTTGCTTGAAGTTTTTAACAGGTTCTAAAAGAGGGAGGCTTTGATTTTGTAAATCTGTTTATGGTGCTTTTAAAGATTTGACCTCTCCTTTGATGCGGTTAAAAGTGGCAATATAATTAATATTTCTTCCTGACACTAGGGCCAGCAGGTCAGTAGTTGGCAGAGAAAGAAAAGATGTTATTTCTAGGAGCCAAATAGGAGCTCTACTTTTTGAATTTCTGCTTGTACCAAATGGGATTTCAGTTGGGTGGATAACGGAGCTGTAAGCAAAATCTCAAAAGTGCAGAAATGAAGGATTCTTTGAACTACTTACGACTGACCTACAAGTTTCTTTAATCTCTGTGGACCTCCTGCATAGACCTGTAGCCAGTTTGGCATACATTCATTCACTATATCAAGCTCTTCTTCACAAGAACAGTGCTGAAAATCGTAGTAAGGCTGGCAAGCTTCCAGAGTTAGCAAACTATTGTAGAAGCCCCTTCAGTCTTTGAAGAGCAAACAATAAAGAATAAAGGAGTGTTTCTGAAATGTCCACAGATGGAAATTAGCCCTGATCATTTATGGAAGGCTGTTAGCAGAATAGTGGCATAAATTAAAAATACCAATGAAATACTATTCAGGTGATTTAATCAAAGACATCAAGGCCAACTAGTTCAAGAAAGAAAGTGAAAAGGAATAATTCCAGAGATGACTGCTGATTTAACTTGTTTCAATTAATACACTTCAGAGCCCTTGAAATGCCTCTAATTGATGAATGCAATAGTAATGACTACTGAATCCATCAAAAATAAACATGTTAATTGTGGGTGACTTTTGAATTTACAACAGCCAGAACAGACAGTCAAGCCATTGGGCTAATTTGAGGCACTTCACCATTGCAGTAGGTAGCACTCTCATTTCTTGCGTAGCACATCCTGTGTGCACTAAGAGGAAGCTGGAGTGGATGGGCAACACCTACAGAGGTCATAAAACCCATCACGCAGCAGAGAGTTTTCTGTGTGTTCCTAAGAGAACACACAGTTTATACATCAGTTCATTTTGCAGGCTAGATGTATTTTGTAGCTGTGGGTGTGCTTGACCACTGACAGAAACTCTTCTGTCCATCAGTACAGGTTGACTGTTTCTAGCTACTGCTCCATGAGCATTACATTTGTTCTCCCAAGACAAAAAGCCAAGTTACTCCTTGGAAGTATTTTTTGAATTCTGTTGACCACCAGTTTCCTCTGCATTGTAACAATTCAAGGTAGTGCCCTTTAAAAATTCTGTGTGAAAACTAGGCTTAATTTTTGTTGTGCAGTAGATTTATAGGTTTCAATGCCTGTGAACACCTGTGGATAGTTCCAACTGTGAATGCAAAACACATCTTAAAGCTGATATCCCAGAATTCCAGATAATGAATCAATATCAGTTTTACTGCTGACTTCAACTGGGATATAAATACATATATAATGATAATAATAGCATTGCAATAGCTTGTGTAATAAAAATTATAAAAAGAAAACTAGATATAGGATAGAATATTTCAGTTGGAAGGGATCTACAAAGATCATTTATTCCAGCTGCCTGGTGGCTTCAGGGCTGACTGGCAGTTAAACATGTTGTTAAGGGCATTGTCCAAATGCCACTGAGATACTGACAGGCTTGGGCATCAGCCACCCTTCTGTGACTGAAGTGCAATACAGAATCCATAAGAATCCCTTACAGTAGCTAACTGCCCCAAGGAATTGCCCCAAGGAACCTTAATCACATGGTTTCATTTTATAAGGAAAGACTTTAGTAAGTTTCACTACCTTGCTGTAATTGGTATTTATAACATGGTTAGCATTTTTTTATTTGCTGTGAAAGATACATAGGGTTGTTTTGGGGGAGTTTTCTAGGGGAAACTGGAGGGAAGACCCCTTTTTGCCTATATAGTTCCAACCATTTTAATTTCAGTTATAATGGGCAAGTTCCCAGCTTTCTGGTATTCTCTGTTAGAAGCCAGTCCCAAGACTGTCACTGTGATGGTAAAGAACAGAGTCTTTGGAGAGGCAGCATCTCATTTGCAGTGAATTCCTGGATGATTTTTCTTAAATTGGCTCTTCCCCAGGAGTAGCTTAAATGTGGTTATCCATTTAAATAGTTTACTACTGGGAAAACAAAGCTCTATAAAGTACAAGATCTCATTTGCAAAGGGGGTCCTGGGGATCGAAAGTGGATATACACGTGCCATGCGTTGCAGTCTCCATCCTCTGTTTTTCCTGCTGTTAGGAAATAATTTGAAAATTATCTAAAGTAAGAGCAATATATTCCATGGCTGAACAACAGGCTCAGATCTGTCTCCACAGCAGAACCTGGAGTGGTAGCCTTCAGCAATAGTTCCTGTAGTCCACAGGAAAAATGAAGTGAGCAGTTATTGGGAGGAACAGCACAAACTCCTCCCAGAAGGGATGTCTCGAAGGTAAGGCTTGGATGTGGTGTATGGGGGCCTCTGGCCATGGTTGTACTACTAAAAGGGAAGCTCTCAGGACTGTTCTTTGGTCATAACAGCATTTGCACATAGCAACTTGTGTCCGTGATGATTAAAAAAAGCCCCAAAAAATGGAAGAAGTCTCTCATGCTCTGAAACAGACTGCCTCAAAAATCACTGGCTGGCTGATGGGGCCTTGAATCATGCCTATGCACAGACTATGCCAAGGATTGGTCTAAAAGCAAGAAAAGTTACTGGTTTTCAGTGAAACATCTCTTATCAGAGATCCCTTGGAATTATATAATGAAAGGGGTTTCTTTTCCCTGCATTGGGTTTGTGTGGCCTGTTTTTGGTAGCATGGGAGGGCCACAGAGGTGGCTTCTGTGAGAAGTTGCTGGAAGCTTCCACAACATCTGGCAGAGCCAATCCTTGGTGGCTCCAAAGACAGATGTGCTGCTGGCCAAGGCTGGGCCAATTAGAGATGTTGGTAATGCCTCTGTGATAACACAGTTCAGAAGAAATCAAAACAAAGGTTGTAATTGCAGCCAGAGAAGAGTGGAGTGAGAACACGTGAGCAGAACAACTCTGCAGACACCAAGGTCAGTGGAGAAGGAGGGGCAGGAGGTGCTCCAGGCACTGGAGCTGAGATTCCTCTGCAGGCCGTGGTGAGGACCATGGTGAAGCAGCTGTGCCCCTGCAGCCCATGGGGATCCATGGGGGATGCAGAGATCCACCCACAGCCCGTGGGGGAGGTGCCCATGCCAGAGTGGGTGGATGCCTGGAGGAGGCTGTGATCCCGTAGGATATCCATGGAGAGAGGGGAGAGAAGTTAATAAAGGACTGTTTCCTGTGGGAGGGACCCCATGGTGCAGCAGGGAAGGACTCCTCTCCCTGGGCAGCAGGGGAAGCCACAGGTGATGAACTGACCATGACCCCCATGCCCATCTCCCTGCACTGCTGGGGGGGAGGAGGTAAAGCTGGAAGGAGGGAGGGATGGGGGAAAGGTGTTTTTAAGGGCTCACTTTACTTCTCATTATCCTGCTTTGATTTTGTTAGTGATAAATTCACTTTATGTCTCTAAATTAATCCTGTTTTGTGTGTGATGGTGTTTGGAGCGATCTCTCCAAGGCCTTATCTCAACTCATGAACCCTTCAATAAATTTTCTCTCCTCAGTCCAGCCACAGAGGGGAGTGAGTGGCTTTCATGGGTGCCTGGCAGCAGGCCAGTGCCAACCCACAACATCCCCTTATTTTGGGAGAGAATAAACTAAATCCTTGGGTCCAAACCATTAGGGATAAAAGCCTAAGGAAACAATGCTGCTTTCATACATCCAACATTTCTTCACTTGGAATGACAGTTTGGGGAATGTCTTTTGGGAAATACACTCCTAAACCATCCCAGGCACAATGAGTTGCCCTGAAAACAACAGCCATCTTACTAATGACAAATGAGCACTGGCCCTTGGTGCTCATATGCTTCTTAGAAAAATCAGAAAATGTTTTAAACACTATCATGAAGTCCATTAATAGGATAGTTGTTTGAACAGAACCTGGTATCATCTGTAATTTTAGTTTTATTATCCAACAAAATTTTTAAAAGTCTCAGAAATAATTTGCTATATTTGGTTCAGTTTGGGTTTTTAAATTCTGTTTAACTTTTGAGTAAATTTTTTTTTAAATTTTGAGTAAAATTTATGTTTCTCAATGCTCAGACCCTTGTGTAGTCTGAGTTTGGCTGAAGTCTTGTTTGGGAGTTTAAAAGACCTCAGAGACACATCTAAGAGTTTAAACATAAGTACAAAGTATTGGGAGAAAAATGGGGAAATCTTTAAATGTGATTTGGTTCTCTTCTGTACTGTTGTGTATATAGCAATAGTTAGTGGTACATGCTTTTCTTAGGATCCTATTAGCATTAAAATTTAATAACATATATGGGATCTCTGGACTATTATACACAAATGAAGAAGACAAAACTCCTTTTCAGGTAAAATACATAACTTCAAAATATGCATATTTCTCCTACATATTCCTCTTTTTTTTTTTTTTTTCTGCTATCTTTTATAATAAACACAAAAACTATTTACACTCCCCGAAGGAAGACACAAAACTGCAGGTACTACTTCTAGGTTTTTTGAATTCTCTAAAAAACAGTGATTTCAACTTTCTAAATAGAATCACAGTTATTATATTCAATACATGATCTTTATTTATCTTTTGAGGGGATAACTTGGAGAAGAGAGCTGAAGTTTCATATACCTTATAAAACCTGCATTTTATCATGTTGATGTTGGTCTTCTTATGTGAACAATGGATTCCATTAATGTCTTGTACAATTACATCTGTTTGATTTTTAATGTGTTCATAAAAATATTTTTTTACCCTATTTCTATTTCATTGTTCATTCTGGCTGGGAAGGAGATTTCTTTCTAAAAAGACAAAGAGCCCAGTTGCCTGAATCTAATTGTATTCTCAGTTTACTTTAAGCAGAGATTTTAGTTGATCTAAAGTAAAAAATGTTGTTTTTTGCTGTAAGCTCAGTGAACAGAAGCTGTGCTTTCCCGTTTCCCCCTGTCTTTATTACCTAATTGTTATTCCTTATTACAAAGTGTCTGCCCTTATGTTATTTATTTATTTTGCAGCAGGTTCCTTTTCCTTCACACTTGTTCTAACTGATAGTAAACCCTTAATGCCACAGTGACCAATGGTAAATCACTGTGTCTGACACTGGGAGACAAAAGAAGCAGGAGGGATCTGTGAAAAATGCCTGCAAGAAGCAAAGCACAGCGTGGATGGAGATGATTCACGTCTCTGCAGTGAATCTTCAGTAAAAGGTAGCAGAGCAGAACCAAAGACCATTTTCACTCATCTTGAATTCATTTCACCTGATCTCTAAAGTATTTCCCTGCTACCCACCAGAGCTTTGAACCAGGCTGCATGTCTGAGTACTGCTTTTTTCCTTCCTTCTTTTATTTTTTTTTTATTTCCCAAAAAGGTGAGAGCAAAAAGGCAGCTAACAGAGGGAGAAGCTACAAGCAAGGAATGCAGAAGGGAAATAGATTTGGCCATCTGTCTGTCCATCCCTTGAAACTTTCATAGAGTTTTATGTAATTTGATTTAAAATAAGAAGTTTTCCAAAAACATGTAATGAACTTAAGTTCTCAAGTCACTTAAATGCTTTTGGAAAAGTTACTGGAAATTGATGCATTCATACTTAAACAAAGAAATGCTTTCTATTTAAGAAAGCCTGCTGGTAAATTTTTGTCTATTTTTATTGCTATTTTAGACGTTTCCTTGAAAAATTAACCTTTTTTTTTTTTCTTTTGCAAGTATTATAATGCCTGTTTGATTTAGTAACTTAGGGCTCTCTTACTCCTGTACAAGTCTATGTAAATTTTCTGGTTACTTTTAATTAAGCAGCTTCAAAGCTGTTGCCCTTCATCCTGAAAAGCTATAGCAACACGATTATGAGTCACAGACTCAAAGTAAGTAAATTTAAGCTTGCACAGATAAAATGGTACTGAGTTGAGAGTGACCTCACGGATTGTTGTGTTCCTTTCTAACACAACTGCAACCATCATACAAGCTGATTTTCTTTGGGCTTAAACCAGTGATAGGGCTAGTCCTGTTAGTACGACTGAAAAGACACTGTGTTTTCCTGCCTTCCTGGCTTTTCTGGCATTCCAGCTCATTTCTGCAGGATGAGGGTCTTGGGATGCAAGTCTGAGTGCTTTCTGATTAACTTCAGCTGAAGCTGGAAAAAATCAACACAAGATTTTGCCACTATTGAGGTATAGAACCTGGATTCCTCATATGTAGATGTTTCAATTTAATTTCAGTGGGGAGTTTATCAAGATTACCTTGTAAAATTCTTTGGGTAGGCGCCTGCATTTTTCCTAGCTGCTGAAACTGTGTACTTGTTTCCTCTTCTGTTCACAGCTGAGACTTACAATAGTCATACCCCAGGTTCCCTCTTTTCTTATAAGAACTGTTGACTGCTTCTCACTTTTGTGACTGAATTTTGTATCCTTCTAAAAATAGAGATCCTTTTCTAAAAGTTTTGGGCATGTGGAAGTAATGCCATTGTTACTTGTGTAATACTACACTGTGTGATTTTTTTATAAGATTTATTCTAAATACACTGTAGAAAGTTTAAAAGGGAGCTGCTAAGGCCTGTGGATCTGAACCTTTGCTAAAGAAGCAGTAATTTACTACCCAGAAAGTGATAGACAATGAGGGTTGGAAATTGTAACACCATAGGAAAGTCAAAGAATGGCCCATTTCCTCTTGCACACTCAGAACAGAATCATTTTATGCTAAGTAGTCTCCTTTGCAAGCATACACAGGAGCCCCTGTGCTTGCATCTTAAAAGAACAATCCTACCAATACATCTTATGCTCATTGATGCTATATATTGTAAGGGGTTTTCTCACTGTAGAGGCGCTTTTGATTTGCCTGGGTTAAAAAAAATATAGCATCTACCTTTTTATTTATATCAGTGATGTTCCAGGCCCTAATACCTAGAGGTGGGTCTCATTGCATGTCAGGGTAATTGCAGAGAATATAGAGTGCTCACTCTGCCCTGTCTTGGAACTGCAGCTACAGCTCAAGGTGGCAGACAAAGGGAAAGGAGAGAGAAAACATGTGCACGTGTTTGTGCACGCATAGGCAGTGTTAACAGAAGGGAATTAGCTGGCTCAGAGCTTTGATTATTGACTACAGAGAGTTTCAGCTCTGGTCTCTTGTGTGAATCAGTCAGATCCATGATATCCAAAAGTGGTTATCAGCTGATGATTGTTTGATTACCTGTGAAGTAATTAGTTTGAACTGGGCTCCCCCAGTGAGTCTCACCTGGTGTCTGTGCACCCTTTCCAGGGGCTCTGGGGCCACTTGAGGAGGTGATGCCTCCAGGCAGCCCCAGCTCCCTGTAACCCTCTCTTTGCTGATGTAAGGGCTGCCTCTGCCACAGCACTGCTGATGACCTGCTGCTGTAATTGCATCCAAACCCACCTCACTTAAAATGAGCCAAATAACCCTGAGAGTTGAAATAATCAGTATTGGCTGACCTGGCTGACTCTGGCAGGGATGGTGGGGAGATGGCCACACAAACCCTTCTGCCAGCAGGCTGGAGGAGCTGGTGGGCTGCAACAGTGGGACTGGCACATGGGGCTGGGGCCAGCAACCTGTGCAGCTGACACAACTTCATCTGCAATGGGATTGAAGGGGATCTACAAATACTAATCTGTTTTCTTCACTCTTGTGATAGCTCCAGCCCATTTCCAGGGACTAAATAAAAGTAAGAAGTCACTCAATTGGCCTTACTCACCATCCTTTGGTTTTCCTGTTATAGACACCAGTCAGTTAAGCCTAAACCTTGGTCCCATTATAAGAACAGCCAAATAACCATTGCTTTTATTAAATAAGAAGTTAGTTCAAATGATGAGAAAGTTTGTAATTGTTTGATCTGCAACAATGTAAAGGTGTTCAGTGCAGCAAATGTAAACATTTATCTTGACTAGCCTGATAAACAAACACTCCTGTGGCCATTCCTTGCACCTGGTCAAAGTGAGAGTGGAAACTCCTGGATTCTTTCAGTCCTACAGCCATGCTGCCTGACCTGTGTGTAAAAGGACTGTGATTCCAGCAATTTTGGCAACATCGAATTCACTGTTGAACATTTTAAGAGTGAGAAGTAGAGATTTTTCTTTTGGTGCTAACATTTCTTGGGTTGTATTTTGCATTACTGTTGTAGTATAAATAATTTACTGTACTAATGGGATGGGAAATTTCTGTGGCAGGAGCAGCAGCAGCTATCCTAGAGACAGGTGTGAGGTGTGGCCCTGATGTTTGCATTTCTGGAGCCACTTCTCTGCATGAGCTGCAAATAACCCTGTAATGGGAAGTTGTCACCTTTTGGCCTCTGCACCTCTAACCCTCAAATAATAACCAAAACCATGAATTGATTCAAATTAAAAGTTTTGCATCCATCAAGTTATTAATACATAGAAGAGAAGGTCTGTTATTGAGTCATGTTTAAAAGAAGTTGAAAGCTTCTCAACTGGAGCATGGTTGTCATTACGTAAGAATACATTTCTAAAGAACATATTTTAATTAAATCCTCAATATAATCTTCATTGTCTCATTACTTGACATGCAACACATGTTAACTCCATTAAAACCAACCCACTGTCACAGTTTGTGTGTGTTTTACACATATCTCCCCCAGCTGTATCACCTGTCAACAAGCTGGTCACCTCTAATGATCTGTTTAGTCATCTGCTTCCCATTATTACAAGCTTAAGTTCTTTTTCTGACAGTAAGTTCTTTTTCTGGAAACGTTTCCTGCAGACTGTCTCTGCTCTGTGGCCCAGCTGGGGGGTGAAGCATGAGGGGAGCTTCTGGGGGTGGCACCGTGGTGGTGCCTGCACTTCTGGAAGGAGCATCAAACCAGAACAGGGCTGGTTTAGCTTGAGTACTCTGAGCACTGATGTGCTTTGGCTGGGTCAGACATCCCATACAGATGAAGAGAGAACCAGGGCATTTCCTCTCAGCATTTCACTGAGCTATTTACACACAACATGGAGTGACAGGCTTGCTGATTGTTTTAATTGAAACTCTTGTCCTCTCAAAGCGTTACTTGGTACCAGCTACACAACTCCACCCCACCTGGTGCCTCTAGTTTACATTTTAAATAAAGACATGGCCAGATACAGCCATTCCAGCTGCAGCAGGGTTGCACCAAGCAGTTCCTGTCCGTCCCAGCCTGTGCTGCTCATTTCTTCTCATGGTACCAAAGCAGCTTTTATGGTTCTGTGGGCTTTACTGTTTGAGAGGTTTCCAGAGAGGGTGAGAGATGATCCTACCTAAAAAACCCTTAAGACAGGAATTGTGGACAGAAGTTGGGAAAGGAGAGAAGCCTGTATTACAGCTGGACTGATGATTCATCACAATGTGCATTGCCCAAAATCTGGAGATGTTGCTGTGCTAGTGTACTTTCTGAAGAAATGTTGTAGGACAATACCATCTGTCCAGGATCTGTAAAGTTCTTTATTGATTTACTGAAGTCAGTATTATTAAGGCTTTATTTTCAAGCATTTAAATAACAATGTATCTATTTGTGAATGTTCACAATGCTGTATACTTATTTCTTTTTTCTGATTACTATGTCTAGGTAAAAGCACGGACTGACACTTACCAAAGCTGATATGTTATGTGATGTTATTTTAGCACAAATGCTTACAGCTCAGCACCTATATAGGATCAGCTGTGACAGCTGATGGTTTAAAATTTATGATGCATCATGTTGACAATATGATTTCAGCTCCAAAACATACAAACTCTACTTCAGTCTTCTTGTCTTTACACATATGATCTTAAGCAAAAGAGAACAACTCAGGATTATTCTGACAATTTTATATCCTATTGCTTCATATAATGTGGATTATATACAACAGAGATGGCTGGAAAATACAGTTTCCCTGCAGACTCTGCCCTGACAGATTTGCAGTCTGCTGAATCCTGCAGAGAATTGAGGATGTGCATTACAATGCCTCATCTCCTGCAGGATGCTGTGAACTTTCAAGTTGTTTTCACTGTGTAATTCCTATAGTTTTTAAAGTCAGGTGAGAGCAGTAGAATAAGTGATAGATACAAAAAATGCTATTTATGAGCAGTGTTTTCACATTCAGGGTAATACACATTGTAAATCAGATCATTGTCTAGTTTGCTAATACATGGCACATTGTGCTGTGATGTAAAGCCAGAGCAGAGCACTTACCACATGTGGAGTGCTATTACTTAATTGAATGCATATCACGTGCCACAAAAGCAGACATAATATATATAAGGACAAAAGTGGAATAGGAGGATGTGATGAAGAAAGGCATGATGCTTTTTGCTTTGACACCAGATGATGAAGTGACTGCAATCTATATATTTCAGCCCTTGTAATTCGCATATTTCATGCCAGCAATGGTATTTATTAATTTATCTTCAGCATTAAAGTAATATTACGATAACTTGTAAATAATATAGTCATATGCAGAATTGTATATTTTAAATCAGTGGTGAACTTACCCCAACACTGCAGTGAAGAAACTGTAGCTACAGGGTTTAAAACGAAAATTAGTTATGAAGTGAAGAAATCATTAGTATGTTGGAGTCAGATTTGGCAGGGCAAAGCCAAGCAGTTTTGTAAATTTAATCCCTCCTCCACAAAGATTACCTAAGCTAACTATTAGTAATTTGATATTTACTATTTAATGAGCTTGGATTTAAGCAAATAAATTTTCATCTTTGTGTTTATCCTTGTGAAAGTATAAACTGATGTATTATGCAAATAGCATCATCTCTGGTAAACCCACCAGCTTCCTTCATTCACGCTGACTTCTCTGTGTTTTCCCATGTTGAGACCTTCATTTTGTATATCCCTCTAATCCCTTATTTATTGATTTATAGCTGTCTCATCAAGAAAACACTTCCTTTCAGCTTATTTGATTTTTGTTGACTACAAGATGTTGGTAAAAAGCAGCCTCTTCCCAAGCAGCTTTCGACTTGCTGCACTTGAGTTCACTGCTGGCTCAAGGATTTGCTCTTGTGCGCTCTTGGTACTGTGAGAGAAAATCAGGTTTAAAACAGCCTCAGCCAAACCATCCCTGTCAGATGGAATGAGCAAGCCAAGCAAATTTCCATATGATGTAAAGAAACAAGTACAGTAAAGGGGCAAAAGCGATTCTGATGACTAGAGCATGTGCACAGAAAATAAATATGTCTGAACTGTATGTGTAGAAGTAGGAGCATTTCAGACCCCTTTGAATTTGAGGGGTGGGATTGCTGTAAGCCATTAGCTTGTGTCAGTAAAACCTGGTTAAAACCCCAGGCCCACACAGCCACTCAGTCACTTATCCAGTGGGATGGAGGGGGAGAATCATAAAAAGTGAGCAAACTCATGGATTGAGCTAAAGACAGCTCAATAGGTAAAGCAAAAGACACCCGCAAGCAAAGAAAAACAAGGGAATTAATTCACCATTTCCTATGGGCAGCTGTTCAACCACCCCAGGGAAGCAGGTTTCTATCTCACACAATGGAGACTTGAGCAGACAAACACCATCAATCCAAACATCCCCCTCACCTTCCTCCTACTTCCCCCACCTTTAAATGCTGAGCATGAAATTGTATAGTGTGGGATATTCCTTGGGTCACTTGGGGTCAGCTGTCCTGGCTGGGGTCCCTCCCACTCCTTCTGCACCCCCAGCATCCTCACTAGTGTGGTGGGGTGAGGAGCAGAAAGGTCTTGACTCTCTGTGAGCGCTGCTCAGCAATATCTAAAAAATCTCTATTATCAACACTGTCTTGGTCACAAATATAAAACACAGCCTCCTAAAAGCTACTATGAAGAAAATTAACTCTCTCTCAACCAAAACCAGCTTGACTTACCAGCTCCCATCTCTGGCTCTCTTTTCGTATTTCTCCCTGAAATCCAGACAAGACCTTTTCATTTATGTACCTCATTGTAAACTCCCTAGCACAGTTTTAGGAAGTGGGACAAATTGTGCAGCAGAACTAAGACAGTATAAATGATAGAGTTTGCACCATTCTTTCTTTAGAAGCATACACTGATTTGTCCTTATGATTATTTTTCTTGTTGGAAGAAGAGAATATAATAAAAATAATACTAAAATAGTAAAAAATTAGGGCTTCTGACTTAAATACTCCTTACTCCAGATGTTTCTGAAAAGCAGATGCAAGTGTCCATTAACCATATACACAACAGAAAGGGCTGGGTCTAAATTATTTATGTGATGTGCTCAGTGGGAGGCAGATAAGCAAGCACAGACAGCAGGTGCTGCTGTGGGATGGTACTGAGCTTGTCACTGACCCTGGTGTGAAGAAATGCTGCATGGAGGGGTTTTAGATGAATTTGTGCATGAGAGTCGAGGACCATGTATTTGTTGAGAATGTTTTTAATTTCTCTGATAATAGATTGTTAAATACAGTGCAGGGAGCAGAGAGCAACTCTCACCTCTCCTTCCAATGAATAGCAAGTCACCTTATTCTGTGATGTACAAGGCAAAGTAATTGCATCTCAAATGTGTGGTGCATTTTTGTTTAGAAGGTTAGCGCAAAATTGATTTATGAAACAATTTTCCCTGTTTCATGTCAGAGAGGCCATTTTCTGGTGAATAATTAGGTGTGGGTTTCTCCTGTGTGATGACATACACTTCTGTGAAGCAAGGTATAGTTGCTGATTTTCATTAAATAAATCTCAGAGGAAATTTTGTCTAGTTGTTCATGAGAATTTTTTTCCCCGTGACATCATTTCGAAGATTGATTCTGAGCTGATTTTGGAAGAGCAATGTTTTGAATTGTGTTTACCTGTGCTCACCATGACATGCAGTAAACAATGATCTTGTGCTACTCTGGAGGTAACTGTTGCTTTTCATCTCAAAATTATAATCTTAGATCAACACATATGAGAATACCTGTACAATATAATTGCACTTGACATGGAAAAAAATTGTCTTTCAGATCCTCAAACTATCCCCTGGGCTTTGAGTGTGGTAGTGAGCACCTCAGGGCAAAAATATTCTCCTGACCTGGTGCCTTTATTTTACCACAGTCACCTATTAGTGGCAGCCACAATTCATGCATACTGATTGAAGATTTTTTTTCATCCTTTTACATAGATTTGTAGGTAATTTATCAAACTTTGATACCCAAAGTTATATACATAAATTGTTGCTTGTTTTTTCTGGGTATCCATTTTAATCATGTAAATACTGAATTCAATTCAGATGCCCAGTACATTTAACCTCCTAAATTTGAAATAGTGCTCTGCCTTTTATTAGACATTGAATTGAACTGATTTTTTTTTTTAGGAAATTATAGGGTTTCCAATGAGTTTCCTCATTAAAATCTCATCAAGTTTAAAAAAGAAAAGTTGAACATTAAATGAGTTATTTACTTTTTATAGCCTTATATTTAATCTGGAAATACAGCAAACAAAAACTCACAGATTATATTTGTTATGTTATTGGCATATTGACACCAATTTTTTTAAAAATAGTATTTTTATGAATTTGTTAGATTAAGTGATTTTAAACATTGTTTTAAAGAAAGAAATCATAATTCATTGAATAAGCTGATGCTGAAACTCCAATTTAAAGAAACTGTGGTGATTCCACAAATCTAAGATCATTGTTTCAAATAAGTTCCCTTTTAATTTGGAGATTTTCATTTTATTTCCTCCTTTCCTTAGTATAGACTGAAAATGCACATTTTTTCCAGGGAAAACAATACTCCATCCCTGATCTAATTTCTGAATCTGGTTTGCATGTCAGTGGAAGTAATCTTGACAGAACAAATGAAACTTATTTTATCTGTGATGATTTGTTTACTCTTTGTTGGGACATGCCTTTAACCTTTTAAGAATTTTTTTTCAAGCTTAATACTAGGATTCTTTGGAAGAGAGGAAGAGGAGAAGGGGATTTTATTCCAGAATATTTTGAGTAGTAGCACCATGGATTCTTGTCAGTTGGTTTTATAGCTGGTTTTATGTAATTTCTCTAATTAAAGCACTGTACATATTGGATTGAATGCCTGGAATTATATTTCTCAGTTGTCATGTGTTAGGCAGAGTCTTGTATGGGAATTATGAAAAATGTAGCTTTTCTAAACAGGTGGAGATGCAGGAACTATATCAAGCATGATGAGTATTTGAAATGTTAATAGAAAATTCTACTATGGATATGAGGGCTTCTGGAAACCCAGAACACATGCAGAGTAATGCAGGGTCAGATCTGTAAAAGGATGGGAAGTTTAAAACTCTTCAGGCAGATGATTTCTGTCAAGGTAGTCCAGAATTTAAACTTCTGTGACCTTCTACCAAACCTTAGATAACAAAGGCAGATTGGAAATAGTACTAAATGTGGTCATAAAATTCATTCACCCAGACTGTAATCTTCCTTAAAATAGAAGTTACAGCCTTCTTGGGAGGACCATTCCTAAAGATTAACAGAGCATTCACTACTTGTGGGGAAAAAATTGGCCTAAAATTGGAAGGCGTCATTTTATAAAGCAGACATGGCAGGACAGAGACAGAGAGTGGTGGTGGAGGGAAGCAAGGCCACCCTGGCATCTCAGAGGAAGTCATTAGGAGGAGCTTGGTGTGGAGGAAAAAAATCACTCTCTTAGCATGAGCATTACTGAGAAACTGGCTGGTCCCCACACTGGCTGGCTCTGCTGATGGGAGGCGAGACAGACACAGAACTCTGATTGTATTGATCTGAGTAATAAAAAATTTAAAAAGAATAAGAAAAAGATATTTTCTTGTAGGAGCAGAAATGAGTTAGGAAACTGATTGCAGCACAGACTGGTAACTTATTGATCACTGTTCAGGGCGGCTGGAAGTAGAATAAAGGACACAAGGATGGGAAAGTCAGCAGCCACCCCATAAACAAATGGATAACCTCTGGACAGCATATGGGAAAGCTGGGATCCAGATGCATAACCGCTTGATCATGCTACATGGCAGAAATTTAAAAGAGAAGCAGAGACAGGAAACGTATCTGTGAAGCTTGTAATTATACAAATTCTGGTACAATCTTTCATTGCAAGTTTCTCCTTGCTGTCCTGAGTGGTTTACCAGCCAGTGTACACTGCAATTTTTCACACGTGTTGACACAGACAACCATGTTGGTAAGTAGATGGTTGAGATCAATATATTTGTGGTGCCATTAACAGACATACATTATAGCATACAGAGAATTATTTATTCATACATTGAATAGTTCCCAATGGATGTTTTACAGTCTACATGGAAAATAGGCTCTGTGAGATCAAAATATAAATGCTATAATTGAAGTGGGAAGGTTTGGAGAGGGAAGAAAGTGTAACTTTCTCATATATTTGTTCATTAAAAAGTGTATTTCCCTAAGAAAGGAAACAATTGGCTGCCATGCTGCCCTCAGTCCCAGTGCTATTAATAGACTGACAGGCATTGCAGCAGACTGACTTTAGTACAGTATTGAAGAAGATTGCTTGTAGATTGCTCCAGAGGATGTTCTAGATGCTGCTGTGTTCTGGATTACTCTGCTGAAGGATGATGAGTAGAATATGTACACAACTCCATTACATCCTGTCAGCATGTGCTACAACCTGCCTGCATTTCTGACGTTGTTTAGAAATTTACATTGAAAATGGCCCTAATTTGCTGACCTACTCACTGCAAAATTGTTCTCAAACAAGGAGGCAACTCCTGCGAGGTGGGATAGTGCTTTTCATCATGTTACTGTCCTTACACAAGTGCCTGAGCTGTGAAAACTGCCCTCAGAAAAGTACCAGGACATAAGCCTGAAGGTGTTCATCCCTTCCAATGGGCCATAACTGATAAACTACCCTGACACATAAGAGGCAGCTCTCATGTCTTGGAAAGTGTCAAAGGCTCCCAAGTGTCCCATGACCCACAGTGTTACATCATCCAGTGTAAAACTTCCCACCACAGGAGAAGTACCTGGGCAGTCCCACTGAGCCTGAGCGTAATATTAGCCCACCAGACTTTGTGTTTCATGGGTTTTCAACCACCCCCAATAGATCAGGGCTGCCACTATTGGTTCGACCAACAACATCAAAATTGCAACAATCAAGTCTTATTTGTGAATCCAAGAGTGGTGACCATATACATTTCTACTCTTACATTTTCTTTCTTTCATTATACATTTTCTTAAGCATTATTTTTATGCTTTATATTGTTGCATTTCTAACCAAAATGGCTACATTTTAAAATTTGCTGAGTACCGTATTGAACCTTAATATTCTAAAGTTTGCAAATAAAAGTTTGTTATTGAACATGTTGAGAATGTTCTTGTTTCTCCAGCACAATGCCCGGAGTAAATCAAACAACCTTCCCCTCAGCCCGCCGAGCAGACCAGGGCATAAAATGTTACTTGGTTAAATTGCTGCTTCCTGTCTTATCATTCCTAAATAATAGCAGCCTAGTGAATGAAAAATCATACAACCCATGCACGAGTGACAATTCTTGAAATGTAATTCAACTTCATATGTGATTTAAAATCTAGTGAAGAGATTGTTATCTTTTCAGATACATGAAAACAAATTTCACCTTTGCAAGTACTCTGGGAGGCTTTAGAAACACTATAATAAAAGATGTGACCACCTCTTAAGGATTTTAGACCGGTGATGGCATATAACATTCCAAAATAGGAGTCATCCATCCTTCAATGATTTGAACAAAAATTATTTCCTGTTTTCTGCAACTACATAAGTATATGAGGAAAATCTTAATGTATTAAAAACTGATGATGAATAACAATCCATCTTTAATGCAGTATGTTTAGTAGTATCTCTTTATATTTTCTATGATGTATTAATTTCAATGCAGGTTCAACTGCTTTCAAGCTCTCTCATTTCAATACACCTAGTCTAATTTTTATACAGGAGTTTAAACTGAGATATATTCACATTTCTTACCTATGTCCTACAGCATTCTGTTCTCAGACTCACAATCTGCAGGAGGGATTGCTGCACCCTTAATGAAAAAACCTGTCCCAACACCTTTTAATATAGTGGTTTATTATACCCCAGATTTTTTAAGATCTATAAGAAGATTTTGAGGAAATTTTGGAAGTCCTCCTCATCCTTCTACGGAATGACAATCAAAAGTATCTGTAGAGACAGTTCTGGAGTTGTGGTATTAAATTCCCTCTTCCATCCTCAGATACTCAAAAGCCATCTGAACTTGGTCAAGGGCAAACAGCTCTAGGTGGCCCTTCATGAATGGAGGGTTGGACCACATGACCTCCAGAGGTCCCTTCCAACCCTAACCATTTTATGATCCTCTATTTACTTTGATAAAAGAAATTAAGATTTGTGTGGATATACATTTCATGAGAATACTCTTATTTTTATTCACCAAATATTGTTATTTGTGATTGTCATTCCTACAGAATACAATCAGTGAGAAAAGCTTGGATTTTCTTCTAGCATGTAACCAGACTTAGCTTTGTACTTTTTTGAGTTTTCAGCTGTAACTATGTATTGAAGGTGTACATTTTATTAAAGCCGACATTCTTACAGATTTCTACACTCACAGGATACTGGGTTTTGACCTCTTTTTCTACAACTTGACTTTCTGGATTTCTCATACGTCACAACATCCTTTAGAAAAGATTTCTATTTCTGAACCATAGTGCAGTTGTTACTGCCCTTCTTATTGCTTCCCTCTTAGTTTCAGTCATCTCCAGCCTTTAGTATTCAAGTGTTTGTTACCCTTTCCTATCATCTTTTGATTCATGTTTGAATTCCTTGAAGGAAGGCAGAATTCTGTCAGGGACTTCTCATGAGATCGGCATGTTGCCCCCTCTCCCAATACTCCTTGATTGCTCTAACAACTGTGAGTATAATGTACTAACAATAAAGTAAAGTTGTGCTACATTCTGCAAACATACAGTAATACTTTAAGGCATCCAGTTCAAAGTTTTTTACTAAATGATATCTGCATAGATTTTCAGGGAAAAACAAGAAAATAGGAAAAGGCTGAAGTATCTATAGGCTCTAAATATCTTTATCTACATCTCTCTATCTATCTGTCTGTCCTTCTATCTATAGATATTTCTATATGTAGATATATATATATCTATATATAGATAGCTATGGATATCTATACTATCTTTATAGGCTTTCATACCACGATTGCTGTTTTTTGATTAAAACAATAATATCATGCCTGATTCATTAAACACCTCCCCTACACATACACATATGCTTAAAATGATTGTATCTGCTGGGAACATCCCAAATTTCTCTATTTAGAAAATCAAACTTCTTTCTATTACTTTGTAGAATATCATTCTCTGGTTAAAACCTGATGCTTGTTTCCACATACACATTCCACATACACATTCAGTTGGACAACAGTTACTTGAGTAGTGATGGAAGCTAAAAGTTGAGTAGTTGGGTTTTTTTCTTTTTCCTGCAGGGAACAGGATTTATAACATAGGTCAGAGAACAGTTTACAAAGGCTTTTATACAAAATTTCATATATGAAAGAGTAAATTAAGGAAATAATTTCCCCCCTTCAATCTTTTCACTTAAATCTAGATTTATCTGCATGTAAATATATAGGACATTTTCTGTAATTGCTCTGCTAGTAGAGCAGATGACTTGTCAGTAGATAATAATGTACTTAACACTTAAATAATTCCTTCATACATATTATTAGAAAACATTTTACAAATACAGTCCCATCAATGACCATTTTACATATATGGAGAGATATATTATTTGTTTTATTAAGAATTAAGCAAAGGATAAAAACAGATTAAAACATAGAACTGTAGGATAAAGTTCTTATGTGCTCTGTATCGACATGAAGTTTGCTATTCATTTCATGAAGCAACAATTTTATCCCGAGTGCCCGACCTCCCAATCTATTTCACAGCCTAGCACTGATTGCCTTTACCTACACTTGAAATGATTGACCCGATGTAGGGAGTTAAAACCCTAAAATAATACTGTGTTTTGAATTTTTATCATAGTATGGCCTGCTTTGCTCATGGATGAGATGTCTCTCACTTCAGCTATCTGCAATTAGAAATTAAGCTTGAGCATCTTTTCTGAACTTCTTTTGTTGTCAGTTAGGAAAAGATGCAACTCTAGAATATGCTTCTTTCCAACTATTTGAAGACAAAGATGAATTACCAGCTTAAGGTGGCTCTGCTGTCAGAAGAAACAGCCTTGGAGTCTTCCTCCTTCTGCACGTGTTCATCATGAAGTGTGAGATGCATCACGTGATGAGTGGATCTGTGATAAAACTAAGCTTGGGTAAAAATGGCTGGATTTCAGCCAGTGCAGCTCCCTGAACAATTTATCATATATTCACACAAATGTTGGTATCAGCACAAGAGACAAACCTGTGCAGGACTGGGAATAGGGCATGTGAGTAAAAGCAGAGCAGGCCTGCTTTTTTTCCCTGGTAGCACCAGGTTCAAGGATCTACTGAACACCAGTCTCAGCCACTTGTGCTGGTTTTGACTCGGGCAGAGTTAATTTTCCTCATAGTAGCTAGTATGGGGCTGCATTTTGGGTTTGTGACTGAAACGGTGTTGATAATTCAGGGGTGATTTTGTCACTGATGAGCAGCACTTACACAGACTCCAGAGCTTTTCAGCTTCTCACCCCACCCCACCAGAGAGGGGGCTGGGTGTGCACAAGGAGCTGGGAGGGGTCACAGTTGGGACAGATGACCCCAACTGACCCTAGGGATATCCCCCACCATATGGTGTCTTATTCAGCATATAGAGCTGGGGAAAGGAGAAGAGAGGGGAGGACATTCAGAGTGATGGAGTTTGTCTCCTCAAGTCACTGTTACTCATGGTGGGGCCCTGCTTTCCAGGTTGAACACCTGCCTGTGCATGGGAAGCTGTGAATTAATTTCTTGCTTTTCTTTGCTTAGATGCATAGCTTTTCTTTACCTACTGAACTCTCTTTATCTCAGCTCATGCTTTTTCTTACTTTTCTTACCCTTCTGAGTGTCTCCCCCATCCTCCTGGGTGGGGCTCCTGGGTGGCTGTGTGGGGCTGAGCTGACTCCTGGAGTTAAACCATGACACAACCTACCATATTAATGATTAATGTCACCAAGATTAATCTCACCTAGAGTTTATGTGCAATCACTGCTACCTGGCATTAACCTTATCAGATGAAGTTTAGTGTGATATTAGTACAACAGGCTTTTTTTAACTCCACCTCCATAAAGGAATCTGACATGGTTAAATAACAATTACAGAAATGCTATTGGAAGTGGAGATGCTGAATTCTCTGTTTATTTGTAGCATCTTGCATGCAAATATGTTGTTAATTTCCCGATATCCTAATTGTGAAAATTTTAAGAATTATAAAATTGAAAAAGACTGAACAGGTTCACCCCATGCTCTGATTTTATACTTGATCTAGTTACAATTCTCTTAGATAGTTGTTTATTTTACTGAGAAGGCAAGCCCAAAAGGATTAAACCTTGCCTGCAGGTTTCTTTTTGTGCAAAAGTCAATTATGGCTGGCTAAATATCCCTGAGGTAAACATGTGTGAGGTTGATAATGTGGTTAGAATAGCAACAGCAGTTGTAAAGGAAGCTGGTGTTCATGGAGTTAACACATTCCATATTGCTATCATGCAAAAAATTACAGACACTTCCAGTCAGGGAGCATCAATCAATTTTTGTTAACTTTCAGGATTTTTTCTTCCTGATGGAGCTAATATTACATCTAAATATTATGTGTGCTGTATCTGTAAATTTCATTCCATTTGCTTAAGGAAACTTTCTGTATGAAAAATGTGAGTCAAAAACTGTGTTATTTACCTGGTGCCACTGGATTGATTGTGGAATGGGTCAAATCCTGTCATCCTTAATGAGGAAAATATTGACTAATGGCTTAAGTAAATATTATCTGAATTCAATGAATGTTTGTCTCGTGTATTGCATATTCAGAGGAGCAGAAAATGGTTCATAGCTTTTCCTCCCAACCACCTAACCACCATGGAACCTAACCAGCCATGTTCATGCTTACTATTTCCTTCTGAATTTTGGCAAAATGTAGCAGTTTCAACAGACAGTGCTACAAACATCATATATCACCACAGTATGCAACCTCACAGTAAAATGATTCATCCAGGCATTACAAGTTCCTCGCAATTAGAGAAAGGAAGTGAAAGTCTGTTCTCACAGGTGAGCACAGTCCTTTAACCGCTGACACTGGATTAAAGGAAGCAGAAGCTGCCCTACAACTGTCTTCCAAGTGAATTTTTGAGAAAAGGCTGATTTTACTCCTGAAGGAGGTAAAGCAACCATGACATGCACTTAGAGAGAGAGAAAGAATAACAGTCCTTCATTGGGGCTTACCAAAACTCTGCAGCATCAGCTAGCTTGAAGTGACTCCTGACTGGGACATTGGCCCAGCAAATCCCAACGTGGCATCCCAGGCTCTTTCCATGCATTGTTTAGGACCCTAATGCCAAGCTTTGGCCTATCACTTTCCGGGAGTGATAGGGCACCAAACTCCTTTGCCCCTATAGTCTTCTCAACATATTTTGTTGCCTGGTCCATAAAATTAAAATTTTGGGATGTTGTGAAAAGAAGAGTCACAGAATAGATGCAAACCCTCAGCTACTGATGTAAGCCATAGTTAAAATAACCAAACTTTAACAGATAGCAAAGAGGTGTGGAAGAAACTTAAATTTAAAAATATTTCTGAGTGCGTTAGACCACTTTTGTTTGAAGGGTTAGCCTGGAAAAGAACCAGTAAGACTAATGGGTAGATAATTTTACAACATATATTACTTTTATTCCTTGTCAGTCTATGAAATATCATGCTTCAGGAGATAACCTGACTGCCACATGTGGTAGGCAATTAATTCCCTCCATCCTCTTAAAGTATTTTGCATTTACTCACAAGACAATTTGCTTTTCTCTCCCCTCTGGCTTTCCAGAAATTTTATGTTAAACAAAAAAGAAATTGGTGACTGATATGAAGAGGTATTTCACCACACATGTTGATCTCACAGATACAGAAAATAGTATGTTACCTCTCAAACATGGTCTTACTGACTAACAGTCTGTGTTACTCATTCAAAGCTCAAATGCAAAATAAAACCAAAAATTTAAAGGCATAAATTTTCCAAGTTATTCATGTGCAAAATTCCTGCAAAATTATTTCAATGAGAAGTAGGAACTGGAGTGCCCTTGCAAATATAGACTGTGGAGTTTCACTTTCCACTAAATTACACTGGTGTACCTCTATTGTCATTAATATACTTCTTTAATAGACTACAAGAACCCAGTTTGGCTGGCATTATTTATGCTATGATGGAATTTATTTATACCTGTTTATTCAAAGGTTTTTCAGTTCCACTATCAAAGCATGATGAGCATGTGATAAAGAATATCAAAGTACTCTCAACTACCTTTAAGATATAGGTGCATAAAGACTTTCTGTGAACTGTTGGAATCCTCATCAGTGGAAGAAAGTTGATTCTCTTAGACTTTGAAATAAATGTTAAAACCTTTTGTATTCTGATATATTTCATTTGGAGAATTTTTAGGGTGCAAAATCAAAACCATAAATAATGGAAAATGCTAGAAGTCTTTGTGAATCTTATACAACACCTTGCATTGTACGTAATACAAAAGTGTCTTTAACTACAAGATCTCATATAATTTGTGTCACAGTCACTGCCCAGTTTACCACCCTGAATGGTTGGTACCCACAAAATGAGTAGTAATTTGATATTTCCTTTAGTTTTCTTTGTTTAAGGCGTGACCCTCCCTTTTGTGCCTAAGATTCAGTCCTGAATGTAGAAACACTGACCATGTCAGGGGTAGAAATACTTTCTATGGTAGTCTTGCCTAGTGTCCTAGTGCTTCTGATCTGCTCATTAACATAATTTCAGAGTGTTCCTGCGTTAAAGGATGTCATTTTCCTGTTTAGCAGATGGGAGAACTAAAGTAAGGAAGGACTACTGTTGACTCCCAAGCTTGCCTAAAACAAGGAAGGAGGTGTTTTTTCATAATTTTCATTCATAGTATAATTTCATCATTTGCTTTCATAATTTGTGTGTGGTAGCAAAAATAATTTGCCTATATATATATATATATATATATATATAATATATATATATAGTAATGTGGTAGCAAAGATTCCCTGGGCTGTTGGGAGTAACCCCAAGTACTTACCTTTTCTCTGAAACAGATTCCATGGACCACGTGGAGGACATAGTATGAAGAGCATGAAATGACCTAGGAGAAGTCTGATTTAAGGGACCTCTGTAATCGTATACTGACAGTGTAACACAAAAACTCCATAGCAGAAGTAAGGATAAAACTTAGCTCTTCAAGGTAATGCATGCACAATTATTTTTCTTTCTTTGAACACCCTTTTCCAACTCATTACACAGATTTTGTGTTCAGCTGTGAATGATGTGAGTAGTAATCTGATTCACCCCACAGTCCTCTGAACTGATTGAGGAGGTGCCATTGGTGGGAAGAAAAGTGCTAAATTTTTCATAATATGAAATTCTTTATTACTGTAATATCATGCAGGGTTCTTCAAATATCTGTAAAAGAGCACAGTTTGTGTGGAATTATTTTATCCAAAACAGGCAATGTGAGCAGTGTCACAGTCAGGAAACAGCATGCAGATGGCAGTAACAGACTCTTGCCACATGTCTGGGGCTGACTGGAGATGATTTTCAGTGGGCTTCACTTTGTTAATAGTAGAACAAAGCTTGTAACTTCTAACTTCTTGATTATTTCAGGCTGCCCTTGTCTTTCTTTAGCCACTGTGTCCTCAGTATTGAAAAGAAAACGTAGGAGTCGTCCCATACAAGTTCTGCCTTAGACATCATGTATCAGGCTTGATCATACCTTTATTTCATGTGCATATATTTTATTTCATGTGCATGTATTTTCAAGATATGAAATACAGTAGACTAAAAAGATCATATCTGTCTTGTTGAATTTAATACTTTCAATACAAATACCTAAATAAAAAAAATCCACAAACTGAAAGGAATTCCAAAATCTTGTCTTTCCCTTTTTTTACTCTAATTATATAGGTTATAAAATTGAATCTTTTAAAAAAAACACCACTTTTCCATTTTGGAACGTGTTCATTTAGGGTGTTCAAAGAGATCAGTGCGTAGTTTAACTCATTTTAAGAAGTTTATGCTAAGATACCTTCATAACGTGTTCCAGCTCTCTCGTGTTATTTGATATGGATATAAAAACATATTCCATCTTCTGCCTTTATATGCTAGAACAACAGACAGCAGCTGATAAATGTGCAGATACTAAATGCAATTCCTTTAATTGAATTGAAACATTTCTGTCAGAAGCATAAAGGAAAGACTTGTGATTTTCATGCAAGTGAAAATAATAAGGCTGTCTTTTTGGGGTTTTTTTCCTTCCCTCAAATGTCTGTGGCTCTCTCATACCATAAGGGATTCTGCTTTTTTAGCAACCAAAGGGGTTGCTTCTAGTAGTGGTGGTTGCCCTTGGTGAAGAATATATTTGGAAAGGATTTGAATGACCTTGTACTTTTGAGCCAGACTGGTGCTATTAATATGTTTTTGCTGAGAAACTCCTAGAGAGGCAATTATATTGTCTGTCACTGCAAATACAGGAGGCACTAGAGGAATATCCAAAAAGTTGTCATTGCACAAAAATAATGCAAGTTGTATTTGCAATATTATTGCATTAAAATTGTAGAGATTTTTACACTTTTTTGCTACCATAAGGTTTCAAACGTGTGTAGGTTTTCTGTGCTCTCTTTCATTCAGAATAGCAGCACACATGTGAATGCTGAGCTACACTCATGGCAGCTGTTCCTGGTCTCCTTGAAGAGGATACATCACATGCTATGTAAGCACTTTCCATTTGGGCTCAACACTCAAAACCCCAAGCTCCAAACTCAATCCCCTTTTTTGAACATGCACAAAAAATAGAAGAATAATGTATACTTCAAACTCCATATTCACACATGAGGAATTTGTTAGGCTGTGTGCTTTGACAGGGATAAAAAAAAAAAGATGGAGAGAAGAAATAAGAAGGACACCAGGAAAAAGAAGACAACTGCTAATAAAGACAAAACAACACAGCATGAAGAGCAAGGCAAAGGGGGTGGAGGAATTTTGTAGAGCTTTATTGAAGGATGGATTTGCTTCTGTCTCTTCTTCACACTGGTGCCTCTCGGTACTTCCTTCCTCCCTGTCTTGTGATGTGATTTCTTTTCGTGTTGTCAACATGATGTGGCAATTAGAGAGGGTTCCTTCTATGATAATTTACTTGTTTAGTCCAAGAAATACTTCTGCATCTTCTCCTGGTTGACTTGGAAAACCAATTAGTGCTTGTTAGTTGTACTGAACTCCATGCTTTTTGATTTGTGGTTACATACTCTCAGACCTTAATGTCTGACAGACAACAAGGACACACTTTATTTCTGATCTACCTGTAATTTGTGGGTTCAACTCTTAACATTTATATTCCATTAATATTGTCATTTCTGGACTGAATGAATATGAAATCTAATTTGTGCTCTCCAGGGGAAATCGTTGTAACACTTGAACATGTTACTGTTAAAGGTATTTGGGTCAAATATTGATTTTTTCCAGTATGCCAGTATCAATCAGTGTATTTTAATTTAATTCAAAACACAAGGAACCAAGAATTCATGGAAATAAGTCATACCAAGATGGACTCATTTTCTCAGGGCAGCTATCTCAGTCTGCTGATACAGCGGGCAACAGAAATAATTCCATACTTTAAGGAAGAGCCAGGCTGCTGGGTTGAGATAGCCTGTATTTATGCTCATTCTGATAAAACCAAGAAGCAATCTGTTAAGTGAAGTCTCTCCAGAGGAGCACGAGCAAGGTGCCTGTCACTGAGTGGTGTTAAAGCCCAAAGGACTGGGTTGGGGTTGTTGGGGAAGGGAACTGATTTAGTAGCATATTTTATGGTACACAGTAAAGCAAGGGTGTATGTGAGAGATTCCCAATCTAAAATACCTCTAGCAGTGAGCCTCAGAAAATAGACTGGCCATGGCAAACTGCATTTGTAAGTAGAGAATGAAAACAAGCCAAGGTTGCTTGAATGTGCATTCCCTACCAGACATTTGATACTTCAGTAGAACTGCAGGATTCACAGATGTGGTGGACTCCTCTGGACAAGGAGCAGAATTCCAGATGATTTGTGTATATTTACTTTTGGGATGTCTGAATAGTAAAAGGAGACAGTTAGAGATGTGTGAATACTTTTCATTGAATTATCTTACAAAGGAGAAATTGGGAAATATGCCCCCCAAATTGTGGGTACACAAGTTTGAAAGTTTTGCAGTACTATCTAAAACACAGTGATCTGGTCTGAAAGCAGCCAAAGGAACACCTGTGTTGGTTCACATAAATCCTGTGAACTTGTATATTTGTAGTTTCTGTAACTGAAATAGCTTTTCTATGGTTCAATGTGCTGTATTCTCAATGCAGGGATTCTAATAATCCTGGCAGCAGATTGATTTTCAATAAGTAGAGTTCAGATTATGAAATCCCTTCTCTTCCTAACAAACACCTGCTCCAGCAGAAGGATCCACTAAGACTAGTGGAATTACTGGAGTCTTGACTAATTTCAGTGAAACTTCCACAGTCTTGGTCCACTAGTAGATACGTGGTTAGATTTAACTGCATTTGAAAAGGAATGGAGCCATACCAAAGTACAGGAGGGGAGAAATGCCAGTGGTTCCTAAGGATATGCCTTCATAGTAGGTGAAATCCACATTCTTATCTGAGGTTTTCCTGGAATCCTACCCTACTGTTCACATCCCCTTAAATCCTTGCCTGTCTGGCCACTGAAAATTGACACATTTGCTCAGACTCAGCTACAGGATAAAGTCTGTACTGTGCTTTAAAAACAGTTCCAGCCTATCTACTTAGCAGTGAACATGTGAGTGAAGCTCATTTTGTTTCCTCAATTCTATTTTATATCTGAGAATTTCTCACCTTTTTCCTTCCTCCTGCACCAGAGACTGCATGCATATGTGTTTGTGTATGGTTACCATTTAAATCCTCATTTCTGATGCTCTGTCTCATATTTGACCAGCAGAATCTGTCTCAGCCCAGAAATTTAAAAGGAAAAAAAATCTGTTTGAGGTTGGTGATTGCTGACCAGAACACTTTTAAGTCAGTCATGGTGATATTCATAGGTAGAAGATGTGAATGAATATTTCCACTTCTGAAGGAAGGACAAAATTGGTCTGAGTGCTAGGCACACATAAGCACATCTTGAAGTATCTTATCTATGCCATCTAATTTAGAAAGCTGAGTTGGAAGCTTGAGTTCTCAAGTAGAAAATCCAGAATGAGACAAGCAGTAAATGAGGCAAAGGAGAGAAGAAAAAAAGAGTGACAGGGAGGGCAGGAGAAAAGACTTTTTGATTAAAGTAATTGATGCAATTTACTCCGACAGAGTATTGCATAGCAAAATGCTTTGAGTTGTCTTCTGGACCATCTTGTCAGGGATGCTGTGATTCCGAATTCACAAAGTAGGGACCTGGGCAAAATTTGTCACTGTGCATTCTGCTATGGGGAACAAGGCACCTTCGAAAAGGCCAGGATACTCTTTTTCTTTCATCCCTGCTGACTTTCTACTGGTCACTGCTCTTGTGGTCTGCTGTCTTGTAATAATGAAAACTAGAACCAAGTGTCCTTTCAGTGCATGCACTCAAGTCTACAGTTACTGTTTTATTCACTGTCACTTCAACTTCAATGTCCTGCTCTCTTATCCCAATATTCTTGTTTTATCTCTGTGCACTCTCAAATCAAAGCTGAGTGTTATGCTAATCCGTGTATTTAGTGAGAGCACAAAAATGTATGTGGATGCTAAAAGGCTTCAGTTTAGTTCAGGGCAAAAGAAACAGTGTCTGGTGTAAATTCTGAAAACCACAGCAATGGGGAAGCCTGGCAGCTGACCATCCACCAGGTCAGTTTTTGCAGTCTTTGCTTCGTGTTCCATGAAACCTCATCCACAAACTTTGAGGTTGCTCTCTCATTCAGATGAAGGTCTGGGGTCAGCAATGGTGAATCCCATAGCAAAAGGAGGAAGGAAAAAAAACGGACTCAACATGACCTGATGACCTGCTGAGCAGGATACTTAGGACCTGCTGAAGATGAATCTATGGGAGAAAGAAGCAGTAGAGTTGAAGTCAAAGACCAGTAAATGACTGCCACTGTCTTTGTGGCTGTGACTGTTGCTGAAGCAACAAGAGTGGGAATATAGTAATCAATATAGTAAGTTCTAGAAAAGCTACTGTGCTGTCATATGCTGGGTCACCTCAGGTGGAATTGCAGGGAGATAGATACTAGGGGCTTTCCCTTTGAGTGCCATCCAACCTCTGCCATGTACAACCCAAGACAGATTTACACATCTGAAAAATTTAAGATTGGAAGTACAAGTTTACTCCATCTACATCTGAACCCATTATGAAGCTTGTGATCCATTTTCTCTGCATTTTTCTGTTCATAAATTCATTATCTGAGCAGACTTTTATGCTGTTATGCTCACAGCACTGTCCCAGACAATAAAAAATCATGGAAACTGTGATAAATTAAAATACCTCTTGATGTCTTTCATACTTTAGGTGCTTCTTTTTTCTGGCTATGTGGCTGAGAATCCTGTTGCTTGCAATTTCTCTTCCTTAATTCAGCACCCTATTCATGTGAAAGTTTTCCTCTTTCTTTGGGCAATTTGTGCTTGATAATATTTTGTTTATTTTATTTAGAAGGAACTGAAAGCAAACAATAAATTTCTTGGTTGAAAGAAGGTCCTAAAAATTCCAGGAACTTCTAGTCTTGGTCATTTGGTGGCCAGCTAAATATCTCTCTTTTATCTCAATAACTGATTTCTTAATGGGAGTTTATAAAAATCACCTTTACTACAGAACTGATCTGATTTCCTGCTGCACCAGCCTTTTCTCCTTCTTCAACTCACACCCCATCTTTTCTTCTTTGTAGTTTTGTTGCATTGGCTTTCTGAGGTGTGGGTCAATGACAGTCTTTCAGTGTACCTTATCCACATGTCAAATGGTCCTACAAGTTTTCACTTATAGCTCCTTATTTGCAAAGTACTTAAAGCAATTCTTAAGTAAAGTCAGAAGAGTTTGCAGCACTATTTCTGCATGGCTTTACCTTAACTGCTTAGTCAAATCACACCCCTACAATTCAAGGAGAGGTGAATCAATCCTTTATTTCTGTTCATTTGACCCTGCCCACTACTGAAAAACACAGAAAGTCCATTAAAGTCCTACCAGGAGCACACATTTTGGCATAGGCACCATGCAATTTAAGATCCAGAAGAGTCACTGAGCCTCCAGGAAGTAGAATGTGAAGAATAAATGAATTGGAAAAATAGTAAGGAGGTAAGAAGGTTGTTGCCACATACTCCTAATCAGTGCTCCACGTCAAAGAGTCTGACTTGCCCTCTGAAGGCTTGGCTGACTATTCAGTGAGAGCAAGCCCCTGTATCAGCACTTGGCTCAGGATGCTTGAGGTTCATTTGAATACCTGCTCACTTCCCCTGTGCTCTTCGTGCCCCTTTAATAAGGAGAAAATTGATTCCCTGTTTCTGAACAAAGGTCTGTAGCTGGGAGAGAGCATGGTCTCCCTGGCTGAGTAACAGCTGGGGGAAAAATGAATAGACCATATGCTGGGAGAGAGCCGCCAGAACACTGGGACAAAGCTGTGGACCACTGCCAAGCCTTGCAGCTAAAGCCACAGCAGACAAGATGAGAGGTGGAGGGAGGTTGTTCACAAACACTGTCAGGGACCATGCACTGGGTTCCTTTTAGGAACTGCAATGTGTTAATACTGAATGAGACAGAAAACCTGCTTGTTTTCAGAAAGGTCCTTGAAAAGGAAAGTAATTTGCCCAGGTGGCCTTGAATATCTTTGTTAAAACTTACCTAGCTCCCTTATGCTTTTTTTTTTTTTTTTTCACCTGCCTGACAATTCTCTGGAAAGCCTATACCACTGCAGAATTTTCTCTGAGAGAATTAATGCCTCTTGATTTCTTTGTTTCACCTTTTCCACCTTTGCTTTCCTTTTTCTAGAAGCAAGTTCTACTGTTTCTCTGTCATCTGGGCTCACTGACAAGCTGAGATCTGCTCAGGGGTACATCACAAACAGCTGTAACAATTCTGCAGCCTCAAAGAGAAGCTTAGTTCGTGAAGACTTCCAGGCAAAACAAATCAATTGGCAATATTTTCACTCTGATACTTTTTTCCCTCCTACCCATAAACTGATTATATATGCCAGTCTCTTCCAGGCCCAGAGAAGATGCTCTTGGTGGTGATGTATAATTTTATTAGGAGTGGACTGGAGAGCTATAAATGATGAACTCATTTAGGCTCTGTAGGAGAAGTAAGGCAGGAGCATCAGCAACCCTCAGGGAAAAAAAGGGAACTTAGACCTTGGCCTGAAATGCAAGCCCATAAGCTGTGGGTCACAGCCAGTTTTTCATGTGAAATATCAGTGTGAGCTGGGATAGCTGAGCCCTCTATACTTTGTGCTAAGTTAATATTGGGTACTGCACACCTGCTCAGTCTTAGTCTGATCATAAGTCAATGGCCAAACTGATAAGTGGGGAAGCAAAAGAGAGTCTTTGCGGCCGTTGTCTTGGGCCGGCCAGCCGCCCACCAGGGTCTCAGACTGCAGCCCCACGGCGTTTACAGCCAGTGTCCCCGACCTGAGCGGGTTCCCTGCTGTCGGGTCTCTCGCCCCTTGCCGCAGGCTGCGTCCCCCTTTACTGTGGGCACTGTAACCGAGGAGCCAGAGTATCGTGGGAGGGTTCTTTCACCCGGGATAATAGAGACACTATGTTGCAAGCTCTCTGGGCACCCAGGTGAAAGACCTGGGGCACCTTCTGCATCAGACTTTTATTGAGAGATTACAAACCAATCACTGATGGGCTCGGGGGAGGAACCAGGGAGGGGTCGGGGGACAGGAACCAACTGGGAAAGGAAGGGGGAGGAGAAGGGAAGACTGGCAGGGGGTAACACAATCAAGTACAGAGTTCTGGAGCCTAAAGGTGATGAGACAGAAGAGTGGCAGCTGGGGACAGTGTAGCCAGCCCCTGGGAAGCCCGGCCCATCCCCAGGGCAAACCACCCCAGGCTCTGCCTCAGGGGAGTCCCCAGCCCCGGGCTTCCTAGTGGGGGGAAAAGGGTTTTCTGGGGACTTGGGAACCACCACAACAAGTCTTGGCTAAGTTGTGGTTTAAAAAAAAACATGGAAGTTTTAAAATAAGGCAATTCTTTACAAAAGAATATATGGATATATATTTAAAAACCACATTTCAACTTTATAGTAAGAATGACACTCATTATAGTTCTAATTAAATTTATTTAATCACACTCTTCTGAAACTTTTTACTTTAAAACAGAGTACCTGCTTAGACTCACTTAAGCAAAAATAGTGAAACAGTTCACATTAATTGATTCTGACTGATTTAAGTGAAATCTAATTGCCTACAATGCTGATGCTTATTTGTCTAACAAACCTAAATGAAAGCAATTGGGAAAAAATCCTTATGTAGTGTTTCACACCTTGTTTGTTCTTTCCCTGTAATTATTCATTTTAGATTCTAGATATCCAGTTCAGTGTAACTTGTCATATATTGGCTTATAATGTTTAAGGGAAAAAATAAATGAGAATATACTTCTGGAATGGCAGTGATATCTACCAAATTTCCTTTTAAATGTGCGCAGCAAAATGGATTGTTAAAAATAATCCCCTGAGGATGGTGCCTCTTTTGTCAGTTTTCTACCGGAGTGCATCCTGCTCTCTGACAGAAAATTGCTCATTAATCTCCAAGGAATGACCAGTTTTTCAAAACAGTCACTCAGCTATGCTGCCACTGTTAATTTTTAAGCATTATGGATGCCATTAATTGCCTGATGTGGTTGATAACAACAGTAATCCTTTTTGAATGGGACATTAACTCCAAAACAAGTCATTAGTTTTTGTCCACATACTGTAATTAACACTTACCTTCCAGGAATTCACAGAAATTGCAAAGGCCACATGTCACTGGAGATTTGGCAACTCTGTCTAATATGTATATTTAGTCTTAAATTATTATGGTGGGGTGGGTTTTTTTGGTAATCACTCTTTTACTTGCAACAATTTTCATTCTGAGTGGTGTACATAGTAAAGGTAAGGGATCTGATCTGCAATTTTAGCCTGACTAGGTTTTTCCCTTCTTTTTTCCCTCTAGCTCTTTTTTTTTTACTTCCTAAAATAGGGGAAAGGAGTGAGTGTATGCCTCAAACTGCTTCTTCTCAGATATATGAGATAGCACCATGTCTGGCCACGCAGCAGGGACGCAGTGAGACATCTTTTCAAGCAGAGCAGAGGTAGTCACTGAGAGCCTGCAATGGAAAGCTTAAGGATTGGCTGGGGTGGAAAAGATAAGAGACGACATATTTTTATTATCTCATACACAGCATACTTTGTCCTTGCAACCTCTGCTCACGTCCATTATATCTCACCCCACTGGGTGCTGAAATGAGTGATGAAAAATGGGAATAGTTGAGCATCATGGAAAAGAAGAACCTACTAGAACTGGAGCTGCTTAGATGTGAATTTTGTCAAGTAAATTCATAGAGCTTTAAGGGAGACATGGAGGGTTAAGTCTGCAGTGTCTGTTCCTCACTGTGATACTTTTCTTGGTAAAAGGTGCAGAATTACAGGTGGCTGTGCATGTATGTGCTTATATGTGCTTCCAATTCATTCTGGTCTGACTTTTGACTCCATTCAATTTTACAGCATAGGACTAAACTTAGTGTGTTGAAGTACTCATACATGGGCAGAAGGGAGGAAGAGCATAAAATAAATTTGGTTTCATATTTAAGAAAACAGTTCTTTCTTTGCTCTGTTTAAAAAACACCATAAAATGCAAGTAATAAACCAAAACAAACCCAACAAATCTAACCTCCAATATAAACCTCTAGTAAGTCTATTTAGCTGAGATTTTTTAAAGCACTACATGATTTAAGATACACGCTGTCCCTGAAAACCTGAGAAGTTTGTGCTTCTAGGCTGCTAAAGCATATTTGATATGCCTGTTTATATTGGATTCTTTATATTGGATTCAGTGGTAGCTTAGCTCAAATTGAAGCAGAGCTTTGGTTTATCATTCCTCCAGGACTATAATGTCAGCTACTGACACCATTTCCAATATTTTCTGTTTCAGGAATGTGCTTTTTCAGAGCAGTGCTTGGTGGTATCAAAGGGCACTTCCCAGTGGCAGCTTCTGCTGGTTGAGAAATCAGTAACCTGGAGATGCTCATAAGTCTTGCCTGCTTTGCTCAGAGATAGCGAACACTCAGGCAAAATTACACACAATAATACTCCCTGCAGATACACCAAGGAAGGCACTGGAATTTCCTAAACCTGCAACAAAAATGCAGCTGACTTAAACATGTCTGGTTTATCTAACTCTTCTTTGTCCAGGTGTTCCCATACTCTGGCCTACAGTTCTTCTCTCCTCTCTGTCCTACTGCTCCCCCCAGCAATTTTCCTAATACCATGGAGTGTGTAGAAAAGGCAGGTATGAAATCTCACTACAGGTATTTTATCCATAAGTTCATTTGTGTAATAATCTTGGGATGATGTGGCTGTCTAGCAGTGCTTTATATTCTCTCTGCATGCGCAAGTATTACAGAATTTGTAGTCCCCCATTTTGAACGTATTTTAAGTCTTCCAGATTTTGGACATCTTGCATTATTTTGACCCATAATTTTCTAAGATTTTTTTTTTTTTTTCAACTGGGTCTATATTATTTTTGTTGTTTAAAAATATTTTGAACCATAAAAATGGCACAGGTGAAGAATGCTAACACTTGAGTCAAAACAACTGCATACAGTTAAAGGGGAGAGTGCTTTTCACTTGGATCAGAAGGATTTTGGACTTCAGACTTCATTCATCTGATTTTTAGGGGGTTTAGATAGCATTTTCTGTAATAGCCATTTTGATTTGTATATATGTGTCATGCACTCTAAATTATACTGGAAAAGATTTAAACTATATGTATTTAAAGCTATGCAGCCAAATGTAACAGGATTTGATAAGAACTTATATTAAGTAGATGGCTGGCCCAGGAAGACCATTTTCACATGGTGATGATGATAATGGAATATTGGCTATTGTTATTGAATATTAGGACAGAGTTAAGTTTGTTGAGTATAAAGTCAATATAAAGACTATGTTCAATTAAAAATGTGCAGCTACACCTTTGTAACTGAAAGTCATTTATCTGCATCAGTGTTTTTTTTTTTTTTTTTTTTTTTTTTTTGAGGAATTTGCTCCACTTTAAATAAAATCTTTATGGGATTGTTTTCAGATTAATTGTCTGGAGCTCATGAAAAGAGACTTTCTTTATTTTATGGATTTATAGGCAATTTATTTTAAATAATCTTTTTATAAGTGGGCCAGTAGATCATAGTAAGCCATAAGAGAAATATTCATTTTCTTGCTTCTTCATTTATTCTGGAAGAGACATGTGACTCACTGTCTTTGGTAAATGAATCTATGTTTTCTTCCAGGTAGTTTGCAGTTTGAAAAAGGGGCAGTAAGGGTATTTGGTAAGATATCCAATCCATCTCTTTTTAAGAAATGTGTTGGAAAAAAGTTTAAACTAAAAAAAATTTGGCACTGAACTGGGGAAAACCTGAATGGATATAGTGTAACTGGGTAGACATAATTTTGTTTAGAGGTGGTGGAAGGTACCAAAACATATCTTTCTCATCCAGTGGCTGCTGAGCCATTGTGTAAGTAAATGAAGGACACAAACACAGGGTTTGTAAAGGGTCACCCTCAATAAATTCTGGAATTGTTCAGCAGGTGTCTGAAAACAGAGCATTTTATTTTGATTTAAAAAGGACATTTTGTGTTGAATGAAACATTTTCTTCCTGCCCTGGTTAAATAATTGAAAAATACCCAGTTGAAGTTGATTTGAGTCCGTTTTATTTTTCAGTTTGCAACTAACTAAAAGAGTTCACTATTCACCTGTTTTTTACAGGCTATCACCTTCTTGGTGGATGCAGGTTGTAAAGGCATCCACGGGTTTACAGAGTTATTCTGGACATATTTGCATATCCATGCATAAACCTAGAAAAATACCATTTGAGATAGCTGCAACAATAAAAGAAAAAATCTATCCTATATTTGCCATTACAGGTTCCATTAATTATACCATCTGTATGAAACAGAAGGAGGTAATGGCAAGAATGGCTGAGCCCATGTTTGCCTTCATTGCCTGGCTTTCCTGTCATCTATTTTAGAGAAGCTGAGATGTTAAGATAATTTTTCCAATTTTCCTTCTTAGCTCTAAGGAGCTTTCACATGTAGCAGCACCCCTTGGTTCCTTTCATATTCTGTGAGGTAGCAAATAATGTGGATAGCTCGTGTTTTGACTTGGGAATTGGTTTTTCCTCCTGTTTTAAGTCAGCATCAGCAAGTGATGTGAAGGTGGGAGGATTTTAGAGCAACAGCAGTGACAGCACAAGGAACGTCAGTCAGTGTGGAACTTGTGATGGGACAATTGCAGAACAATTGTAACTCAAGGTTTCAGTAGCCTAAAATGCAAGTCTGTTGAGAACATACGTTTTGGAGTCCACAACGAAGGAAAATGACAGCATGGATTTTGGGATTCTGGCAGAGGATAGCCTGTTGTGAGAGGCTAGAGGGAGTAGTCTACTTCATTAGGTCAGCTTGATTGAAGAAGTTTTATCAGGAGTATTCATTCTATCAAAGAAAGCTGAATTAACAGAGTAGGCAAAAGTTTCTGTAGAAGTGGAGAGTTGTGGGATTGGAGAGCTGTGGACTTGGGAGAGCTGAGGCTGTCACGGGGCACTCCCTGTAAATCCACATCTGTAGGGCTTGACGGTTCCACTGACCCTGGCAGGAGCTCAGAACCTGTGTGACTTTTCAGGATTTTTCTTGCAGCAGCTAGGTTGAGCATGTGAGGACATGAGCTCAGTGCTGCAGACAATGTTCACAAATCTGACTTGACACAAGAAAGCACCTGCCCATGTATTTAGATCATGCTGGAGTTAAGGAGATTTGAATCCAGGTTTAAAATTAATCACATACTTAGACCTGTTGCTGAAGAGGAATGAACTTAAGTTTGCTGAATTGGGGCCCAGAAGCAGTAAAAAGGCTCTTTCACTGGTTTTGTTCTTTTAGAATTGGCTATTCTTGCAGGGCGTGAAGCCAGCATTCACAATTATGGGAGAAGGGGCGGCAGTTCAGAAGCCAAACCACACACCTTCAGCCCCCGGCATCAAACACTGAACTGAAACACTGAAAGGAGCAAGGGGGTGCCTCACTCCTTCCTAACCCCTGGCTATATCATTAGGGTGGTAAAGTTATTTGAGCCTAATTCATTTCATTGTTATCCAGTGGAGCCCCATCACAATGCTGTGGTGACTGAGGCTGTAATGAGGGGCTCTAAGATTCCAACAGCAAAAGGGATTCATTGCTAGTCCATGACCTCACGATGAAATCATTACAATGAAGTCAGAGATATGAAGTTATTATGGGAAAACTATTTCAGAGCAAGTCTATAAGGACCTTTTTGACAGTGCCATTATGAAGCCATTACAATGTAAGGTTATGATGGTAAAATGGTTTCAGTGAAACCCTATTATGGTTTAAAAACAGACTAAATGGTGTCAGTGAAAGTCATTCTGCCTTCTAAAACCTAAAGTTAAGCAGACTTTTGTTTCTAAACAAAAACATGTGGTTCTGACTTCCATTTTCTCTGATAAGGGTAGCTGTGACATACCTCAAAAATGAATTAAAATTCCACTACCACTCCCAGTCTAGGATTTTGAGTGACGTCTAAAACTGGTTGTCAAAGTAAATAGCATATTTCAAAACTGAGTAAAAATCCCCTTATCTAAGACTGGCATCTCATCAGTAAAGAAGGCTACTATTTATCTGGTTAAAAATCTTGCCCAATCTAATCATCTGCTATATCACTGGTTGTGAAATGGAATAAAATATGCATTTAAAAATTGGTCTGCATTTTCCACCTCACTGTGAGATAATTAGAATAATATTTCCACAGAGGAACATGCCTCTGAAGTATCTCTATTCTTACCACATGGAAATTCAAACCTTTCTTGTCCGTCCTGTTTGTTTTCAATGAATAACTACATATTAGATGTTCAAAGAGATCAGTTAGGGATGGTCTGATGGTCTGACAGGGACTTGGATGTGGGACTCCATGGAACTTGTGGTATTTAAATGTCCACTGACCTTTTAGGAGGGAATGTTCTGGACCACAAGAACATAAAGTGTATCCTAGGGTGAAGAATTTCTTATTGAAATTAAAGATTTCTGAAAAATGTTCCGAGTTTGAAAAACCTGCTTTTTCTTCCGCATTCTACATCAAGACAGAAGAGAACAAAAAAATTCTGTGTAAGTTTTACACATGCTGGAGTATTGCTTCAAAATGAGTTACTTAGGTGGGAGCTTTCTTTTCACCCCTCGCTCAATATGTGTGCAAAACGATCTGGCAAACTGTCATAGAGGTCCATTATTTTTCTTACCAAACTCACTATCAGGTGTGCATCCCTGTGAATAGTAGTTGGTGTGTCTTTCTAAGACAGCTTGAAATATAATCATTTGGGTTGTGTGCATCTTTTTCTCTGGAGACTGTCACCCCTGAGCACACATTTTTGCATAGAAGGGCCAGGATTCCCTTTGGCTCTTGAGGAATCCCATTCCTTTGCAAAAACTGTGGTTGAAGGCAAAGCCTTGAACAAGAAGTTTCCTCTGGAAAAGCAATTTTAGTGGTTTACAGCAATCTGAATTACACTTTTTGCATCTCCTATGCAGAGGCTTTTAATGGACGCTCACTTCTTTTTTTGAACACGTGCCATTTCTGTACAGTGACAGCAACAGAGTTAGATTAGCAAATGAAAAATGAGCTCTATATTTCCCATTTCAGATAAACTAGAAATCATAGATTTTTAAAATTATTTTGGTATTAAAAACTATAACTCAGCTATCAGTTCATCAGTGAAATAAAAATCATCATATACAGAGGTTGTATTTTTTCCTCTGGAACATTTTAAACCAGGAATAAATAAGGTCTCCTATATTTTGTAAGGAAAACTATGCAATACTTTAGAAACATGTAATATTCCAATATCAGGTGTCTGAAATTCTGTCATGCTCATTCTTTTCAACTTCTTAGTAAGTTCAAAACCTGTTTGATGTCCTTTGAGCAGTACCACCAAGCTCTGTTATCTGTGGTAATGAGGAGGTTATTCTGTAGACTGGCATAAATTGAATATTACAGGTACTGTGGAGCACATGGCAGAGAGTCCTCTGAATATGTCTGTGTACTGCCAGCTTGGGTCTGCCATTGATAGAATTGAGCTTGGAGTGATAGTTTTTCCTGAACTCAGTGATTCCTGTTGATGATTGGATGCCCGTATCACAGTCCCAGTGAGGTAGATGTTGGGAGGGTGTACTGCCCCAGGCACTGTGCAGCACACACACTGCTTCTGTCATTCAAGTCATGGAGCATCCAAGAGAATGTGAAAGGCCAAATGCAGCAAAACATAGGATTGATGGGCTGATCATCTCTTCAGGTCATGCTGCTATCGACAGCCCTTGACTAAGAGCAGATAAAGATACTTTTCAGATGCTTTGCCCTCCTCACCCTCTATGGGCAGTAGCCTTTACACAAGTGGGACTTGCCAGGGGAGTGAAGCCTTGGTTTCAGTTTTAGGTCAAATGTGAGAATTCATATCCCAAATCTCTTTCTGTCTCTGAAGAGTGCCAAGTAACATAGTACAGTACCTGTAGG